>JASPKZ010004552.1:397500-732500 GCA_030220185.1 Diploptera punctata | reverse complement strand
TGAACTCGGACCCTGAGGTAGAGGGCGAGTAATAACCATTTGTACCATGGAGCCGACCATTATTATTAAGTGGAATGAGAAGAAGATGACTGGATGACATGGATAGGTACTAGTGGAGAAGGAAAATAAACCTTTAGGCACACAAAGATGTGTAAACATTAAAAATCTGGTATATATATTACCACTGTGATCTCGAGCAGTGAAATCGATATTGTGGAGGCATGGGAGTACCAGTCCAAGGTGGCACAATACATTCCTTATTATTTGCAGACGATCAAGTGTTGATAGCTCAGAGTCGTGAGGATGTGAAATACATAATGAGAAAACTTCTAAATGCTTTTGAAATAGGAGGATTAAGAGTAAACATGGAAAAAACTGAATATCTTGTAGTACGAGGAAGTGGACGAGATATATCCCTATCCTAAGGAATTATTAGAGCTGTTAAAAAAATTTAAACATTTGGGATCACTTATTGATGAATCAGGGAGTTGTAAAGCTGAAGTAGATAGCAGGTTAGTACAAGCACGAAGAGCCATAAAAATGTTGAATGGAGGACTGTGGAGTAGGACCATGTCAAACCACACGAAGAAGAGGATTTTGAAGTCTGTTGTGGAAAGCATAATGACTTATGGTGCTGAGGGATGGACTTTGGTAGAGGGACAAAAAACTAAGATCTTGGCAGTGGAGATGGATGGAATAAGACGCAGTGCCATGGTGTCCAGGTTGGAAAGAAGAAGACATGAAGTAGTGAGGCAGATGGATATGGAGGAGACAGTGGTGGAAAGGATCGAAAGACGAGCTCTTCAGTGGTATGGCCATGTCAGGAGAATGGAGGATGATAGGTAGCCCAAAACTCTTTTGGAATGGTCACCTTCTGGTAGAAGGAAACGGGGCAGGCCAAGAACAACTTGGAGAGGAGAGATCCATAGATTGATGAACGACCGAGGTCTGGAGGAGGATGAATGGCGTGATCGGCAAGAATGGCGAATGGGAATACAGGGTAACCGCTGAAAAGTGAAGAGGCCCTCAAAAGTAAAGTAAAAAGTAAGGTCTCGAGGTAGCGTGCTGCCTTGTCACGCAACGGGCCCGGGTTTGATTTCCAGTCGGGACAGACTCCTGGGTGAGATTTTTTCGCGATTTTCCCCACCTCTAAGACAAATGTCAGGAAGCTTAGGGCCTAACGGTCCCCGAAAATCATCGGCCATCATCATTATCATCCTTATCATCTCACCAGTGTGGAAAGCAACGGGAAGCTACCACACCTATAATTCTCTAGTAAAGCTGCAAAGCATAGCATGAAAATGCTATGATTGCAGTGAAAGATCTGTCCTAGGACAGAACACTATAGAATAGATTATTATTATTATTATTATTATTATTATTATTATTATTATTTCAGACTGTAGGGACAGATGGAAATGCTTCAGTAATTGGTGGAAGCATAACAGATGCTCCACCATCCGCAGCAAAACTCAGGCTGCCCAGTGATATCACTCCGTCCATATACCGGCTGAAACTCGATCCATATCTAGAAGATCCTGATCCAGATGGTAACAAATTCACCTATAGAGGAACTGTATCCATAGTGATCCACTGCGTCAAATCTACCAACAAGGTGACACTGCACAGCAAGGGACTCAAGATAGGGGATACTGTCACCTTTTCCATCTACAACGATACTGTTGTTACAGAAAATCCTGGACCTGAACCTGGACCTCTACCTGTGACCACAATGCCCTCTTTATTGCTATCCACTCTGGGAAATGTATCAGAAAATCATACTGTAGTCGCAGATATTGGTAAGTTCTCACTTTTAACCTGATATGATTATTCCTCAAAAATTGATTTGCAGATATTTCAGAATACATTAAAATACAAATTATTAAGATGTATGGACGGCGTTATGCATCAACCGGCTATGTGCCATTACGTAAGTTTCGATAAAAACACGTTTAAAGTTTAAGTCAATATATTCATTGTAGCGCCAAATTATTAATACTGGATATTGCAAGTTACTTTACTTGTTTGACAGTTATGCATCAACAACCTAAGAGCGGGAACATTTGGCGCTTAGCTGCATGATGCAAAATTTATATTACCATTTATGAAGGTCTGGTTTCATATCAGTTTATTGCAAAGTATAGAATCTCTGATAGGACTGATGGTGTTTACATTTTTCTTTTGAAGATTTGGCGCTAGAAAAGTGTGTACATTTACTTCATGGGCCAGTGCAACAGATGACATCAAAATATATTTTTTTTAAAAAGGCGCTTAGCCGGTTGATGCATGACATCGTTCAATTATGGTTTATTATTAAGTCAGCCGTGCTAGTCAAGGTTGTATTAAGTCTGATTCCCCATTAGAGAACACTGGTTGTATACCCGACGGGTTGGAAATTTTAATAGTAAAATTTGAACCTCAGGGCACAGGCCGTAAGTTAGTGGTTAAACGGTTAAGGTAATGAGCTACAAGCCGGAAAATCGAGAGTTCGAGTCCAGCTGAGGTTAGGATTTTTAAACTGAACCAAATTTTTTGGTGGCACTTAGCTCTGGGGTATACTCCGCCTCAAATGAATATGAGTACCGGATGTTTGTTCTAGAGCTGAACGTGACCGGCACTCAGCGCTGACAACTCGGCTGGCATGAAGTATCGATTGTCTAGAAAAAGTGGGAGCCTTAACCTTCTACTACCCCAAGGACCTCCTAATGCCTGTAATGGAAACATTTTATTTTAGTTTTACCAGAAGGGGCGATGGTGTACAATTTTTAATCGGTAGATTGTATACCTTTGCTAAAATACAATTTAAGAATATCTACATGGAAAACAAAAATATTAGCTCTGAAAGGAAAATGTGCAATAAGAACAAAAATAGTGATAAAGAATGTAATTATAGACCAAGTTCAGAATTTTAATTATTTGGGATGTCATTTAGGTAATGACAGAAATTTAGATAAACACATTAAAATACAACGATTCAATTATCTATGTGGTGCAATTAAACGTACTTTATTGAATAAAACTAGAAAATAAACTATTTTAAAATTTTACCAAGTATTGGCAATTCCATCTCTTATCTATGGATGTAAAACCAGGACATTAACAAAGGCAGATAGTAAACAATAGAAGCTGCAGAAATGAAGATGTTGAGAGCAATAGCAGGATACCAAAGGAGCGATAAAAAGAAAAACGAATATATAAGAATAGAACTTAATATATTTAATCTCTGTGAAAGAATAAAATACTATAAAAATTCTTACCTTCAGCACATATTACGAATGAATGAACAGCGCATACCAAGAAGAATGTATAGTTTATAAACCAAAAGGGAGAAGATTGTTGGGAAGACCATTGAAGAGATGGAAGGACCAATTCGACCTGCAATGAGATCGGAGCAGGCCATTGGGCTTAATCCTTGTTGTTGATAATGATGATGAGATTGTATACGTGATGCGATGCATTAAATTGCTAACTCCTCAGCAGTATGCTACGTACATATGTTGAGAAGGCGTTGTTAACAGCGATTCGTACGCGTAGGTAGGATGAGGACATTAAGCCTGCCGCCCCCTTGGTCCTCTTCCAAAGGAATAGGTTAGGTGCCAGCACCTGGTTTTACTCCTCCCTTATTCTTCATCGTCATCCTCATACAACACACGTTACATTACACAAAGATATATAATCACCTTACATTACACTATATAAATATACATAGTCTACGTAAAGTGGTCTACCGAACTAGTGCGTAAATTGAAAGTGGACCATATTAACGCCATGTAACTGGTTAGCGCGGAACCCGAAACACGAAAAGTGCAGTGGGTGGCATTAGAACACACGCTCACCAAAACTATTTAAATTTCATCTAAAACAATGCCCAAATTAAAAACAATTAGAAATAAACTTATCGAACACTTCCTTAGACAATATAATATTAGTCTACAAAGGCCGGAATAGGATCGGCGTAATTTGTAACCACGGTCTATTACATCAAGTCTAAGTCACAAGTACTTCAGTTTGTTGCTATAAATATACCTGTATATGTGGTTGAACTATCATGCCCTGAGTGAAGAGGCAAGTACTGCATAGTCAGGATAGGCAGATTATATTCAATGTGATTAAGTTTTGTGAAGACGAAAACTCTAGGTACTAGCTTATTGCTGTAATGGTAAAAGTTAAAGGAATTACAATCTGCAGATTTCGTGCGGAAGGTAAGCGAGAAGAAAACAGGGACATAAAACAACCACACCTAAAAATAAATAATACATCATTTGCGAATAAAATGTTATTAGACAACATGGACAAATCCATTATAAGAAGAAAATTCCACAACTATTATTATGCAAAGAAGGAAATTCGAATATCACGAAAACAAAGTTTTTACGTGATACAGTAAAGTATGTCGTTTAATATTTTAACAATAGACTACATTGTTAACTCTCGAATATTTTTTTCCATCATTACAGTTAAACCATTGTTACAAAATTAGGGTTAATATTACTCTACCATATCATTCTTGGCCTATCTGCTGGACGCATTTCCTCTGGTTTTATAGTTTCCTAATTCTTTGCTACCTTCTCTGGACTATTGAACATCCTCGAAGGCGACTGACTTACTCAAGATAAATTTATCTAGTTCCCGTGTTAATATTTCTACTTCCCCACTATTGCATACCGTTCTAACTCTTAAAATGATCTTAGGAACATGTTTCTATGTTAACAACTTTGTCATGGATCCAACAGAGATCAAAATAGGGGACTGTTTATCTCTGGAAAAATATTACTTCAGTGGAACCCATGTCATTTTTACAATAAAAGATCAACATTCTTTCGAGCAAGGTACCTTATTTAATCTGCATTATCTTCTTCTTCTTCTTCTTCCTTCCAAGTATTAGGCCAAGGCCTGTTATGATCCTATAGAAAATTTTCTCTCCAGCGTTTCTCGTATAAGACTTGAAAGCATAATAATAGTCCCTTCGATTGGTTACTGGCCAAAGGAAGGCAAGACCAGTGATGGGGCTGCCATCTTATAGCCTCTGGTCAGGCTTTTCTGGAGAAGAAAATAAAATAAAGGAAAGAAGAAATGGAAGAAAGGAAAGACTCCCTAGCCCTCGGATGCCCTAATAGCGTCGGGGTCGACCTTTGGCAAATGAATAAAACTACTGTTTTATTGCACTTAGGTTCTCCAAAACATATAATTTCAAACCTTTTTGTTTTAAGTATGTATGAAAATTTATGCGGCTCCGTGGCACAAGCGGTTAGACGTTCGCTCTCTCACCGCTCGGGTTCCTAGATCCACTCTTGGTCACTGCATGTGGGTTTCGTAGTGGACGAAACGTGGCTTGGGAAGGTTTTTTCTCGGGAGTTTTTTCTCTCGTTTTCCCCTGCCACAATTTCATTCCACCATTTCTCCATACTCATCTCATCCATTTCGTTCCATTTCGTTCATCCGCACCCGTGATGGTGCGTTCCTCGACCCGAGTCTCAGTTGTACATTAGTTAAGGATATTTTTTGTGTGTGTGAGCAAATTCGTAGATCTCTAGATACTACACGACACTAAATAGTATTTTCTCCTGGTTCAATACTGTACATTGTAAATAATTGAAATAAAATACATTACTTCTTATGAAATACACTTTAGAACAACAGTATTATACTCGTAGTTGACGCTCATTAACAACTTGGTAACATATTTTTTCTCCCTCCCCACTAGTTGTAAATCTACGATATGAGACTAACGACGTTATTTGACTTTCGAAGGAAGTCATGCTCAGGAATTTCACGTCTTTAAATATTATAGGTCCACCGATGTGGTCTCGACGTAGCGTGCTAACTTGTCAGGCAGCGGGCCCCAGATGAGGTTTTTCGGGTTTTTTCCTGGCTTGTAAAACAAATGTCAGGAAGGTTAGGACCCAACGATCCCCGAAAATCATCCGGTCATCATCATCCTTATCATTATCATCATCATCCTTCACTGGTGTGGAAAACAACGGGAAGTTACCACACCTATAATTCCCTAGTAAAGCTGCAAAGCATAGCATGAAAATGTTATGATTGCAGTGAAATACCTGCCCTCGGACAGAATTACTGTAGATAGAAATATTAATCGGGCTGGGTATAAATCCGCGAATCTAGGACCTAAAGACAAATATGGTAACAACTATTATTACATCGGGATCGAGTGAATGTATCAAGAATAGTAACGTGATACTGAAATTAATGTAATCAGACAAGCCATCCGCACGTAATATTTAATGCAACTAAAGAGAAAGCTATCTGCCTGAACTGGGATTTGAACTCAGGATCTTCGACTTTGCGCAGAAAATTGTCTAAGTTATATCGACTAAATTGCATGCGGATGGGTAGCCTATGACCATATTAATTTTAATATTACGTTCAATATGTTTTTACTCAGTGCCACCAAGTTGTCATTTCGACATTCTGTATTCTCTCCTGGCATGGCGTTATTGTAACCCCCTTCTGAGGTTGGGGAGCCTGGATGGCGGAGTTACGCTGCCCGATGATATAGTATGGGTGATGATGTTGGTAATGATTGCGCCAGAGTTGCCTTAATCCTAAACTTAATGAAAATGTTAATGATGATAATGATGACCAGATGATGTTCGGGGACCGTTCGGGTCTTAAAGTCTCCTGACATTTGTCTTACAGCTGAGGAAAAACCACAAAAAACATCACCCAGGAAACTTTTCCCGACCGGGATCCAACCCGGGCCCGCTGCGTGACAAAGCATCACGCTACCTCGAGACCGCAGCGGTGGATTATTTAGCTAATATAGCACGGATAAAATCCCATCATAATATCCTCTTGGTAGAAGTAACCCTAATGTAATATAAATAGAGTTCTGTAGCTACTATGGGTGCAAGGGATTTAAAGGGAGAGAAATTTGTGTCTGCTCTTGAATTGCCCGCTAACTCAAAGGTAGAGTGACAACATGTAACACTGGAGATTCCAGGTTCAAATCTCGGTTCAGACAGACAATTTTCTTTTTAGTTGTATTAACGAAAGTAGACTATAGTTTTTCCTTTGTGAATGTTAATTAAGTAGCCATTTTAATTTTACGCTTTATCACATTATGTTTTCAGGTGTACCTACTGTACTACCAACAGAAAGAGACAAATCAACAGCATCAGTTAACCAAAATGCAACAATGCCAAATACTCAGAATTCAACAGCACCAGTTAACCAAAATGCAACAATGCCAAAAACTCAGAATACAACACCATCAATAACACCTGCACAAAATACACCGAATTCAAGTGCTGTACCCATAACGCCGCTTTCACCCAATTATTTCATTATCTGATAATACTACTGAGGTTCCTAGAAATTCTACACCAATTGTTGTAGAACTTACGGTGGCTCCTAAAACAAGGCGTAAGCGTAGTCACAGAAGACAGCATCGTCGTGAGACTCATTCCGCGACAACAACAAGTACTTGGGCACCGGGAACACCTCCCAAAGAGAAAGAACGTAAAATAGAGGAGAAGTTAGACATGATCACATTCATTGTAGAACCGCCACTGCAAGCAGGACAGATGTATCAAATTGACATCCCATTCTCCGGACTTCTCCGCAATGATTCTTTGTACGGATTTTATGCCAGCAAATATAAGGACACCAATAACAACACCAAGTGAGTATTAGAAGATTGTTTTTTAATGTAAATTAGTGGCGAAATATACAGAAGAGATAGAAAAGGAAAAAAAAAAAATATCAAATGAATTGTAATCGATTTGAATTACAATAAAAATTAACGTAATAAGTTAAAAAATGGAGACTAATTTACAATAATAGTTACGTTGTAATTCAACAATTTCATTTTTTATTATAATCACGTGTGACAGCTAAGTATTTCTGGTGGTAAGGCATCTGATTACTTTCGACCCCAGACAGAGTGGAAATTTTTTTTATTCAATAATTTCCACACTTGGTCTAGACTCTCTGTTTCCTAGAAAAAAGTGGGTCTACCTGGAATTTCCTGGGGTAAAGTAGGGAGAAGCCTAATTTAAATAGGCCTACTTATGAATATATCTTAACAGGCTGAAAAAATAAAGAATGAAATAAGAGATCTTTTAGATGCTGGAATTTGAAACTAGTACTCCAGAGATCCCGATTTCAAATGTTCTGGTCATGCAGCCTGATGATTTTTTCTTTGTTCCGTGTTTTTCTCGTGGTTTTTCTCTGTTGTAAAGGTAAATTCTATTTAAAAGTTCAAATTCATTAAAAAAAATCTTCAGTGGTTTTCAGACGGCATAACACTACACACAACAATAGACATACGACTACATAGTATAATAAACTGATATAACCCCGTAATCCAGAACACAATATTGTCAATGTGTTGACGTGTTTCAAAATAAAATTGAAATAAAGTAATTACTATAGTTCTTTAATTAGAAGGATTATTTTACTTTATTCCTGTGCCGTTGGACATGAACACTGATTTCCATGGCACTTTATGGTTTGTTTGTGGGATATATTTTATTAATGATGATGATGATGATGATAATAATAATAATAATAATAATGATAATCCATCCATAGTAATTCTGCCCGAGGGTAGGTCTTTCACTGCATTCATAGCATTTTCATGCTATGCTTTGCAGCTTTACTAGGAAATTATAGGTGTGGTAGCTTCCCATTGCTTTCCACATAATGGTAATAATAACAATGATAATAATGATAATAATAATAAATTAAATCAGCGGACTAAATCCCGTAAGGCCTTATCTTCTACTCAACCAGTGAAAAATATTATACGCAGAAAAAATGGGCCTACATAAGATCATAAAATAAATAATATTACATTTTAATATATGATTATAAAATGTATTACTTGTAAGAATGACACTCCCCTACTTGTTACATTTTAAAATGCTTATACTTCTACTGAAGATGGAACCGGTTCCGAAAGACCTACAGCATTTTATTAGTATAGAATAAATTATTATTATAATTTCAGAAACCACATTAATCTGGTGAGAGATCAATTACAAAACAAAGATATTTAAACATTATTTAAAAAAATAAATGCTAACGTGTATAGGAAATACATTTTGCATGTACAGTCTTAGACACCGAATTTGTTTGGTCTATTGGAGGTTTAATTGTTTTAATTTCCGATCATACGAGCGCCTGATACACACGTGTAACATAGATAATATAAGACAAAGCAAATATGAGGATAACATTGACTACTTGCTAAATTTGCCCGAGTTATGTATAGTGCCCCATGTAGAGGAGGACAAGTGTCCCTCAAAGGAGGACTGCTTTTGACGGTCGGTCAAATTCCGTTTGTACATTACTAGAAAAATAGTCCATTCTAATACTGACACGTTATTTAATTCGTCAATAAATTAGGTTAAATAAATCGATATTATTGTGTGGTAGACTAAGACAAGTTATTTATTGATTCTTAACCAAAATAATTAAAAATTTCTTGTCGGAATATTTATTTCCAGATAAGTTCCTTTCACATTAAATATTTATTTTTATCCTGGCATTTTTTAAATATCCTACAATGTAACAGAAATACAATACTCAGAGAGAAACCTGGACGCAATTTTATTAAATACTACTATGTGTCCCACCTAAACGAACTAATAAAATACATGAGTATAAAAAAAATTATCATCATCATCATCATCATCATCATCATAGTACATTCACGAATTTAGGCCATTTGTTGACCTGTTTCGGCCTCAAGAGAAACACCATCCAAAAGTCTTTTGAGTGGACGGCCTGGTCTTCTTCTTCCTGCAGGTTGATATCTTAACATTTGTTTGGGTATTCTGTGATCTTCCATTCGATGAACATGTTGTATCCATCTTGACTTATAATCAGAAATTTTGTTTTTAAAGCTTCCATGTGTAATTCTTCTAAGATGTCTTCATTTTTTTTGTGATCTGGTAGTGTGTATCCTGAAGTCCTCCGAAGATATCTCATTTCAGCAGATCTAATCTCTGTATATTCTTCTGTTTCAACGTCCATACTTCGCTATCATACAAAAGAGTTGGAAGAGCCAATGTTTTATACACTTTTAATCTTGAATGCTTTTGGACTAACTGTGGCTTGTAGATAGAATTTATTAACCCTAAAATTCTTTAAAATTTAGATATTTTTGCATTTACATCCTTTTCTTCTTCATATGAGATATTGCATCCTAGATATGTAAAATTATTCACCTGCTCCAAAATTTTATTGTCCAGTACAATTTTACTTCTGACAGGATCTACACCTTGAAATGCCATATTTTTTGTTTTTTCTGTAGATATCTTCAAACCATATTCTTCTGTAATTGTGTTATATTATATAGGTACTATTATCAACATCGTCGTAGTCCATTCACTAATTTAGGCTATTTGTTGATTTGTTTCGGCTTGAATAGATACACCATCCAAAAGTCTTTTGAGTGAATGTCCTGGTCTTCTTCTTTCTGCAGATTGATAACAATAACATTTGCTTGAGTATCTGTGATCCTCCATCGATGAACATGTTGCATCCATGTTGACTTATAGTCAGAACATTTGTTTTATAAAGGTTCTATGTGTAGGCTAATTCTTTTAAGATGTCTTCATTTTTTATTATCTAGTAGTGTGTATCCTGCAGTCCATCGAATATATCTCATTTCAACATATCTAAGTCTCTGTACCGTATGTCCTTCTGTTTCAATGTCCAAAGGAATCTCAACTTTACTTGCAAGTCTCAACATGAAAAAATCCATAAGGAATATTAGGCCTATATATTATATACATAAAATAAAAATAAATGTCTGCATTTAGTTGTTTAGGTTATGTAATTGTTGTAAAAAAGTTTTTAATGAATTTGTTAGCATGACTATTTAACTCATGTCCGAAATGGTAGTCAACCAATCATATTTCAATGAATTTTGTTTTACAATCAATGAGAATCGTGTTTCATTTCGCCCTTTATCGACTTCTCTTTATCAGCTCCTGCTTTGTAATAAAGAAAGCACCTCCATTTTAATATTCTGGACAGGTCAGAGCATTATTTTTCTTCAATAAATACATTGAATATTTCAAATAATGAACAGATTCCGTGATTTTGCTGAGTTGTTTACTAAAAAAACGAATGAATAACCTATAATGTTGGTTATAACATACAGTTTGATTGTTTCGTTATTTCTCCACTTGGGTGCATTCATACAATATTGTGATACTATTTGGCAATAAATAATATGATCAAGTTGCAGTAAATATATATAACCTCACATTTCTGATTTGTTTTCAAACATCGCCGTTTTACAGTAAATATATAAATATTTTAAAATACCGGTATATAATTTAAATAATGATTTTTGAGTAAACAATTTAATTTATTCGTTTAATAGTCCTAACAAATGCCACTCTTGATTTCCAAATCCTCTAGATAAATTGGAAATCACTCGTGACATTACTTATGAAAAAGTCGGTCACGCAGGAATTGCGCAAACTAAGCGGATTTTTCAGCAAGTCGAATTTATGGTCAAATTTTTAGGCCTATATGTTTATTTTATTAAATTGGAGAAACTCATTTTCTGATGCCAGCTTAAGCTTATTTAAAAGTGTCGCAATGCAGTGAAAACAAAGGATGCATAATCGTAAGTCGTTACTTATTGCATATTCTTGAATATTTAATTTGACACAAATTTAAATAATATCTACATCCCCTATTCATTTTTCAATTAGTTTATTACAGATATTAAAATAAACCAATGCATCTTGTCAGATACATTACCAATTTAAGGACTGATTACATTATATGGTATTAGATTGCGACGAAGCAAATATGGCGGTTGCTAGAGCGAATTTTTAATTTCCGGTTTCCGGTAAACAGCTCTTCTAATCGTTGGATTTTTGCTGATTTTTTGGTGAACATCATCTTCATTTTGTATTAATAGTGTGTACTGAGTTTTGTTACGAAACACAAATTTCGAGCACTAGAGCGATTTTTAAATGTTAGTTTCAGGTGAAATATTACACCTAATGGTCCTATTATGCTGATTAACAAACTCGATTTTTCTTTTTTAAACAGATTGATATATGCCAAGTAGGGTACTGACAACACAAAAATTGCGACCTCTGTAGCGTTAACAATTTTTTTCGGTGTCTTTTAGATAAGTTCCATAAAGATCTGTAATGTTTTTAAAACGTATTTTCATCAGATGTTCGTTAATAACTTCATTACTTTGAAATTCGCTAAAAGAAATGTTTATTTTTTGTCACCCATTCAACCTATAAGAAATGTCCATCTCTTCTTCTAGACTTAATAATATTGACAACGGTATAAAGTGTAAAGCTCGTCATAGTGAGACTTGCTCTATTTTCATTACGTGACCGAATACATTGGTCAGAGGATCCTATGTAAATAATTTTAGCTAGGTTTCTTCATTTTTGCAACCCTAGAATGACACATATAAGATTATTGTTTTGTAAATTAATTTTATTAAAATTATTTCATACAAAAAAAAAAGTGGAGGCACGCCATACCATAGTTGCGATTAGGGTTTTTAAATAGGTCTTAAACCTTCTGGTGTCCCTATGATCCTAGGTTGACTCATTCTCTAACGAAAACAAGCACCAGACTATCCATCGATAGTAATTCTGCCCGAAGGCAGGTCCTTCACTGCAATCATAGCATTTTCATGCTATGCTTGAAGCTTTACTAGGGAATTGTAGGTGTGGTAGCTCCCCGTTCCTTTCCAAGCCGGTGAAGGATGGTGATGATGGCCATATGATTTCGGGGACCGTTTGGGCCTTAAAGTTTTCCAGACATTTGTCTTACAGGTGAGGAAAAAAACCCCGATAAAAACCTCACCCAGAAAAACTGCCCCGACCGGGGATCGAACCCGAGTCCGCTGCGTGACAAGGCAACACGCTACCTCGAGACCATAGCGGTGGTTCTGATAATAAAGCAGTCACGCGGGACTGACAACTCTATTGTATGTGACAGAGTTCTTCGGACATGGGATGAAGGTTGTTGAGCGACACTGTTGGAATAGACAAAATTATGAATTACTAGCTAATATCAGGCGTGCGCTGCTACGCTTAAATAAATGAAAATTAATGTCCTTTTATGTTTAGTTGAATAAGTAAAAGGGAAAATTTATAACGTAATTATTTTTAGATACCCCGTGCTGTTTACCCACCGTTGTACGGTAATCTACTCATCCCGATCTTCTTGGCATAATTGAGCTGAAAGATAAACATTAATGTACTTATTATAATTAGTTGAATAAATAAAATAAAATAAATGTATATCGTAATTATTTTAAGATTCCCCTTGCTGATTACCCGGTATTGCCCGGAAATCTACATACCTCGATCTTCGTGGCACAAATGAGCTAAAACACAAAATTCGTTATTGTGAGTTATCCGTAAAAGAATACCCGCCATGGGCTATTATGCTTGCACAGGAATCTACGTACTAGTCTCGATCTTCTTGGCATCAATGAAAGACAAAAATGGTTATTGTGAGTTATCCGTATGAGATAAACATATGCTGTCGCAGACTTTTTTGTAGAGCTTTTTGAGATATCTAATTCTGTGTACATTAATTTTGTATACTTGTTATGGCTTAGGCCGTGTAAGCCATTTAAGCGTCCAAAGAGCTACTTTTTTACGTTTTCCATTACAAAGGGCGATTTTTAAGGGTGTAAGAGTTGAATATCACAACTCTCTTATAGCCTATGTTCATCCCGGGAATCTGCTGAACATTTTGCAAAAAGCCCCATCACAATCGGATCAACGGTATGGCCGCGCATAAAGTACGACCAAACAAACAAACAAACAAACAAACAAACAAACAAACAAACAAACATTCATTTTATAGGCTATATTAGACTAGCTAATACCCGGCGTGCGCTGCTACTCCTAAATAAATGTTAATGTGTGTTTACTACCAGCCTTGAGCTGCTATGCTTGCCCGGGAATCTGCTTATCCCAATCTTCTTGGCATTTATGAAAGACAAAAATGGTTATTGTGAGTTATCGGTAGAAGATAAACATATGCTGTCGTGGACTTTTTTGTAGAGCTTTTTGAGATATTCAATTCTGTGTACATTAATTTTGTGTGTTTGTTATGGTTTAGGCAGTGTAAGCCATTTAAGCGTCCAAAGAGCTACCTTTTTACGTTTTGCACTATAAAGGGTGATTTTTAGAGGTGAAGTGGTAGAGTATTACAACTCTCTTATAACCCATGTTCATCCCCGAAATCTCCTGAACATTTAAAAAAAACCCATCTCAATCGGATGAACGGTATGGCTGAGCACGCATGCCGGGAATCTATTTATCCCGATCTTCTTGGGTTCAATGAAAGACAAAAATGGTTATTGTGAGTTATCCGTAAAATATAGACATATGCTGTCTCGGACTTTTTTGTAGTTTTTTTTTTAGATATTCAATTCTGTGTACATTAATTTGGTATATTTGTTATGGTTTAGGCAGCGTAAGCCATGTAAGCTTCAAAATAGAGACTTTATTTTACGTTTTTCACTACAAAGGGTGATTTTTAAGGGTGAAGGGATTGAATATTACAACTCTCTTATAGCCTATGTTGATCCCGGGAATCTCCCTAACATTTTGCAAAAAAATCCATCAAAATAGAATCAACGGTATGATAGCGAATAGAATACGACAAACAAACATTGATTTTTATATATTAGATAATACACTATGCCTCACAAAAATTTGACTCGCCTATATCGCAACACTTTACAGTGGAGCAGCTAATTCAGGATAATTTAGAGAAATGCTTTTCGATGACAATAGAGTGTTATAAGGAACCTAGTCCATAAATCCTGAAAGTACTGCTACACTCATCCCATCTGAAAAACTACCCCTTAATTTTTCCAAGCTTCACATATGACGAGCTCTAAAATATTAACATATAAAATTAGTACCTATTAAATCAGTCGTCCTCAACTAAAATAAAGTTTTGTTAGAAAACTTCTTTAAGTAGTTAAAATATGAAGGCCTTTCAAAACAATGTTTCATCTTCTGCATTTCAACTGTTACTAATGTTGTTGTATAAGTTGTACAGATGCAGAAGATAAAATATTGTTTTCAAAGGCCTTCATATTTTAACTACTTGAAGTTTTATAGCAGAACTTTATTTTATCAAGTACCAATTTTATATGTTAATATTTTATTACGTAACCTCAACGATGTTTAAAAATGAATTTTAGAAGTATTGAGAGTTATGTTACAAACAACACTGAAATCTTGTACCGATTGTCTAAAACGTTAAGAGCCTTAACCTCTTACTACTTCAAGGACCACACAAATCCTGTAATGCGATTAATTTACCTTTACCCATATACAAAGAGTTATTATATTTTAAATGCTATTATTATCGCCATCTGCAAATTATGCTAATATTGGGTTGGTTTTTCCAGGTGGATTGCAACTACACAGTTCGAGGCTCCACATGCAAGAGAGGCGTTCCCTTGTTTCGACGAGCCGGCCATGAAAGCAGAATTCGAGATCAGCATAGCTCGTGCACCCACAATGAAAACAATTTCTAATATGCCTCTAAAATCTACAGAACCAATGTAAGCTACTTCTAAAATTCCTAAAGTCAATATTGTAAACGCATAGAAACAGCGTGCGTAATTCCCAAATAAGAATTTTCCATGACTATTTAACTCATGTCCCAAATGGGAGTCAATGACCAATCACATTTCAATGATTTTTTTATCTACAACCAATCACAGTCGTGTTTCGCCTCGAATTTATAAAGTAAAGTTTATCATAAGTAATGCCACGAGTGATTTCCAAATTATCGATAAATTCACGACTCACGAAGTGAGGAGTGAATTTATCTAGAGAATTTGGAAATCAAGAGTGGCATTTGTTAGGACTATTTAACGAATAAAATTAAGCTGTTCACTCACAAATCATTATTTAACTATAGTTATTTTAAAATAGTTATATATTTAATGTAAACGGCGATGTTTGAAAACAAATGAGAAACGATAGGTACGCTTCTACTGCTTCTTTTGTTTATCACTGCAACCAGATCATACTATTTATTGCCAAAGGAACGCAATATTGTAAGGAGGAGCTTTCTTTAATATGGTAATTATAACACTGATAAATATTTGGTGAAACACGACTCTGATTGGTTGTAAAACAGAAATCATTGAAACGTGATTGGTCATTGACTCCCATTTGGGGCATGAGTTAAATAGTCATAATAAAGAGAGCACCTCCTTTTTAACATTCTGAATAGGTCATAACATTATTTTACAGTGACCGACTCCGTAAGAAATACGGCTACCAGATTGTATATATAGTGCATGAATGTCAACAGATAGAGCATGCGGGAGATAATCATAAAAACATTTGAAGCAATTGATTATACCACAAGAAAAAACACTGTTTTTGCTTTCTTAAACGAATTATTTTCCAGGAAATGATGTTGCAGAAAAATATAATTAACATATTTACATCATAGGATATCATACATTAATTAATACCTATAAGTAGTAGTAGTATTCAAATGTTCTGAAGCTCTTGATTTGTCATCATTCGCTTGTTAATACCTATAATGTTAGTTATACATTTCTCCACTAGGGTCATCCTTACAATATTGCGATCCTTTGGCAATAAATAATATGATCTGGTTGCAGTGATGAACAAAAGAAGCAAATGAAGCGCACCAATCGTTTCTCATTTGTTTTCAAACATCGCCGTTTACATTAAATATATTAAATATTTTAAAATAACTATAGTTAAATAATGATTTGTGAGTACACAGCTTAATTTTATTCGTTAAATAGTCCTAACAAATGCCACACTTGATTTCCAAATTCTCATAAGTAATGCCACGAGTGATTTCCAAATTATCGATAAATTCACGACTCACGAAGTGAGGAGTGAATTTATCTAGAGAATTTGGAAATCAAGAGTGGCATTTGTTAGGACTATTTAACGAATAAAATTAAGCTGTTTACTCACAGATCATTATTTAACTGTAGTTATTTTAAAATATGTATATATCTAATGTAAACGGCGATGTTTGAAAACAAATGAGAAACGATAGGTACGCTTCATCTGCTTCTTTTGTTTATCACTGCAACTAGATCATACTATTTCAGAATATTAAAAAGGAGGAGCTTTCTTTAATATGGTAATTATAACACTGATAAATTTTTCGTGAAACACGACTCTGATTGGTTGTAAAACAGAAATCATTGAAACGTGATTGGTCATTGACTCCCATTTGGGGCATGAGTTAAATAGTCTAAATAAATTCACTGCTCACTTCGTGAGTCGTGAATTTATCGGTAATTTGGAAATCACTCGTGGCATTACTTATGATAATATATGTGATATTTAATATTAAATTTATCACTTCTCACTCAATGACAAATTAAATTTGAAGAAGAAAATATATGCCTAAATCTGGATTTGAACCCAATATCTCTAGTTCTGCACATCAGTGCTTTAACGATTTAAGCTATTTAAATCCTTAAAGCACTGGTGTACAGAACCAAAGATATTGAGTTAAAATCCCGATTTAGGCATATATTTTTCTCTTCAAATTTAATTGATCATCTATGTGAAGAAGAGGTAAAAATCGTTACCACTTATGATGGATTTTCCTCAACTCTAAGACAGAACATTTGGGTCATGACTTCGCTAAAGTCATCGAATTAGTAATTATAATAAATCACATTCGTCTTACAAGGGAACTTTCAACCATTGCATGCCGAAACCTATCTTGGAATTTCTCCCACAGAAGCATTATTATGTACCAAGGCCGTGTCCAAAAAATTTATCTGCCTTTTTAAACTGCAAGACACTAAAATCCAGCGCCAAATATTTTATTTAAACTATAGGGAAGTAGGCCTAATACAACACTGAATTGATAGATTGGATAACCCTCACTACCTGCCGCCTCATTTCACTCAGCTTTTACTCATGCAAGGAGACCATCTGCTCCGTACCCGTGGGTTGACATATATATAACTGAGTATCTCCCCGAAAAAGGTCGTAACAGTCAAATCTGCAAAGAGATTACAAAAACTTAAAATGAATACAATGTCCAGTGTTATTTATGTAATCTTCCCAAACTTTGCCAGTACGTAGTTGGCGTTCTGCTAACAAGTTGTCGCTGTTTTATCGTATTTATAAACTAATGTCATACAAAATTGGATATTAGAACTTCCAGATTAACCGTCTGTTAGATATAGTTAATGTAAGAAGTAAGAAAAAATTCTACCTAAATTGGTTATATCCCAGCATAGATAAAACACTTTTTTTGTAGTTATGTTAAACTATAAAAAATAGATTATTACATATTTTTTCGAAGGTCTTCAACTATAGTCTTACATTAATAAGCGTGTAACTCTACTCCTAACAGGTAGAATAGTTGCTGATTTGAATATTCTTTTACAGGAAAGACAAGCCGGGAAGAGTGTGGGACCATTATGAAGTATCGCCTATCATGTCTACGTATCTCGTAGCTTACATTGTTGCACCGTCTGATTTTGTGGCGTCTGAAGATACAATGGCAACTTATCTCAAGCAGAAGGGAGGAAATTTGAAAGGACCAGAATTTAAAAATATATGCAAGGGAACAGCTCATAGAATCAGGAAGTTATGCAGCTTCGATTGGTCCCAGAATTCTCGATTTCTACGGTGAATATTTTGGAATACCTTACCCTCTTCCAAAATTACACATGGCTGCCTTACCCGATTTTGCAGCCGGAGCAATGGAAAACTGGGGACTGCTGACTTACAGGTTAGACAATATTATAGATGTCTTTAATCAATCTCATTTAGGATAAAGTTAGGCAATTTAGAAATATACTCTATTACGATATATATTTTTTTATTTCCTCTAAAGTAGGGCCTAATTAATGTCTCTCCAAGATCATATTTTCATTAACGTAGGTCAGAAAACATAAATTCACACTTTTAGAACATTTAATCTAATGATGCTACTTAACAACTCAAGTCATTAGCAACGTACAACTCAAAACAAAAAATCCAAGGAGCAAGTCCTCCGGGAGGGACTTTAAGCCGTGGGTCCCGAGTCTGAAGATTTTCAGGCTCGTAAAAGATCCTTAAGTCTGAATGAAAAGGCCTCTAAGCAAAATTTACCGAATTTCCCTGTCCTAGTACTACCTTGGTTTCCTAGATGTCAGTATGAGGCGGAACGCTGACCACGGACCACTCAATTTATATCTATACGAAAACAAGTGTAACTAAATTACTATGGTTCAAATTCTTCCCTTTAGGGGGAGAGCGCCTAAATCTCTGTTAAGGGAAAACATGGGGCTTACAACAACTCAAACAGATTTTTTTTAGAGGAGGCCTCTTTTCTCTTGTTTTTAGCTTAGACTTCTTTTAAAGTACGACACGGTATTATCGCCTCACTACGATGGTTGTCCGTATATATAAAAGCGGGTTCCAGGAGACAATGCTTAAGAATGATTAACATGCGGAATTATTATAGTGGTAGTCTTTGTATTTAATTATATGTAACAGCCGCGGGGAAACAAAGCAGCCGCTGGACAACCATCATAGTGAGGCGATAATACCATGGCTTTATGTACGCTCCGAAGAAATCACGCTTCGGAATTTTACACCCTGAAAAAATCAATTAATCCAATCAGGTTTGAAGCCACGAAGTTTGCAAACAAAAAGCGAGCATGGTAACCATTAGTACACCTATTCCTATTTAGTTTCAATACTGGATAACTTAAACTGTCAAAAATATCTAAGTGTCCTATAAGTTATTTGTAGGTTTTGAGGAAATTAGAAAACATAGGCCCTATAAGGAAATAATCAAACTTTATCATTTACGCTTTCAATTAGCATTTCTGATAATTTAGTAATTTATTTAACAAATTTGATTAAATACTTAAATTATTTCACTCATTATTGCAATACGGTCATTCCATGTCAAGTGTCCTAGGGGTCCCCCACTCGACCACCTCCGATTTTGTTAAAAATTTGTGCATATGTGCACATGAATGTTTTGGGTTACTGTGGAAAATTTTGGCTCGATTGATGCAGTGGCTCCAGAGATAGGGCAACATTAGTGGACCTATGCGATGTCATGAAGCACGTGGCGCAATGAATTTGGTCAATTTTGATATAACGTTGTGCTTCAAATGTAATGTCTATTACCTTGAATTATTTTATACTAGTACAACTTTTGGTGCTGAATTCAACAATATCATTCAAATTGCTTGGAAATGATTACCCTTTATGAAATTTGGTCTGAAAGTGCCTTGCAAAGTTTGACATAGAATATTTATGCCACACTTTTAACCATCCTTTACTATAAGGCAAAAGCAGCTTTATTTCAGGCTGTCAACTAACAATCTGGTCCACATTATACTGCACCGGTATTACGTTCTATGAGTTAATAGTTCAGATTTCCCCCTTCTGAGCAAAAACTAAAAATTGCAAATTTTTAGCATTTTTCAGGGTCAGTTTTATATATCTCTATCACCTCTGATCTTATTTTCACTGACACCACTGGAAAGAGCACATCTCTTTCTACGAGGGACATGAAAAAGTAAAATGTTAATTTTCCATATAAGGTATTTAAAATAGTGTTAAATTACCCTAGCTCTTCCGCGTACCGGTGTGTTACAGCACAGCTTTTGCTTCATATTTAAAGAGAAAAATTATACGCTCAAATTGGGACTCGAACCCAGGATCTTTGGCTTTCTATCCCAATGCTCTACCGACTGAGCCAACTGGGCCAGTTCCAATATAAAAGCAATTTTTTCTCTTATACTAGGAATTGACAACGTATATAAGAGAAGCATTTGAATTTAGATTGGAACCCGGCCAGATGGCTCAGTTTGTAGAGCATTGGCCTGAGAAGCCAAAGGTCCTGGGTTCGAGTCCTGTCTGGGCTTATAATTTTTCTCTTCAAATATGATTTATCCATCATTGATATGTATGAAATGAGTAATAAAAACATCGAAAGAAGCCGTTCTGACTTTATACTGTAATGTACAATTCCCAAATAAATGTCTTCTTAATAAAGAAGCCGCTATTAACAAAAATAGAAGCAAAGTTTCATAGCATATGATAAGCAGGAATTGACAACATATATAAGAGAAGAAAAATTGGTTTATCTTGGAACTGGCCCTGTTGGCTCAGTAGGTAGAGCATTGGCCTAGAAAGCCAATGGTCCTGAGTTCGAGTCCCAATCTGAGCGTAAAATTTTCCTCTTCAATTATGAAGCAAAAGGTGTGCTGTAACACACCGGTACACGAAAAAGCAATGGAAATTAACGCTATTTTAAATACCTTATATGGAAAATTACCATTTTACTTTTTCATTTCCCTTGTAGAAAAAGATGTGTCGGTAAATATAAGATCAGATATGATAGACATATAGAAAACTGGCCCTGAAAAATGCTAAAAATATACAATTTTTAGTTGTTGCTCTGAAGGGGGAAATCTGAACTATTAACTCATCATAGAACGTAATACTGGTGCAGTATAATGTGGACGAGATTGTTAGTTGACAGCCTGAAATAAAGCTGCTTTTGCCTTATAGTAAAGGATAGTTAAAGTGTGGCATAAATCTTCTGTGTCAAACTTTGCAAGGCACTTTCAGACCAAATTTCATAAAGGCTAATAATTTCCAAGCAATTTGAATGATATTGCTGAATTCAGCACCAAAAGTTGTACTAGTATAAAATAATTCAAGGTAATAGACATTACAGTTGAAGCACAAGGTTATATCAAAATTTACCAAATTCATTGCGCCACGTGCTTATTGGCATGGCATAGGTCAACTAATGTTGCCCTATCTCTGGAGCCACAATTTTACACAGTAACCTAACAAATGCATGTGCACATATGCACAAATTTTGAACATAATCTGAGATGATCGAATGATTTTTAGGACACTTAACATGGAATGACCCAATACATATCAGTAAATTAAAAAAAATCATCATCATCTAGGGGATTAAGCCTGTTGGCTCGTTCCGGTTTCATGGAAGCTGGAATTGTTAAAATTGTTCAGACCATCTACTGTGTGGGCGTCCAACATTTCTTCTTCCGTGTGGTTTATAATTTAGCAATCACTTTGGAAATGTTTCTTCTGGCATTCTATCAACCTGTTCTTTGCAGACGTTCCTATATTTAATTATTCGGTCTTTCTTATATATTCATTTCTTTTCTTATCCAGCTGCCAGAAGAAAAGAAAGTGATAATAAAAGAATGAATTGGCAAAACTCTAATTTGTCGTGTCAGTTATTTAAATATGGCGGACCGCACTGAAAACGAAATCGTGTACAGCTGTTATTATTAAGTATATTGTGTATTTTGACACACGTTAAGTAATTTCTTCTCGCGTGTTTTCTTCTGTTGTATTATAAATATGAAATAAATTAAAATAATTGTATCTTATAGGATACATTTCAAATTTAAGGATTAAGTTGGTGATATTTCATGTTATCTTTTGTTTCCCACACAAAGTTAATAAATTTTGCCTATTGACAAACATTATTATAAAGTAAAGTGATCCCACTACAGGCCTCAGGAGGCCCTTGGGGGTTAAGGCTCCCACTTTTTCTAGACAATAGGCACTTTATGTCAGCCGGGTTGTCAGTCCTGCGTGACGGCCGCCTTTACCCTCATAACAAGCGTCTGGTACTCATTTCAGTTAGAGGTTGAGTCGACCGCAGTGCCATAGTACCGCCAGATGGTTTGAGTCAGTTTAAAGATCCTGACCCCACCGGGATTCGAACCCTCGACCTTCCAGCTTGTAGCGTAGTGCCTTAACCACTACTCTACAGCGTGTCCCAAACGTTATTATTATTATTATTATTATTATTATTATTATTATTATTTATTATTATTATTATTATTATTATTATTATTATTATTATTATTACGAAGTGGATGATAATACCGATTCTCTAGAACTTATCATTAGTGAACTCTACATAGTGGGCCCTATAATGTATTATAATCAAAACTATGGCTGGTTTACTGTAACAAATGACGAACACACAAATGTTATATATATCGTATTAATTAGAATATATAAATATATAATTTATTTAATACTAGCCAATACCCGGCGTGCGCCGTTATCCTTGCCCGGGAATCTGCTTATCCCGATCTTCTTGGCATCAATAAAAGGCAAAAATGGTTATTGTGAATTATCCGTACATGATAAACATATGCTATCGCGCACTTTTTGTAGCGTTTTTTTTTTGAGATATTCAATTCTGTGTACATTAATTTGGTGTATTTGTTATGGTTTATGTAGCGTAAACCATTTAAGCGTCAAAACAGGGACTTTGTTTCACGTTTTTCACTACAAAGGGCGATTTTCAGGGGGTGAAAAGGTTGAGTATTACAACTCTCTTATAGCCTATGTTCATCCCCGGAATCTCTTGAACATTTTTCAAAAAGCCCCATCTCAATCGGATGAACGGTATCGCAGAGCACACATGTCCGGGAATCCACTCATACTTATCCTGATCTTCTTGGCATCAATGGAAGACAAAAATGATTATTGTGAGTTATCCGTTGATGATAAACACATGCTGTCGCGCACCTTTTTGTAGAGTTTTTTGAGATATTCAATTATGTGTTCATTATTTTGGTGTATTTGTTATAGTTTAGGCAGCATAAGCCATTTAAGCGTCAAAATAGAGACTTTATTTCAATTTATTCACAACAAAGGACGATTTTTTAGGGGTGAAGGGGTTGAATATCACAACTCTCTTATAGCCTAAGTTCATCCCTGGAATCTCCTGAACATTTTGCAAAAAACCCATCACAATCGGATCAACGGTATGGCGGCGCATAAAGTATGAACAAACAAACAAACAAACAAACAAACAAACAAACATTTGTATATATTAGATTAGCCATTCACTGAAATGTAGAGCCTAATTATATCTAAATAATCCTTGGTATTGTAAGACATGGATTGAATACCTACTATGAGTTTCCGTCGGAATGAAATTAATTGAATTGCTTGATTTGTTTGGGCATAATTTGTAAATTTCTTTACGTTTATTGCACTAAGCTTAATGTTGAAATCGCGTGTATCTCTATAAAGAATTCAATTTTTTAGACAATAAATGTGTCTTATTCTACAACTGATATCTGCAAATATTTCAAAATATATCATAGGCTATTACTGTTTATTATCCGAAATATATAAACCCTATTTCACCTAAGGTATGTCAGGATTATAGTTCGTCTCAAAATTGTGATACATTATATAATTTTATCTAAAATAAAGTTTTTTATGAACCTTATTTATATTATAATATTTAATATATTTCAGAATTATCTAGGATTTATTTTTAACTATCCCTTTAGCTTTTGTATGTTAAAGATATTAAAGGCATAGCCTATATAAGTTTAATAAAAACTTCGGTTTTGGATAAAATTACATAATACTTACTCACTGGCACTATCGAACCCGTAGGTTCGCCGCGCGGACATAAGCTCTCCATACATCCCTATCCTGAACCAATGCTTTCCAATCATTCCCTGTATAATCTACTTCCCTCAAATCATAGTTAATGTTGCTCTCCCACCGCATTCTTGGTCTACCAACTGGGCGTTTTCCCTCTGGCTTTCCTACAAGAAGTTTCCATGCACGTCTTTCATTCCCCATACGCGCAACATGTCCTGCCCATCGCAGTCTATGAGACTTAACTGTTCTTATTATATCTGGCTTCCTATAAAGACCATGTAGTTCATTGTTATGTTGTCTTCTCCATTCACCTGTCTGTTCATCTCTCTTTGGTCCAAAAATTTTCCTAAGAACTTTATTCTCAAATAATCGTAATCTCCTTTCCTTCCTTAAAGTAAGAGTCCATGTTTCACACCCATATAATATAACTGGTAGAATAATAGTTTTATATATTTTCAGCTTAACGTTTTTTGAAAGGAGTTGGGACATCAAGAGTCTCTGCAATGCATAATAGCACGCATTTCCATAATTGAGCCTATGTTTAATTTCTTTGTGCATCTCATTCCTATTTGTGATTATTGTTCCTAGGTATTTGAATTCAGCCACTTCCTCAAAATCTCCCTCATTTGTCATTAGCTGTCCATTTCCATTATATACTGAATTTCTACGTGTGACCATATATTTAGTTTTACCGATATTTACTTCCAGTCCTAATTTCTTAGTGTTACTCAATAGTGTGTGCGTGTTGACCTTCAGTATCTCCTCGCTATCGGCCAGTAGTACTACATCCTCAGCATAAACTAACAGCTTATTCATACCATTGAGTTGTAAGCCTTCCTCATTCTCTAAAGATTTAATGGCATGCTCTAGTACAAAATTAAATAGTAGAGGAGATAGTGCATCTCCTTGCTTCAACCCATTCTGGATTTCAAAAGTGTCCGAAAACTGTTTGCCTACATGCACCCTACTCTTTGAGCCATTTAGACACATTCGTATAAGTCTAACTAACTTTTTAGGAATTCCGATCTCCAGCAGGATACTATATAACTTCTCCCTCTTAATTGAATCATATGCTTTTTTGAAGTCTACATATAGTTGATGTACAGTACCATTATATTCCCATTTCTTTTCTAAAATCTGTCTTATACTAAAAATCTGATATGTTGTAGACCTGTTTCTTCTAAATGCACATTGATGATCTCCTAGAATGTCATCAATATAGGGAGTAAGTCTGCTTACTAATATATTTGTTAGAATTTTGTACGAAGTTGAAAGTAATGAGATGCCCCTGTAGTTGTTGCAATCAGTTTTATCTCCTTTCTTATAAATTGGTACGATAATTGATTCCTTCCATTCATCTGGAAGAGCTTCTTTTTCCCAAATCATAGTAAGCAACCAGCGTATCTTGTCCATCAATTTTTCTCCCCCTGATTTTATCAGTTCTGCTGGGATCTCATCTGTACCTGATGCTTTATACATCTTCAATTTTTCAATCGCCATTTCAACCTCTAATGCACTTGGCTCTGCGACTAGCATTTCTGCTGTCTGTAACTTATCCTCCTCAATGTCCTGTTCTAT
Source organism: Diploptera punctata (assembly GCA_030220185.1). Classification (NCBI taxonomy): domain Eukaryota; kingdom Metazoa; phylum Arthropoda; class Insecta; order Blattodea; family Blaberidae; genus Diploptera; species Diploptera punctata. The sequence goes on along the minus strand of JASPKZ010004552.1, from coordinate 706,482 downwards.
ATGTACATTTAATAGCTGATTACAGTAACTTTTCCATCTATTTAATATACTCCTAGAATCTGCAATCATATCCCCATTATGTTTGTTCTAGCCTGAAACCCTTTCTTCTCTATACTAATTCCCTGATATAATTCTCTAATGTTCCTATTTTTTGCATTCATTTCAAGATCATTAATCTTCTCTCTCAAATATTCCCTCTTTTTACTCTTTAGTAACTTGGTGGTTTCCCGTCTAACACTACCCAATTGCTCTAAATTTACCTCATTTGGCTCGTGTAACCATTTCATTTTTGCTAGCTTTCTTTCTTTACAATGTCGGCACATTCCTCATCAAACCATTTCTTGTTTTGTCTCTTTTTTTAAACAACCAATGCTTTCTGATGCTGACAATTTAACAGTATCTCTTATAGCCTCGCATTCTTTATTTATATCAGTTTCTTCTTTGTTTACCACATCGTCATCTGAAGACTCCAGTACTTCAAATCTATTAGCAATTTTGATTTGGTATTCTTGCCGCATTTCATCATTTTTCAAGTTTTTTAATTCATATTTTACAGAATCATCTTTAGCGTTTGTTCCTCTCATAAGCGATAGCCGTTGTCTGATTTTCACTCTGACCAGATGATGATCCGAATTGCAGTCTATCCCTCTAACTGATCTAATATCAATGATGCTACTTTGCCAGCGTTTATCCACTAATACGTGATCTATCTGGTTCCGAGTTTCTCCATCTGGGGACGTCCAGGTGTATTTATGAATATCCTTATGCTGAAATGTTGTGCTCTTAACAATGAGATTCTTTGATGTGGCAAATGTGACTAATCTAACCCCGTTGTCGTTACTATCTTCATGAAAAATGAATTTGCCTATTGTTGGTTTGAATATATCTTCCCGTCCCACTTTTGCATTAAAATCTCCTAAGATAATTTTCATATGATATCGTGAAAGGCTATCAAATAAGCATTCTAATTCTTCATAGAACTCATCCTTGATCTTGTCATCTTTATCTTCTGTGGGGGCATGTACATTTACAATTATAAAATCATGTCGCTTATCCTTTAGAATTATGTATGATATCCTATCACTAACAAACTTAATATCTCGGATAGCGGATAGGATCCTCCTTCTGACTAAAAAACCCATTCCAAATGCAGGTCTTTCTACACCCCCGTAGTATAATGCAAAGCTTCCCGATTCCTGACTACCTTCTACTGTCCACCTAACTTCCTGTAAAGCGACTATATCCAATGGTGATTTATCTAGTTCCCGCGTTAATATCTCTAGTGCCCCGCTATTGTATAAAGTCCTAACATTCCATGTTCCTAGGAACATGTCTCTGTGTTTGAGCCTTTGGCATGGGTTCCCTGAAGTAGTCCCCGCCCGGAGAACCGAATGGGGGACTATTTGACCTCCGGAAAATTTTACCCCAGATGAACCCATGTCCGCATTTCTTGACGGTTGTATTTTTACGGTGAAAGATCGTCACTCTTTCGACCAAGGTACTTTTTTCGTCTGGCTTATCACCTTCGACCAGTCCGGCATGGGTAACCCTATCGGCAGCAATGCTACCGCCGGCATAGCTCTCAGGATCATTTAAGCACGCAAGCCACTCCACCATGACAAGGTAAAGATACCATGGAGGGAAAAATTATATAATGTACAAGCTAATACCCGGTGTGCTCTGCTAAGCTTAAATAAATTAAAATTAATGTGCTTTTATGTTTAGTTGAATAAGTGAAAGGAAAAATAATTATAAATTTATGTTTTTAGAGACTCCGTGCTGATTACCCAGAGTTACCCGGGAATCTACTTATCTTCTTAACATAAATGAGCTGAAAAACGAAAATTAATGTTTTATGTTTAGTTAAATAAGTAGGAGGAAAAATTTATACCGTAATTATTTTAGATACCCCGTGCTGTTTACCCGGCGTTGTCCGGGAATCTACTCATCCCGATCTCCTTGGCATAAATGAGCTGAAAGACGAAAATTAATGTACTTCTTATGCTTAATTGAGTCTGTAAAATCAAAATAACTATGCAAGTATATCGTAATTATTTTACGATTCCCCGTGCTGATTACCCGGTATTTCCCGGGAATTTACTTATCTCGATCTTCTTAGCATAAATGATCTTACTTACTTACTTACTTACTCACTGGCACTATGGAACCCGTAGGTTCATGGCCGCGCGGACATAAGCTCTCCATACATCCCTATCCTGAGCTAATGCTTTCCAATCATTCCCTTATAATCTACTTGCCTCAATTCATAGTTAATGTTGTTCTCCCACCTCATTCTTGATCTACCAACCGGGCGTTTTCCCTCCGGCTTTCCTACAAGAAGCTTCCATGCACGGCTTTCATTCCCCATACGCGCAACATGTCCTGCCCATGCAGTGCCATAAATGATCTAAAAGACAAAATTCGTTATTGTGAGTTATCCGTAAAAGAATATGCGCTATGTGCTGCTATGCTTGCACAGGAATTACGCACTTGTCTCGATCTTCTTGGCATCAATGAAAGACAAAAATGGTTATTGTGAGTTATGCGTAAGAGATAAACATATACTGTCGCGGACTTTTTTGTAGGTATTCAATTCTGTGTACATTACTTTTGTGTATTTGTCTTGGTTTAGGCAGTGTAAGCCATTTAAGCGTCCAAAGAGCTACTTTTTTCACGTTTTCCACTACAAAGGACGAATTTTAAGGTTTAAGAGTTGAGTATCACAATTCTCTTATAGCCTATGTTCATCCCGGGAATCTCCAGAACATTTTGCAAAAAGCCCCATCACAATCGGATCAACAGTATGGCCGCGCATAAAGTACGAACAAGCAAACAAACATTTTTATATATTAGGTAATATAGGCTAGTCTTATACACTGAAATTTTTCCAAAAAATTAAACTTCATATAAAATATGATGATTTATATATATAATTAAGATAACTATAATGCGAATGCTAATCGATCTCCTGTTCATATACAATTTTTCTTATTTTGACATACATTTTAAATTGAATTATACATTTTTAATTTTGGGATTAGGTAGCGTGCTGCCTTGTCACGCAGCTAGTCCGAGTTCGGTCCCCGGTTGGGACAAGTCTCCTGGGTGATGTTTTTTTAGGAGTTTTTCCTCACCTGTAAAACAAATGTCAGGAAACTCTAAGGCTCATCATCTGGCTATCATTACATATTCATTAAATTTAGGATTAAGGCCTCTCCTGCGCATCATTACCCATCATATATTAAGAGGGCAGCGTAAATCCGCCTTCGAGGCGCCCCAACCTCAGAAGTCGGTTACAATAACGCTAAGCCAGGAGAGAATAGCAGAATGTCAAAATGACAAGTGGTGGCAATAAAAAAATTGGGATTTTTGAAAATATCATTTTTGCGCGATAGTGCGTTTTGTCGTACTTACAGCAATGACGACTACGATTGAAAGTTCAACTTCCTACATTTCGGGGTTGCCAACATAAATAACTATACTGTAATATTACGTATTACAAAACGCGTATGGGAATTAAAACCACTGCCCTGTATGCATACTACATACAATGTAGGCCTATATACAAGAAATATCCAAAATGTAGTTTTAATATACATTATACAAAACAAATCAATGCATTTTAAATGAACTGAACTTTATTTGAAACAATATAACACAATAAATACGCAATTGCGCAATTTTATCACTAATAATTGGTCTCACGGCCTCCTGTAGTTTCAACTAATAAGCATTGCCCACACTGTTAACGTTAGACAATTGTTTATAATAAACGCAAATATTTCCAACAAAGATATTATTTTACTATTATTTATTATTTTGAAAACACCATCGCGCAAAAAATAACGTACAACGCATGTTTGTGAAGTGTTTTACAGAATCTCGGAAATGAAATACCTTGTTATTGTTAGGTTTTTAAACATTTTCCTCGATTCTGTAAAAAACCACTTCCCAACCTCGCATCGTAATAGACAGTACTATTAACTCAATTCGTGGCGTTCATGGTTAGTATCATAATTGTTTTATATATTTTGCAATGACTAACGGTATTTTTTTCAGAGAAACGTTTATGTTGTACGACAAGAACAGTTCATCGATGTACGACAAGGAGACTGTAGCAACAGTGGTGGCCCATGAGATCGCTCATCAATGGTTCGGTAATCTCGTTACCATGAAGTGGTGGAGAGATTTGTGGCTCAATGAGGGATTCGCAAACTACATGCAATATTTGGGAGCAGATCATGTAAGTTAACATTTATACACTAAGCATTAGAGTTTTTGATAACGAATAGAGTAGCCTAGAAAACATCTGTGAATAGCATTCATTTAATAATAATTAAACAATATTTTTATAGGTGGAGCCGGAATGGACAATACTGGATAAATTTGTGGTTTACGATCAGCAGCGTGTGCTATTGCTGGACAGTCTGAGCAGTACTCATCCAGTGTCCTCCAAAGTGGACAACCCTGCTCAAATATCAGAAATATTCGATGATATATCTTACAGAAAAGGTATGGATTATATTTTAATTACCTTCTTATTCTTCGTCTTCAACCTCCTCTTCTTCTTCTTCTTCTTCTTCCTTTTCTTCTTCCTCCTCTTTTTGCTCTTCTTCTTCCTGTTCTTCTTCCTTTTCTTCATCTTCCTATTCCTCTTCCTCCTCTTCTTCTTCTTCTTCCCCTTTTTCTTCTTCCTCTTCTTTTTCTTCTTATTCTATCTCTTCTTCCTCTTCTTTTTCTTCTTATTCTATCTCTTCTTCTTCCTCTTCTTCATCTTCCTATTCCTCCTCCTCTTCTTCTTCATCTTCTTCTTCTATTCCTCCTTATACTTCTTCTGCTCCTCCTCCTTCGTCTCTTCTTCTTCTTCTTCTCCTTCATCTGCTTCTTCTTCTCCTTCTTCTCCTTATTCTCCATCCTCCTTCTTCTTTTTCTTCTTCACGGACTGAATAGAAAAATGTTCGTTCCGGTCTCCTATAATAACTGCAATTTTAAAGTACCGTAAAATAAGGCTAATTTGTACCTACTTTGCTCCTGTAACGAAAAACAGTTAGTCATCTGCAGGTAGGTTCCCAAATCATTACAATCATTATTAACGTGGGGATACTTTGGCAGGATTTTCCGTCCAGTTCATATATTGTAATGGAATAGTTTTACTACAGTTAATTTGATGTAACTGTAAATTATATTTTTATTCCAGGTGCATCACTTATACGGATGTTAAACAATAGTATTACCGAGGAAGTTCTTAGAACCGGACTCACAAAATACTTAAACAAATGGTACGTATATCAAAAATGTGTATACTAATATTAAACATCACACTTAGTTAACATCACGATATTTATTTAATATTGCCTCATTTCATGAGTTCACAATCCTATTAAACGGAGTTACGTCGCAGAATAGTAGATTAAGGCAGTACGATACAAGTCGGAAGGTCGGGGGTTCGAGTCCCGAAGGGATCAGACTTTTTAAACTGACCTAAAATGGCGCCGTGGTTCAATCTCTAACGGAAAATAACACTATATATTTCAATATTCATCAAAGTAAATTGGATGTATGCCCTTATTTGAAGTAGCAATAATTTATTGAATCTCCGCATTTATTTATAATGGCAAAGTACATATTTTTCTAGAGATTTATTCTGGATATTAGAACTTGATCACACCATGACTTAAATTTGGGTTTCACATATATAGGGAATTGCAAGAATTAAGTGTTACATTACCATTATGATTTCTAATATAGTATACACTTTAAATACATACTTTGTACTTCCCAATTTAGGAACTTTTTTTAAAGTTCTCGCGCCTTCCTTGAAAAAATTCGGCGCCTCCCTTAGGGAGTTGAACCACAAAGTTTGAAAACACGTGAATTATAGGATTAAATATTTTTAAAAAAAAATATATATATATATTTTAATGCCCCAGGTTTGTTTTTTTCGACATTCCTGGTTTCTCTCCTGGTATGGCGTACTTGTAACCCACTTCTGAGGTTGGGGCGCCTGAAAGGAGGGGTTACGTTGCCCCGATGATATGATGGGTGATGATGATGATAATGGTGCGCCAGGAGAGTCCCTAATGCTAAGCTTAAGCTAAGATGAATATGAATGATGATGATTGCGATAGCCATATGATTTCGGGGACCGTTTGGGCCTTAAAGTTTTCCTGACATTTGTCTTACAGATGAGGAAAAACCCCGATAGAAACCTCACCCAGAAAAACTGTCCCGACCGGGGATCGAACCCGGGCCCGCTGCGTGACAAGGCAGAACGCTACCCCGAGACCACAGCGGTGAACTTTTAAGTATTATATATAGTGATCTGTAAAATAATGGTGGATAATCATTAAATGAATTGAAAAAAAAATCATGGCACTATTGAACATGTATGTTCACGGCTGCGCTTCCCGAGCTAATGTTTTCCAATCATCCTCTGTACAATTTATCTCTCTCAAATTATGGATAATTTTATTTTCCTACCTCATTCTTGCTTGGCCTACAGAGCGCTTTCCCTCTGGTTTTCTACAAGAAGTTTCCATACTCCTCTTTCATTTCCGATTCGTGTCAGATTTTCTGCCTGGGAGACTTAACTGTTTTTATTATATCTGCTTTCCCATAAATATTATGTAGCTACTGCTATGTAGTCTTCTCTATTCAACTGTCTGTTCGTTTCTCTTTGGTCCAAATTTTTTTCTAAGAACTTTATTCCCAAATACTCGTAATATTTTCTACTACGTTAAAGCAAGAGTCCATGTTTCGCTTCCATATAATATAACTGGAAGAATAACAGTTTTACATATTTTCAGTTTGACTTTTTTTTAAAGTTGTATGACAAGAATTCTGTAATGCATAACAGCAAGCGTTTCCAGAGTTGTGCTTATGTTAATTTATTTCTGCACATCATTGCTGTTTGTAATTATTGTTCCTATATATTTGAGTTCAGTCACTTCTTCAACATTTCCCTCAATTATCATTAACTGCCCATTTCCATTATATAATGCATTTCTATGTGTGGCCACATATTTATTTTTTTCAAGCCTGTCTATATAAATAAGCATATTCTTCTGTTTGTGATATGTACAATATTTGAATTTGATATTAACAGGAAATATAACAATGCCGAAGAAAGCGACCTGTGGGCTGCACTAACTGATGAATCACGTGCATCAAAACATCGACTGCTCCCAGAAAACCTATCCCTTGAGGATGTGATGGACACTTGGACTCTACAGGACGGCTACCCAGTGGTCACTGTTACAAGAGACTACGAAAAAGGCTCAGCTGAATTGTCTCAGGTATTTCAACATTCCTAGAATATCAACTATCCTGACTTGTGAGACAAATTTCAACACTTATTCCAGAATGTATGTTGAATATTTAATACAGGGATGATACATTCATTTTACAATATTGTTACAGGATTCTTGTCTTATTTTTAAGTAAAATAATGCTGCAAACAATTTAATACATTAATTTAGTATTATTATATATTTATGTATTAATTTAGCCTTGTGGGGTTAAGGCTATGGTGCCTTCTCGTTCAATGAATCAGGGTAAACATATCCAATATTACATAAAATATAGCAAATCACAACTGTCCGTATATCAATCGTTGTAATTGTATTATTATTTTCACTCTTTTTTCGTTTCTATATATTCTCCTTGTAATAGTAGACCTATGCTTTGTCCTCAGACAGTCTCCAGTAGAGTAATATTAGACACTAAATTATAATGTGGTCAAACTCGCAATAATAACGGTAGTAATTATAATAATGTTAATGACAATTAAAATTATTGTTAATTATAGGTAATAAATCCGAGGGTCGTGGGTTTAAATCCGGCCGGGGTCAATGGATTTTTAGGGTTGAAAATCCAAGGAATAAGTCCTTTGGGAGGATCATGAAGCCGGGGTTTCGAGTCTGAATATTTTTTCAGGCTCATAAAAGAACCGCAAGCGTGAATAAAAAGACTTCTGTGCAAAATTTAACCAACATTCATCTAGATACGTAATACTTAGTTGCCTACTATATTTTTCATTGAGGCGATGTGCTAACCACATGTCACTCGTCATATGTAGGTAAATAAGCGTAAGTAAACTAGCTTAGTTAAGAAGCTCCAGCTAGGAGTGGGACCTATGGGGTATATACATACATAGGAAACTAACAAAACAAGATAAATTATACAGTACACAGATCTAATATTATAGACATGAAACAATAAGCCTGCGTGTAAAAATAAATTAAAATAATCTATTAATTATCTATTATGTATACATTTTATATAAAAATATCGATCGGTCTTAATACTAATGAATAAAAATAAAATTCCATACTAATTCGACCGCGGTGGACTAGTAGTTATGCTCCTTGCCTCTGGTCCCGAGGGTCGCGGGTTCAAACCCGGCCGGGGTCGATGGATTTTTTTAGGATGGAAAAATCCAAGGAGCAACTCCTCCGGGAGGGACTTTAAGCTGTGGGTCCCGAGTCTGAAGATTTTCAGGCTCGTAAAAAAATCCTTAAGCCTGAATGAAAAGACCTCTAAGCAAAATTTGCCAAATTTTCCCGTCCTAGTAGCCTACTACCTTGGTTTCCTAGATGTCAGTATGAGGCGGAACGCTGACCACGTACCACTTAAAATGACATCTATACGAAAACAAGTGTAACTAAATTAGTATGGTTCAAATTCTTCCCTGTAGGGGGAGAGCGCCTAAATCTCTGTAAGGAAAACATTGGCTTACAAGAAGAAGTAATTCTGCCCGAGGGCGGTCTTTCACTGCAATCCTAGCATTTTCATGTTATTTTTGTTGCAGCTTTACTAGGGAATTATAGGTGTGGTAGCTTCCCGTTGTTTTCCACACTGGTGAAGGATGATGGTAATGATACAGATGATGGCCAGAGATTTTCGGGGACCATTTGGCCCTAAGCTTCCTGACATTTGTCTTACAGGTGAGGAAAAGCCCCGAAAAAACCTCACTCAGGAGCCTTTCCCGATAGGGAATCGAACCCAGGGCAGCAGGATACCTCGAGACCACAGCGGTGGACTAAAAATAAAATAAAGTATTAATTATTAAAAACATACTTTTATTCAAAGTGCATAAATTAGTTTGTTATTAAACAATATCCATCATCATCTTCATGGCATTCAATATTATTATTTATTTAGTTTTTTTAATGAATATATAGTTTAACCCAAAATTGATTTAGATTGGTGTCGAGTACATAGTTTTCGATGGATCGTTATACTGATTAGCCTCAATCCTTATGCCATTAAACGAAATTTTAATCCCTAGGACCCCTTAAGGGGTTGTGGGAGTGAGAAGGGGTGAAAAATAAATGCCAACAGTAATGGAGATTAGAGTCAAATCCATTATTTTCGAGAAGATTGGTGACAGTGCAGATAGAAGTAAAACTTGTTCAAAGCGGAATCACATGGGACCAATTTTTTTCCACATTAGACAAAATTCCGCATTATAAAAACAAAACATTATTAACCAATCTTAGATTATAGAGTACGTATATGTCTTTTTTCATTAATTTTTTTTTCTTTGTGTTTTAAAATCTCACAAACTTGAGTGTTTCCACATTTAAATTTTGTCATTATTTCGCGTACTGAGAGTTTGTTTTCTTTATCTTCAATCACTTTCACTTTTTCGTGTAATGACAATGATACATACGATTTAGTCATCTTTATTCCGGAAATTGAGAATGCTACTTGTGAAAGATACGTACACAACCGTCTCAGATCTTAAACTAATTTAAGATTTTACAGTGCACTGGTTATTTTGACAGATGTCACTCGCCAAATATTTGTTAAACGAATCTGTATTTCGCATAACGGATGTGCAGTGAGACAGGTAGAAAATCTACTTCACCCGGTGGCAGAAATCATCCCATATTCTTATTTAGCCTAACGGAAATTCAATGAAGTGGAAACTAATTTATTTCTCTCTGGCTTTCCGCCTTATAAACATTTTTCATTAATTGTGTAGATATATCCTTCCGTTTCCGCGATGGACAGATTTCGCTTTATACAAAATAAGTACACGTGATACTACTATTATTTCGCCGGGACCAATAAAGTTGTTCACATTGGACAGATTTCCGCATTATTCACATTCCGGATTAAACAAGTTTTACTGTATCGTGTAAGCCCACATTTAACCCCCAGGGGGCGAGGAGAGAGAATTAATATTTAATTAATAGTTTTTGGGATTACCAAGCAAGTCCCACCCTTTAACATCCCTAGCAGGGTGGGGAAAACATGTAGAAATCATATAACAATATGTGTCGAAGTCATAGTTTTCGTGGCCACAGAGATGAGTATTGACACACCCGATGTCTTTTAAGTCCAAGTTTCCCCCCCCCCAATGTCTTTCGACATTCTTGGTTTCTCTCCTGGCATGACGTACTTGTAACCCACTTCTGAGGTTGGGACGCCTGAAAGGCAGGGGTTACGTTGCCTCGATGATATGATGGGTGATGATGATGATGATAATGGTGCGCCAGGAGAGTCCCTAATCCTAAGCTTAACCTAAGATGAATATGAATGATGATGATTGCGATGGCCATATGATTTCGGGGACCGTTTGGGCCTTAAAGTTTTCCTGACATTTGTCTTACGGGTGAGGAAAAACCCCGATAAAAACCTCACCCAGAAAAACTGTACAGACCGGGGATCGAACCCGGACCCGCTGCGTGACTAGGCAGCACGCTACCTCGAGACCGCAGCGGTGGACTAGTCCAAGTCTTATTACATTAAATATTTTTGCCCACACTTAATTCTACATTTACCCCAACTTAACCAAAAGTTTCTCTATTTTTAACGATGATATTACCATTTCTAAAGTTACTAAATCTAAATTTATCACATTCGAAATCTCTTGCGTTTTGAATCTTTTATCTGCAGAAAATGAGAACGCGTCTCAGTTAACAATTCTTCAAAATGCTTTTTCGACTTGGACAATGATATACAGTATTTTCTAGTTTAATTCTGTTGTTAACATTTAATTTCATAGTTTTTAGAATTTTCCATGCTTCTGCACTGGTCGTTCTACCAATGTAACTTTGTATTCTACTAAGTGTTCTATCCGTATTTTTTCATCTACTCTCTCTTAAACTGTAGTTTGTACCGTCTTAAATTCAATTGTATCTTCTATTCTTTGTGTTCATCCACTTAAGCATACTTATTTCTTTTAACTTGTATATCTCATTTCAGTAAAATTTCTTAGTATTCCTTATTTTTTTCTCTTAACGATTCTTCTGCAGAATTTTTTCATCAAATTTCTTCCTTATAGAAATAAAGAGCATTTAAATATTTTTTCATCAAACTTCTTCCTATATAAATATAGAATGTCAAAATGATTATGCATACTTGATTAGGCCTAATTCCAGTACTTAAATCAATTAACAGAGAAAGTGTATCACTAAATATTATGATCGGTTCATAAATGAATGTATTAGCAATAATATCACTGAATGCGATTTAACATACCTCACATGATTAGTCAACAGAGTGGATAATATGTGGTATCATTTTCACAGATAATATTTCAGTAAAATTTTTAATTAGTTACACGAAAATTAGCTAAACCTACAGGAAGTGTTAAATGTAATATGAAAGTCCATGAGAAAGTTTATTGCGACTGTTGTATATGGTATAATGAATTTAATCTAAAATATAGGCTATATCTGGTAATGGCAATGATAAAATTGATAGAGTATATCAAAATAAAAATAATTATAAATAACACAATAATAATTAAACTAATAACATGACAATAATAATAAATAATACTATTAATTATTATTATTATTGTTATTATTATTTATATAGGTTTCCAATGTTTACACCCATATTTTATATTACAATAACAACAATAATATCAATTATAATGCCGGTAATAATAATTTTGGAATTTACTCACAATACAATAGTTCGTTTACTTATCGTCAATAAATTCGTCTTCTCCAGTTGTAGAGGTCCTGAACATCCTCTTCTGTAAGACTCAGTTCACTCATACTTCTTCCAACACTGTCCATTCAATCTTCTTTAGATATTCCCTTTTTTTTTTCTTTTTTCTTTTATCTATTTTCCATTCCTAGATTTCTTAGGGACTCTATCAGATGTCATCAGTAACAACAACAACAACACAACAACAACAACAACAATAATAATAATAATAATAATAATAATAATAATAATAATAATAATAATAATTTATTTATATTCAGATTTCCAATGTTTACATATCTTTCTGAACCTACTAAAGTTTTGCTTTTTTTCTCCACTCATTCCTGTCTATCCACTCAATACCATCCAACACGCTTTCACTCATTCCTGTTTTTATCTCTTGAACCCATGAATTACGAGACCTTAATTTATTTTTTTTCCTCGACGGATAACATTCAGCATCTTTTTGGGTAACATTCATCATTATTAGTCTTATATTTTTGATAATCCTGCTTATTGGACTATTTCACGAATGAAATCAAGGGTCTCTTGAGTGAGCTTCCTAATTTAGGGTAGTAGTTAAATATAACATTTGATTTGCATTCAAAAAGTATTGTATAAGCAATTCTTTTTATTCTTTTTATTTGCCTAAACCAATAAAAGTGCATATAGTCTACCTGACATTATCCATTATCAAATTATTAACATTTTTTCCTGTGCCGTACTGCATTTTTAAAATGAAAACAACAACAATAATACATAATACAACTGACACTATCACACCCCGAGGGTCATGACTGCGCGGACATAAGCCCTCCATATGTCCCTATCTTGAGTTACTATGTTTTCCAATCTTACCTTGTATAATCACATCTCTCAAATCATAGTTAATGCTATTCTCCTATCTCATTTTTGCCTAACTACTGTGAGCTTTCCCTCTCATTTTCCTATGAGAAGTTTCATTCTCTATTCGTGCCATATGAACTCGCCATCGCATCTATGATACTTAACTGTACTTATTACATTGTCATAATTATCATAAGTATCAATCCCATCCTCACTGTTATGTAGTTTTCTTCATTCACCTGTCTATTAGTTTCTAAGGTACAAAAATGTTACTAAGAACTTTATTCTCAAATACTCGTGATCTTTTCTCCTTTAAACTAAGAAAGCATACATATAACTGGAAGAATAACCGTTTTATATATGTTTGTTTTAACATTCTTTAGAGAAGTTGGAACAATAGACAATTGTCCCTGTAATGGATATTAGCATGCATTTTCAGAATTTAGCCCATACTGATTTTTTTTATCTCATTCCTATTTATATTTATTATTCCAAGATATTTGAAACCTGTCACTTCAAAATTTCCATAATTTGTTGATAACTATCCATTTTCATTATTTAATGTAACCATATCTTCAGTTTTATTGATATTTACTTCCTGTCTGAGTTAGTTAGCGTTATTTAATAGAATGTGAAAGTTAGTTTTTAGTATTTCATAGCTATCGCCTAATAGTTTTAGAAACTATTTATTATATTTGCAGGATCTAACAAGTTTTTATTTTTATTATGCAGATGCGGTTCTCATTGGAAAATAAAACTTACGATACTCTATGGCACATTCCTGTCAGTTATGCTACAGAAGAAGAAATGGGCAATGTTACCAACGCTGGAAGGAGAACATTACCTAGGACATGGATTAAGAAAGAGAAATCTATTACAATTCCAAATCTCACCAACCCCAAATCAGAGAGTTGGGTGATCATCAATATTCATTCCACAGGTAAATATAGCCTACTTAAGATCGACGCTGAAGTCGCACAGAACAGATTTACTGCCTTGGACAATAAATTTGTCCTACCTCCTGGAGGGTAAATGTGTCTAAGTTCCGATGTGGTCGATGCAAACATGTGGACAACACTCACACTTGTCAAATCTATTTTGTACGTATGCCGCTCACCTGTTAGACAAATGTTAGGAAGCTTTAAGGTTAAAACGGTCCCCGAACATCATTTGGTCATCACTATCATACTCGCCTCATTTAGAGTAAGTTTAGGATTAAGGCCTCTCCTGGCGCATCATTACCATCATCATTGTCACCTTTCATATATCATCGTGTCAGATCCCGCCTTCCTGACGCCACAACCTCAGAAGTGGGTTACAAGTATGCCAATGCTAGGAGAGAATACTAAAGACAACCTGGCGGCATTGATAAAAATATTTAACATATACTTTTTATTAATCAACAGGATATTTCAGAGTAAACTACGATGATAAGAACTGGGGCCTTCTTAGTGCACATCTTAGGAAGCCTAATCCAAGCACCATACTACCACCAGTGACTCGCGCTCAGCTGATTGACGACGTAATGAACTTGGCTCGTGCAGGCCACACAGGATACGATGTAGCCCTCAATCTGACCCAGTATCTTGCAACAAACGAGCTGGAGTTTGTACCTTGGAAAGCAACCCTCAGGAATTTTAAATTCCTTGACACAATGTTAAGAGAAACTCCTTCTTATGGAACTTTTCTTGTAAGTATTTAACAAGTTGAGAAAAATACATTCAATTGTTATTACATAATTCTGGGGGCTGTTAATGGAAAGTAGGCAAACAAAGTAATACGTGTCCAGAGAATATCGTTTCCATGTAGAAACCACTATATATATTTTAAATCTCTCGTTTAACGATAGGCACCCAAATTAACGAAGTCGACACCTTCAATCACTCTGTCATTTATTTGTCTTTTATTTATATTCTGATACGAGAGGTTCAGAGCAAAAAAAGACCAAGTCCATAATTTACTCTTTTGAGAATCTAATGTATACAAATTAATGTTTTATTATTGATTTCGTACATCTCAATGATGGATAAATCATATTTGAAGAGAAAAATTATACGCTCAGACCGGGACTTGAACCCGGGGCCCTTGGTTCTCTAGACCAAGTGCTCTACCAACTGAGCTACCTGAGCAAGTACCGATCTAAACGCAAATCTTTCTCTATATACATTGTAATTCCCGTCCACCAAATGGTATGAAGCCATGCTTCTATCTTGCAAATGGCGGCTCCTTTATTAAGAAGACATATTTGGGAATTATACATTACAGCCAATACGGCTTTTTCCATGTTATTTTTTTTTTCTCTTCAAATATGATTTATCCATCATTGAGATGTACGAAATCAATAATAATAACATGGAAAAAGCCGTATTGGCTGTAATGTATAATTCCCAAATATGTCTTCTTAATAAAGGAGCCGCCATTTGCAAGATAGAAGCATGGCTTCATACCATTTGGTGGACGGGAATTACAATGTATATAGAGAAAGATTTGCGTTTAGATCGGTACTTGCTCAGGTAGCTCAGTTGGTAGAGCACTTGGTCTAGAGAACCAAGGGCCCCGGGTTCAAGTCCCGGTCTGAGCGTATAATTTTTCTCTTCAAATATAAAAAATTAATGTTTGTTTGTTCGTATTTTATGCGCTGCCATAACGTTCATCCGATTGTGATGGGGCTTTCTGCAAAATGTTCAGGGTTCCCCGGGAAGGTTATAGACTATACTCAACCCCTTCACCCTTAAAAACCATCCTTTAGTGAAAAATGTGGCTTTTTGGAAGCTTAAATGGCTTACGCTGCCTAAACATAACAAATATAGAAAATTAATGTACACAGAATTGAATATCTCAAAAAGCTCTGCAAAAAAAGTCCAGACAGAAAATGTTTATCTTTAATGGATAACTCACAATAACCTTTTTGTGTTGCATTGATGCTTAGAAGATCGGGAAAAGTAGATTGCCGGGCAAGCGTAGCAGCTAACGGCGGGTATTTTTTTTACGGATAACTCACAATAACGAATTTTGTCTTTTAGCTCATTTATGCCAAGAAGATCGGGGTAAGTTGATTCCCGGGCAACGCCGGGTAATCAGCACGGGATATCTAAAAATAATTACGATGCAATTTTTTCCTTTTACTTAAACATAAAAATACATTAATTTTCGTCTTTCAGCTAATTTATGTCAAGAAGATCGGAATAAGTAGATTCTCGGACAACGCAGGGTAATCTGCACGGGGTATCTGAAAATAATTATGATATAAATTTAGAATTGTTTTTTTCTTTTAGTTATTCAACTAAAACATAGGAACACATTAATTTTCATTTATTTAGGCGTAACAGCGCACGCCGGGTGTTAGCTAGTACCTGATATAAAGTAATACCCTCCCAATTTATTAGGAATTGATCGTAAGATGGCATATGCAAATAAAAATTATTATTCTGGCTGAATATGTGAAAGATACTTGAAGATAATGTATGATCAAATTAATTGATAATGTTAAAAATGAGTAGATAGTGAAGTATTTAAATGCAGATGAATTAAACATTAATTAAAATAAACTTATTAAGGAAATAATATGTTAGCCCTATATGAAAACGTAGATTGATGGTATTTTGTGTAGCATGTGGGAAAAAAGATTGGACGATGAACATTAGAATGACAGAGAAGTGGAGGAGAATGACAGTAATTTAATTGGGCGTAGGAAGAGGTTGTGTTACGGAGTATTGCATATTTACACAATCATAAGGATTCACAACATCTTTCTACTGTCATTCTCCTGCACATCTCTGTCATTTCTATCTACATCGTCCAATGCTTTTCCCTCATGCTGCTCAAAACACCATCAATCTACGTTACTTTTGGCCGACCTCTTCTTCTTCTACCAAGTAGCACCCATTATTGTACTTTGGAATCTATCTTCTGTCATTCTGTTGACATAACCATATAATTTTAATTAATTATTATATATTGATTAATTACACTGAGCAACAAAAAATAAACTTTTGTCTCAGAAAGAAAAATATGTGATTCTGATAGTACTTTTTTCTCCTGAATTCAAATATGATATAGGGTTTTCTCCATCACGAAGGTTTCCGAGAGACAGGTATTTATAATTTCAAACACTTTAATATTTTCTACATTCGTAACTATACAGTATTCGAACATTCGCCTGTGGAGCATCCATCTTGATGGTCCAACAATAATCGACCAGCATATTAAGATTCCATTTGCCTTGATATCTCTTCTCCATAGCTGAAATCGTTTGAGTTAACTCATTTGGTTTTATTTTACAATGGACAAATGGACGAAAAAACGTTTATTAAAAAATAATCATTTAAATCCATTAATTGAAATAAAAAACAAACTGTGGGTGATGGAGAAATTCCGAATACATATTTGAAAACACGATAAAAAACTGCATTAAGTACAACTATTGGTACTCATGAGACAAAAATCATGTTGACCAGTATTATCTATATATTTAAAAACGAATGTCAGTCTGTCCTTTATGCGCTACCATACTGTTCAACCGACTGTGATGGGGCTTTTTGCAAAATGTTCAGGAGTTTTCCGGGAGAGTTTTTGGCTATAAGAGAATTGTAATACTCGACCCCTTCACCCTTAAAAATCATCCTTTGTAGTCAAAAACGTGTTTTTCCGGAAATTTTTGGCCGCTTAAATGACTTATGCTGCCTAAACCAAATTAATGTACACAGAATTGAATATCTAAAAAAAATCTACAAAAGTCCGCGAAATCATTTGCTAATTTTTTTACGGATAACTCTCAAAAACCATTTTTGTCTTTCAGCTCATTTGTGCTAAGAAGATGGGGATAAGTAGATTCCTGGGCAACGCCGGGTAATCAGCATGGTTTATCTAAAAATAATTACGATATAAATTTATAATTATTTTTCTATTTACTTATTCAACTAAACACAGAAGCACATTTAATTATTTAGGCGTACCAGCGCACGCGGGTATTAGCTAGTACATTATATATATTTTTTTAATTTACTGTCTACTTTGGTAGCCATTTCTTATCTCTTAAAATCCCTGTCTCATCTACAGGTGACATATTTTTATTATATGATGCACTGTATTTATTTTTTTACTATTGCTTGTGTTTAAATGTATAACGATGATTAGAATAGGATAATTGAATTTTATTGGTGTTACAGGATTATATGATCAAGATTTTAACCCCTATGAAAAATGTTGTGGGCTTCGAAGCGAAGGAAAATGAAAGTCAACTGCAAACTCTATTGAGGCCTACAATCTTGCTTGGTCTAAGTGATGCAAGACACACTGAGGTTCAAAAATGGGCTGTTGATTTCTTCAACAAATGGATGCATACCCCTAACCCTGACAGAAGCAATCCGTAAGTACTTCATATATACCTTATCCGCTCTTAGGGTAACCCTATCATAAACAAATGCCAATTGTATCTTTCCACCATTTGCTCCACAATTACTGTCACATTGACATGAAGCACGTGTAAAATATATAAAACATGTGATCGTTGAATGGGGTAGATTACAAGAAAGCTGGTGAGATTTGTCAATGAACTTGTGAAATACATTTAAAATAACTTTTTTTACCATTAGTCAAAGGTTTGCAGGACTTGTGTTTTTAAAAAAAAGTATATGGCGACACAGCAACAGAAGACTCGACACCTTCAGCCATTTTGTTGCACCAGAATCGACTGAAACATGACTAAAACATATAATCTATTTGTAATTAACTATTTTAAGTTGTAATTATTGATTACGTATACTTTAGAATATTTTCTATGCTTTGAATAATATTATTTTATTTAACGAAGAATAAAAAGTATATTCAGAAGACACATTTTTAATTCAATGTAGCGAACTAATTACTTTTTCGCGTACTTACACCTTCTACATCGTACGTCGGTATCCACAACCAATGAAAAGCGAGCAGGTCACATGATTTTGTTTTGATGAGGATCACTTTAAGAGCGGATAGCCTTAGGCTACAGAATCTATTTTATATCGCTGGAATATGCTGAGATATCACCAGAATCGACCGATTGCAAAATCAAACTTCAAAACAGATTTTTAAAAATGTTTATTGCTGCTTTTACGACAAAAAAAAAGAACAAGGCTATGATGATAAAACATCATCATGGTATATACATTATTTTTGGAATTTACGGTGTTGATTTTCATTTCATATATGGAAATGATAAACATTATAAAACCGTGCGGTCGTGAATCAGAATCACAGACACAAATAAATATACTGGAAAGGTGCCGTCTAGCGCTGAAGCAAGAAGTCGCACCCACCGCTATATTGCGATCTTAACTTTCCAGTATGGTTTAATATGGTTGTATTATGAAACATTTATTATGACGACACGGGTTCTGGTAACCCAGCATTTTCCCTCACGATTAAGAAGGTAACTGCCAACCATTGCATGCCGAAACCTTCTTTGAAATTTTTCCCAGAGAGATGTTCTGATGTACCAAGTAGTGACAAACAAATCTGCTGTTTTAACAGAAATCGAAGCCAGAATCCAGCAATGGCAACCCACTGTATGATTTAGACGGACTCCCTGCTTGATAAAGCGCGGAGTGGAGTGAGGCGAGACGCAGCGTGGACGGCAGGTAGTGAGAGTTATCCAATCTACCAATACCGGGAATTGTCTTACTTCCCTATAGTTTAAATGAGAGATTTGACGCTGGATTTTAGTGTCTTGCAGTTAAAACGATAGACTTTTTTTATTAATATGGCCTAGGTATATTACGATGCTTCTCTGGAAGAAATTTCAAGGTAGATTTGGTTGACAGTTCCCTTGTGAGAAAATCGGAAAGAAAAAAGCAATCAACTTGTGCCGGGGTTTGAATCTAGGACCTCCCGAATATGATCTCAAACGCTATAGTCTGAGCCAACTCGTTCAGTTGTTAACAGTTATTAACACGAACATTTAATATGAATAGCCTTCGGGGAACCTCTAACCCCTTGAGGACGCGAATCGGGGAATGCCCTGCAAATATGCAGGGTAGGAGGGAAATATAATACCTCCCGCGGACCAACACGAAATTAGTGTCTAATCCCAAGTTAGGGGTGAATTCAAAGGTTTCTGTATTCCAGCAGACAAAGTCACAATGTCACAGAAAGTGTCTCCAGGATTCCATCCAACGACAGGTGCATCATCACTCATCCATAAGGTACGCAACACAACCTAATGGAATCCGTTTGAGGACCTCGGGATAAGAAAGAAGACGATATACTAATAGCAAAAGCAGCTGAAAGAATTCACTGAACTTTTACTTAAATAGACAGGGGACCTCAAGGCGATAACTTATTATGTACTTGCCTCTAGTCTAGGAATTATGTTTCTTGTCTCTGGTCCTGAAGATCGTCTGTTGAAACCGGGCCGAAGTCAGTGGATGTTTAGAAATAAGA
The DNA here is from genome assembly GCA_030220185.1 of Diploptera punctata. Classification (NCBI taxonomy): domain Eukaryota; kingdom Metazoa; phylum Arthropoda; class Insecta; order Blattodea; family Blaberidae; genus Diploptera; species Diploptera punctata. The sequence goes on along the minus strand of JASPKZ010004552.1, from coordinate 686,268 downwards.
ATCCAAGGGACATGTCCTCCGGGAGGGACTGTAGTAAGTCATGGGTTCCGAGTCTGAAGATTTTCATACTCATAAAAGAGCCTCAAGCCTAAATTAGAGCTTCTGAGCAAAATATAACCGACCTTTTACATTCAAGTAATACTTTATTGCCTACTAGGTGTCTATTTGAGGCGAAAACCTAACAACTTTTCACTCGTTGTCACCTGTACGAAAATTAATCTATTAGTCCCCTTGTCCCCGTGAGGATGTACGGGTAAATACAGACTTCCCACTAGTTGATTGAATAAAACATTTGTAAATGCATTAAAACTTTCGATGTTTTTTATTATTCATTTCACACATCTGGATGATGGATAAATTATATTTGAAGAGAAAAATATACGCTCAGACTGGGGTTTGAGCCCAGGAGCTTTTGTTTTCTATGCGAATGCTCTACCAACTGAGCTATCTGAGAAACTACAATCTAAACCAAAATTTGCATTCAAACCCCAGTCTGAGCGTATATTTTTCTCTTCAAATATAATTTATCCATCGTTGAGATTAATGAAATGAATAATAAAAACATCGAAATAGGCCGTACTGGTTTTATAATGTAATGTAAAATTCCCAATAAAAGGTCTTCTTAATAAAGAAGCCACCATTTGCAAGATCGAAGCAACGGTTTCGTAGCATTTGGCGCTCGGGAATTAACAGTGTATATAAGAGAAACATTTGCGTTTAGATTGGAGTTTCTCAGATAGCTTAGTTGATAGAGCATTCGCATAGAAAACGAAAGGTCCTGAGTTCAAACCCTAGTCTGAGATTATGTTTTTCTCTTCAAGTATTAGTTACAATTTTAAATTTATCGGAGAAATTTTTTATGACTATTTAACTCATGCCCAAAATGGTAGTCAATGGCCAATTACGTTTCAATGAATTTTGTTTCACAACCAATCACAGTCGTGTTTCACCTCGATATTTATCTACTTCTGTTTATCATATTAAAGAAAGCTCGTTTTTAATATTCTGAACAGATTAGAGCATTATTTTGCAGTGACTGACTCTCGAACAATTACGTTGAATATAGTAAATAATGAATAGATTTCTTTGAAATACATATTTGATAATACATGGTGTGTTCAATAATTGTGTTTCTAAATAATGATTTTACAGAGGTTTTCCTAAAAAAAAGTAATTAATAACCTATAAAGTTGTTTAAAATATACAGTTTGATGTGTTTCATTTTTGCTCCACTAGGGTACATTCATACAATATTGCGATCCTATTTGGCAATAAATAATATGATCTAGTTGTAGTGGATGAACAAATAAAACTAACCAAACTTTTCTCATTTGTTTTCAAACATCGCCATTTATGTTCAATATATAAATATTTTAAAATAACTACATTTAAATAATGATTTGTGAGTAAACAGCTTAATTGTATTCGTTAAATAGAGTCCTAACAAATATCACTCTTGATTTCAAAATCCTCTAGATAAATTGTAAATCACTCGTGGCATTACTTACGAAAAACTCACCTCATAAATACATTAAAACTTGCTAAATTCAAAACATTATAAGCCACGCGGTAAATACACGTACGTAAGTCTGAAAACATAACTTTTCAGGAGAACTTATTAATATTTAAATAACCTATTAATAATTAGAGAATTTGCATTACTTCTGTCAAAGAGATATCTATCATAAGAAATTGAAGAGGTGGATTCCAAAACCTACTAAGTCAATTTCTTGTGATTTTTAGTTATGCTGTTTAGTGTATTCTCCTATACATTACACACAAGTCTAATAACAATATAAGTCAAATCCAACTAAATAATGCCGATTTTAAAGGTTAAAAAAATTTACGGTGTTTTCCAAATCAAACTAAGTCATCTGTTGTTTTATTCTGAATCCAACTTAGTAGGTGCGCATGCGCTCTGGCTATCGACACAATACTTCAATATTTTCATGAGTTAATACAGCATGTTTGAATTAACCAATATAGAGAAATATTCTGATTTTTTTTCCAAATCAAACTAAGTCATGACTTAGTGCAATTTTGGAAAAAAAACACTCGCCTATAACTTATAAGATATAAACGTAAACAGCATAAACATTTGGTAATGTCATATCTACGTTATGACAGATATGGTAAAACAAAATTACTCAGACATTCATCTCCAATATAATTATTTCAGTTTTATTGCTCTCCTGAAAACTGTAGTTTTTAATTTAGTTGGATTTCGAATCCACCTCTTCATAGCTATAATTTAATAACTTTGCCCTTATGTTAGAGGAAGAAAAATGCTGTATTTCTGACATATTAATCTACAAAATAAAAATCACTAAAATCGGGCTTATGTACTTTTACCCTAATGCCGCAATATAAAAGGTAAAGAGTCTGTAACGATTTTTTTGCAGGATTCCAGTCGACTTTCGGGAGATCATATATTGCGAAGGTGTGATGTCAGGAGGCCGTGAAGAGTGGAATTTTGTTTTAGAGAGATTCAAGTCTGCAGGAAGCAAACCCTCAGAGCGCATGGTACTTCTCAACAGTTTGGCATGCACAACAGAAGAGTGGCTTCTTGTGACGTAAGCATAATCCAACATGACATCAAACTCATCCCATTTGCAGTTTAGCTAATTAATGAATGTCATTTTGTACAGCCAGTTTAAACTTCTAGTAACCACATACAACTAGTTCCATTAATAATAACACTAAGCAACAAAAAATAAACTTTTTTTATCTCAGAAGGAAAAATATGTGATTCTGATAGTATTTTTTCTCCTGAATTCAAATATGATATCGGTTTTTCTCCATCACGCAAGGTTTCCGAGAGACAGGCATTTATAATTTCAAACACTTTAATATTTTCTACATTCGTAACTACACAATATTCGAACATTCAAACTGACATAGAAAGTAAGAAATTACGATTTTCTGCTATATTTCGCTTGTGGAGCATCCCTCTTCATGGTCCAACAATAATCGGTCAGAATATTAGGATTCCATTTGCCTTGATATCTCTTTTCCATAGCTGAAATCTCCCGATGAAAGTGTTCCCGGTTCTCAACGCTCACTGCGCCAAGATTTTCCGGGAAGAAATCTAGGTTTATTAAAACATAATTATTTAAATCCATTAATTGCAATTGAAATAAAAGAACTGTGGGTGATGGAGAAATTCCGAATACATATTTGAAAACACGATAAAAAACTGCATTAAGTACAACTATTGGTACTCATGAGACAAAAATCATGTTGACCAATGTAATCATCATCATCATCGGCTATGACTGAGTTTAATAGCTCGTTCCGTCTTCAAAGTTCTCTCTCGATCTTGTACTCGGTCTTCTTGTATCTCGTGCACTTCCGTATGGGTAAACTAATATTATTTTTGGAATTCTTTCTGGTCGTATTCTTTGAAGATGTTGGAACCAATTACATTTTCAATTCTTCTAAAATTCATTGTAAATCACAGTTGAGGTTATGTAGTAAAATGTTAAAATAAGTACTTGATGTATCAGTCATCCTCAACTAAAATTAATTTCTGTTTAAAAAAAACTTCGTCATATAGTTAAAACCATGGCTTTCACTACATGGTTTCAACTACTTGACAAAGTGTTTAAACTGAAATCCATTTTAGTTGAAGACAACTGATACGTAAAGCAGTTATATTTTCACATTTTACAATTGCATTTTATTTTTCGTACATTTTCATAGATTTTATTTTTTTATTTTTAGTTCTTCTCTTAATTCTCGATTAGGCCGTTTATATCAAATTTAATTTCTACTACATATCTCAGAAACTGTCCGCCATGCTGGCTGAGATAGTAGCATGCCTGCTTCCCGGGTTCGATACCCGGCGGGATTTAAAATTGAATCGTAATATTCATTAAATTAATTTAATTGTAAAATTTTCAATTTCGGGGACAGGGAGGTTTTGTGATATACAATGGTAATCGCTAGATTGTGCACCAGATTCCTACATCATCATCATCATCATCAAACTTCACGGACTAGGTATTGGCCTGTTTTGATCTCACATCTGTTCAGCCCAGCGCTTTCTTGGTCTTCCTACCGATCTTCGTTCTCCAGGATTATACATCAGCGCCATCTTTGGTATCCGATCCTCTGTCATTCTTTGCAGATGTTCTATCCAATTGTTCCTGTGTTCTTCTATTTGTTGAAGAAGTGGCTGTACTTCCTACATTAAATTGTAAATCCAATATAAGAGCTTGTATATAGTTTACATAGGAAAAATCACCAATCAACTCTTCAAGTAGTGTAACTATGTAATGGAATCATGTCATCAGCTACGGCTGCAAACATGTATTGAAGAATGAATGAAATTGTAAATCCCTCCGTTAGTACATATGATGAGAAGGCATGCGGTTCTTTAATAGCGTCGGATAGAGAAGTTAAGCCTGATGGTCCCCTTGGAGTTTTTCGACTGGTATAGGCTACGTGCAGTCACCGGGTTTCATCTTCTCCCTTCTCTTCGTCATCACCCGTCATACAACACATTTTACACTACACACACACATAAACATACACTCATCCTACATTACTCTCTGTACACAATACAAGAATATATCAATTACGTAAAGTGGTCTGCCGAAGTTGTGCGTAAACAGAAAATATACTTCATTAACCTCCAGCTCGGAACCCGAGGTGTGTATAGTACAGTGAGTGGTATTGGAAATACGCTTATCTCATAAACTTCATTTCTGGTGTGTCTATTTTTCTTTCATCTGTTCTTCTATTAGACTAAGTTTCACTTCAATACATTAAACAAGGTAACACTAGTTTTATAGAATTTCAATTGTTTATCCTTCCCTGTTTTACGGGAAGGATTACTTATTTTTCTAATTCTAATAGTCCCACATATAAGGCTAGTATACTACAAATTTAGAATTTTGTTATCTTTAGCTTGCTGATTATTATTTATTTATAATCTAAATAATAATAATAATAATAATAATAATAATAATAATAATAATAATCCAGTAATGACACATAACTGACTCTATAGCATAGTTGGTTCAGGTAATGTACTACAAGCCGGAACGTTGAGGATTCGAGTCCAGGTGTGATCAGGGTTTTAAACTAGTCTAAACCTTCCGATGGCCCTAGCTGAAATTATTACTAGACGCTTCTTCAGGAGGTAAATGTGCTCGTTATTCAAGGCTGACAGCCCGGCTGACATCAAGTACCGAATGTCTAGAAAGCTGGAAGCCTTAACCTTGTAAGGTTTGTAGTGGAATCAGTTTACAAGTTTAAGAGATTTAATTAATTTTACGGATTTAACATTAATTCTTCTTCCTTCCAAGTATTAGGCCAAGGCCTGTTACGATCCTATAGAAAATTTAACATTAATTAATTATGTTATATTATATTTTAATGATCTTTTGTAACTTCAGGGTTTTTTAAATATGAATGGTGAGTTTACATTAGAAATAGAAGAATATTCAAAATTTAGAATTTATGTTAAGTATGCCTGTAAATCATAAAATTGTTCCTGGTATCAAATTTAGAAGATTAAAATGGCTGGACCATGCCCTACGAATGAATAAGATAAGAATTATCCGAAAACTCTTAGATGATAAACCAGTTGTTAGAAAGAAGGTCGACAGACCCAGACTAAGTATTTTGATAATGTCCAGGCTGATCTTATAAAGGCAGGCATAAAAAGGTGGAAACTGAAAGCTTTAGATCGAAATGATAAGGCGGCTGTCATGAGGGAGGCTAAGGGTCGTAATGCTAATGATGATGCATATAAATCATAATTAAATGTTTGTTTAGGATTCTGTACATGTGAATATTGTAAAATTTTCAGATTGCTAGAGAAATCTGTTGCAGTAGATGGAGAGATCAGAATGCAAGATGCCTACGCTGTATGGCGTATGATGCCGTTCACTGCTTTAGGATCGAGAGTCGCCTTCAATTATATGAGAAATAATTGGGATTCCATGTATGACAAGTAAGTCTCATATTCTATTGCTCAAGTTAGTGGCTAGACATGCTCGTATAATTGCTGATGAGTTGAGAGGCATGACTGAATGATGTATATAAAATCTCAAATTATAATAAATATAGGCACATCAAAGACCGAAGCTATTTTAATATATAGAGGTGTAGTTTATTACCAACTTTTTAAATATATATATTAATGACATCATCCAAAATTGGAATAGTATTGTTAATATAGGTATAAGAATGGACCGTTTTAAAATATGAAACGTTTTAATGTATGCTGACGATGTGATTATTATTCAAGGAAATGAAAATAATTTGCAGTACTCTTTACATCAATTAAATCAGTTATGCCAAGAATATAATTTTAAAATATCTAAAGAGAAAACAAAAATAATGGCATTTTGGGGAAACGAACATATAATATCAAAAATCGTAATAGACAACAAACCTCTGGAACAAGTAACAAATTATAATTACTTGGGTTGCAGTTTTACTATAAACACAAAAACGTAAAGATACATAAATATGAAACTGTCGAAATTTCAAATTATATGCGGAACTATACATAGAACACTAAAGAATAAAACAAGAAGAGATACTAGATTGAAGTTTTATAAAACATTGGCAGTTCCTACATTACTTTATGGGAGCGAAACTTGGGTAATGACCAAAAAATTACAAAGTAGAATACAAAGCGCAAAATGAACTTTCTTAGAAGAACAAAAGGCTGCACAAGAATGGATCCGATAAAGAATGAAGATATAAGAACAGAGTTATATATATATTGAATATATATATTGAATGAGAAAATCAAAGAATATAGAGATAAATGGTTTACACCTGTAGAAAGAATGAATGTAACAAGATTACCAAGAGCACAATTTAACTACAAGCCAAGAGGTTCAAGGAATGTAGGAAGGCCAGTGAAAAGGTGGACAGAACAATTATGAGGCGAAACAGGCAATTTTTGCCTAGCCCGTGAAGTGAAGAAGAAGACTGAATGATGAATTACCATTACAACTATTTACACTACATTTCCTGGTTCAGGGTTTTCTTCAAGTACACAGTGACTCAGTGGGTCTGTGCAAAATTGCTATCCTTGTTGGAATGTTACACAAATATAATTGTCTTCGAAATGCCCGTTATGGTTTAATCAATCCATTGTTTTTTTAACGTTTTTACAATCATAACAAACCCCCGAATTGAGAACTACATATTTTTAATAGGGTCAGGATAGGGATGTATGGAAAGTTATATCTGTGTAGTAATGAACCTACGGATTCAATAGTGCCAGAGAGTAAGTAAGTAATAGACACCAATAGTCATCAGACGAACAAATGATGGTAAGTGTACCAATATCGATTCTCCCAAACGATTATGTAGAGTTCATAAAAGTAAATTACAGTTTTTTACTTTCCCGAGGGAAATTATATCCTGCGCCATGAAAGAATGGTTAAGGCAAGATGTCTTGGTGCGGGGCTATGGGACTTGCGCTGGTTCGAGTCTCCACGGGGGAATAAATGTTCAAACGAAATTTCGGTCAATATGGGACCTGTGCCCACCCAGCAACATGACGCATTTGGGTAGCTATATAAGTAGCGGCTCCAGGTTGAGAAAACCAGCTGCAACGGCTGGGGGACCCGATATGCTGACCACATATCACCCCAACACTGGCTGGATGATCATCTACATCTGTGATTAACACATGTGGATGTGAAGTCAGCAGCCGGCTGTTAGGCCAAGGGCCTTCTAGGCCTGCCGCGCCATGGAGCTTTATTTTCTGAGGGAAATTATAAGTCTTCAAAAGTATCCAGTTTTATATGGATCGCTCTATATAAGACAAATGCCAGTAAATTCAGCACATAATATTCCGGAAAAAATAACCGTATAGTTATTATTAATCGTATTTATATTAATTTTAGGACCAATGAGAGATGAACAGACTGAAGCCTATAACAGTGAACTACATGATCTTTAGAGGAAACCAGGTACAATAAGAACAGTTAAATCTCGTAGACTGCAGGACATGTGGCACGAATGGGGAATGTGATAGGTGCATTGAGATTTTTTGTAGGAAAACCAGAGGGAAAACGTCTGGTTGGTAGTCCAAGAATGAAATGGGAGAACAACATGATTTGAAGGAAGTAGATTATTACCCGTTTAAGGAGTAAGCGCAGTTGTTGACGGAGGGGCTGCAGTCGTGTTTATGCAGGAATAGAACACGTGACACTGCTATCTATGAGTGCAGAGGGGAATGGGACGTGGGACGCTGACAGTGTACACTGCCTTATATGACGTCACGTGTAGCAACAAACAGAGCTTCGTAATTCTTCCGCCTGCAGAGATATTTTGAATGACTAATATACAGGAGATTATTGAAAAACATTAGCCCAGGATAAGCCATGAACCACGCTGGTGCTAGTTATATTATCAGTATGTTAATTAAATACATTAGTGCAATCTAGTTAACAATAATCTAGTAACAATAGAATCAGATCATAATATATTCATTAAAGTAGCCCGATTTAAATTGGGACGCTAATTATCTAAGTTGTTAAAGTATGTCATTAAGGAAATATCATGGCTCGAGTGTCCTCTGCTAGCCAGTGGACATAAACCACTTAGTCGCCTTGGCATTTCTTTGTTATCGTGTCAGGGATTTATATTATTATGAAGGTGCGGATTTTTATGACTTAAATTGTAATATGAATGGTCTTTTAATTTAAAAAGTGTCAAATTCGATCCAAAATGACAAAAATACAAACACATAATTTTGTGTGTTCCCATCTTTACATATGTATTCTTATAAAGTTACAATACGAGTCCTTAAGAACATTTTTAGGATTAATAATTATTCCCTCAACATTTTGGCTTCTACCCTCACGAAATTTCATTTTATGAAATTCCATCTTGAATACTCTTCATAAAGAATTTAAAACACTAATTGGCTGAATGAAAAGGCATCTAAGCAAAATTTACCGAATTTTCCCGTCCTAGTACTACCTTAGTTTCCTAGATGTCAGTATGAGGCGGAACGCTGACCACGTACCACTCAAAATGACATCTATACGAAAACAAGTGTAACTAAATTAGTATGGTTCAAATTCTTCCCTGTAGGGGGAGAGCGCCTAAATCTCTGTAAAGGGAAAACATAGGCTTACAATACAAAAAAATACCATTCCTTAAGATAATGTTTCGTATTTTACTTCACGTGAGTTTATGTGCAGTGCGAAATAAATAATTAAAAAATGTCCAGATGTGAAGAAGATTATTTACAGTTACCTGCTAACAGGAAAAAAAAAAAAAAAACTTTGAATCCCACTTAATCCAAAATATCTAGCTGAATATTTTCTTTTAATATAAAAAAAATACTTTTGAAATTCACAATGGATTATACATAGATGTGCACTATCTCCTCTACTATTCAATTTATTAGACGATAGCGAGGAGATACTAAAGACCAACACGCACACTCTATTGAGTAACACTAAAAATTGGGACTGGAAGCAAACATCGATAAAACTAAATATATGTTCATACATAGAAATGTTATATAGAATAATGGAACAGGACAGTTAATGACAAATGAGGAAAATTTTGAGGATTTGGCTAAATTCAAGTATCTAAGAACAATAATCGCAAATAGGAATGAAATTCACAAAGAAATTAAACATAGATTCAATTCTTAAAATGCATGCTCTTAAAATGTATGCTATTATGTTTTACAGAGGCTCTTATCGCCCCAACTTCTCTAAAAAACGTTAAACTTAAAATATTTTAAAGTCTTATATAAGTTATATTACATAGAATAGAAAAACGGACTTATACTTTAAGGGAGGTGAAAATATTACGAATATTTGAGAATAAAGTTCTTAGGAAAAATTTTGGACCCAAAGAGAGATGAGCAGACAGACGAATGATGAAGTGTGCTACATGATCTTTATATGAAACCGTATTTCATAAGAACAATTAAGTTTCGTAGACCGAGATGGGCAGGGCATGTGGCACGGATGGAAAATGGAAGATATATATGAAACATCTTGTAGGAAAACTTGAAGGGAAGTGCCCATTAGACAGGCCAAAAATCAGGCAGGAGAATAACATTAGAAATGATTTGGGGGAGTTGAATTATTACAGGGAATGATTAGAAACTTTTTTCTCACGATAGGGATGTATGGAGAACATATTTTTGCGCAGCCATGAACCCTTTGGTTCGATGGTGAAATTCATAATTATGTTAGGAAAGTATGCAGAGATACATGCAATGTTGAAAGTATCATTCGGTGATTAAATTATTGCAACAATATTGTGATATTATTACAAATGTTGTATTGTTATGGCCTAATCTTTCTGAAAAGACACTAGCCAAACTACCTCTTTATTGTAATGGTTGGTATGAGAGGCTGCCATCCTAGATAACCCGGATTCGATCCCTGACTATACTTTAGTTGCGTATAGGTGTTGGAACGTGGTACTCCAGCCTTATTAAGATAAATTAGTAGCCAAATATCAAAATTAAGTTAAGAAAACTGAAACTAGGTTGTGGATTTGCTTCTCTTCCATCACCCAACTTGCTATAGTGTATTTTAATAGTCAGTGATAGGTAATTACTTCAGTCGCAGAGAATTAGTTCATTATTGATATTTACAAATGAATCATTTACTTTACATAATATCTTATTACCACCATAATATGATACTAATGACAAGTTTATTGTAACAGGTTTGGAAAAGAAGAATATCTTCTTTCGGACATCATCTATGGTGCAATTTCAGGACTTACAAATGAGCTCGATTTGAAAGATGTAAGTATGATGCACTCATAATATGTTTTGCTTAGATGCTCTTTACTGTGATTGGCTCTAAGGACTGAATAAGTTTTTTTTCTGTTATCTTATTATCTCTTTGCCCATTCTATTCTATCCAGAGCAGTTTTTTTTATATTTGAAAAAAAACCATGAATGTCACAAAATTACTAAAATAAAGATAATCCTGGCATCAAATGACGCTCATTAACAGCTAAGGCCATTATCATAAGTAATGTCACGAGTGATTTCCAAATCATCGATAAATTCTCGAGTCACGAACTGACGAATGAATTTATCTAGAGGATTTGGAAATTAAGAGTGGCATTTGTTAGGGCTATTTAACGAATAAAATTAGGCTGTTTACTCAAAAATCATTATTTAAATATAGTTACCGATATTTCAAATATTTTCTTCTTCTTCCTTCCAAGTATTAGTCCAAGGCCTGTTACGATCCTATAGAAAATTTTCCCTCCAGCGTCCGGGAAATTCTCGTATAAAACTTGAAAGCATAATAATAGTCCCTTCGATTGGTTTCTGGCCAAAGGAAGGCAAGACCAGTGATGGGGCTGCCTTTATAGCCTCTGGTCAGGCTTTTCTGGAGAAGAAAAGAAAATAAAGGAAAGAAGAAATGGAAGAAAGGAAAGACTCCCTAGCCCCGGATGCCCTAATAGCGTCGGGGTCGAAAAAAACAAGAGTTAACAAAGAGAGGTTAGATAGTAAAGTTAAAAGACTGCAAAACACAAGTAAGTGGAAGAAATGTTTTGCTCAGCTTGGGCACCTTGTGGTCGCCATCCACATATCCCCTAGATGAGAACCCCTGAGGATATTTTAAAATATTCATATATATATGTATTTAATGTAAACGGCGATGTTTGAAAACAAATCAGAAATGTTAGGTTATAATTATTCACTGCAACTTGATCATATTCATCCATCCATTGTAATTCTGCCCGAGGGCAGGTCCTTCACTGCAATCATATCATTTCCATGCTATGCTTGCATCTTTACTAGGGAATTGTAGGTGTGGTAGCTTCCCGTTTCTTTCCACACCGGTGAAGGAAGATGATGATGATGATGATGATAATAAGGATGATGATGTTGATAGTGATGATGACCATATGATTTCGGGGACCGTTTGGGCCTTAAAATTTTCCTGACATTTGTCTTACAGGTGAGGAAAAACCCCGATAAGAACCTCACCCAGAAAAACTGCCCCGACCGGGGATCGAACCCGGGCCCGCTGCGTGACAAGGCAACACGCTACCTCGAGACCACAGCGGTGGACTTGATCATATTATTTATTGCCAAATAGGATCGCAGTATTGTAATAATGCACCCAAGTGGAGAAATAACGGAACACATCAAACTGTATATTATAATCAACATTATAGGTTATTCATTTATTATTTTTAGTAAACAACTCAGTAAAATCACGGAATCTGTTCATTATTTGAAATATTCAATGTATTTATTGGAGAAAAATAATGCTCTGAGCTATTCAGAATGTTCAAAAGGAGGAGCTTTCTTTATTATAAATGCCGGATATGATAAAGAAAAATCGATAAACAGCCAGGTAAAACACGGCTGTCATTGGTTGTAAAACAAAATTCATTGAAATGTGACTGGTCATTGACTACCATTTGGGGCATGAGTTAAATAGTCATAAGTAATGCCACGAGTGATTTCCAAATTATCGATAAATTCACGACTCACGAAGTGAGGAGTGAATTTATCTAGAGAATTTGGAAATCAAGAGTGGCATTTGTTAGGACTATTTAACGAATAAAATAAAGCTGTTTACTCACAAATCATTATTTAACTACAGTTATTTAAAAATATTTTTATATTTAAAGTAAACGGTGATGTTTGAAAACTAATGAGAAACGATAGGTAGCCTACGCTTCTACTGCTTCTTTTGTTTATCACTGCAACCAGATCATACTATTTATTGCCAAAGGAACGCAATATTGTAAGAATGCTCTCTAGTGGAGAAAAAATGAAACACATCAATCTGTATATTAATTCATTTTTGATGTCGTATACATTTAAGAGAGTGCAAACAGTTGTTTCTTTTTTTGGTGGTATAATCAATTGCTACAAATGTTGACATGTAAGCACTATTATATACAATCTGGTAGCCGTATTTGTTATAGGCTCAGTCACTGCAAAATAACGGTCAGACCTGTTCAGAATATTAAAAAGGAGGAGCTTTGCTTAATATATGATAATCCTAACGTTGATAATTATTTCGTGAAACACGTCTCTGATTGGTTGTAATACAGAAATCATTGAAACGTGATTGGTCATTGACTCCCATTTGGGGCATGAGTTAAATAGTCAACGTAATTCTAATCTGGGCTCGACAGAGCCGATAAATTTTGCTCAGAGGTTTATTCCAGGCTTACTGTTCATTTATGTGCCTAAATTTACGACATGGGACTCAGGATTTACTTCAAATCCGAAGGAAGCCATATTCAGTATTGTAATTAATGAACCAATATGCTGTATAAGCGTCTGGATAATCAGAATAGCGTCGTGGTATACCCTGCCTTTAGAAATCCATCCATTCCTGCCTGATTTGAACCTGTGAATGTTGGAACCAGAGGCTAGTATTGTAACCACTAGTCCAACAATACCGACACGGGAAGTGGGGATAATAGGCCTATACGAGTATGATGTGGAGTGACGATGTCATATTACGCAAGGAATTATGATGTGATCGTGTGTTTAAATCGGACGGCATTGTGCATCAATCGGCTAACCATCATTAAAAATATATTTTTATACCATCTGTTGCCTTATTATTAAAGAAAAATGTAAATGCCATCAGTCCTATCAGAGATTCTATGTTTTGTAACAAACGGCTTTGAAACTAATCTTCATAAATACTAATCTAAATTTTGCACCATGCAGCTTAGCGCCAAATATTCCCGCTCTTATATTGTTGATGCATAACTGAGTATTGTTGGTTTGGCACTACAATAAATAGGGAAGATTTTCAAGTCAGTGTGATTTTTTAATGTCATAATGACTTCCAGAGCTCAGAAAATGTTGGATACGGTTTATAAGAACAGCCCTGAAAATGGAAAGGCATTTTCTGTCTCACTGCAGGTATTACCCGTTTAAGGAGTAAGCGCAGTTGTTGACGGAGGGCACTGCAGTCGTGTTTATGCAGGAATTGAACACGTGACACTGCTATCTATGAGTGCAGAGGGTAATGGCATTACCCGTTTAAGGAGTAAGCGCAGTTGTTGACGGAGGGCACTGCAGTCGTGTTTATGCAGGAATTGAACACGTGACACTGCTATCTATGAGTGCAGAGGGTAATGGCATTACCCGTTTAAGGAGTAAGCGCAGTTGTTGACGGAGGGCACTGCAGTCGTGTTTATGCAGGAATTGAACACGTGACACTGCTATCTATGAGTGCAGAGGGTAATGGTATTACCCGTTTAAGGAGTAAGCGCAGTTGTTGACGGAGGGCACTGCAGTCGTGTTTATGCAGGAATTGAACACGTGACACTGCTATCTATGAGTGCAGAGGGTAATGGCATTACCCGTTTAAGGAGTAAGCGCAGTTGTTGACGGAGGGCACTGCAGTCGTGTTTATGCAGGAATTGAACACGTGACACTGCTATCTATGAGTGCAGAGGGTAATGGCATTACCCGTTTAAGGAGTAAGCGCAGTTGTTGACGGAGGGCACTGCAGTCGTGTTTATGCAGGAATTGAACACGTGACACTGCTATCTATGAGTGCAGAGGGTAATGGCATTACCCGTTTGAGGAGCAAGCGCAGTTGTTGACGGAGGGCACTGCAGTCGTGTTTATGCAGGAATTGAACACGTGACACTGCTATCTATGAGTGCAGAGGGTAATGGCATTACCCGTTTAAGGAGTAAGCGCAGTTGTTGACGGAGGGCACTGCAGTCGTGTTTATGCAGGAATTGAACACGTGACACTGCTATCTATGAGTGCAGAGGGTAATGGCATTACCCGTTTAAGGAGTAAGCGCAGTTGTTGACGGAGGGCACTGCAGTCGTGTTTATGCAGGAATTGAACACGTGACACTGCTATCTATGAGTGCAGAGGGTAATGGCATTACCCGTTTAAGGAGTAAGCGCAGTTGTTACGGAGGGCACTGCAGTCGTGTTTATGCAGGAATTGAACACGTGACACTGCTATCTATGAGTGCAGAGGGTAATGGCATTACCCGTTTAAGGAGTAAGCGCAGTTGTTGACGGAGGGCACTGCAGTCGTGTTTATGCAGGAATTGAACACGTGACACTGCTATCTATGAGTGCAGAGGGTAATGGCATTACCCGTTTAAGGAGTAAGCGCAGTTGTTGACGGAGGGCACTGCAGTCGTGTTTATGCAGGAATTGAACACGTGACACTGCTATCTATGAGTGCAGAGGGTAATGGTATTACCCGTTTAAGGAGTAAGCGCAGTTGTTGACGGAGGGCACTGCAGTCGTGTTTATGCAGGAATTGAACACGTGACACTGCTATCTATGAGTGCAGAGGGTAATGGCATTACCCGTTTAAGGAGTAAGCGCAGTTGTTGACGGAGGGCACTGCAGTCGTGTTTATGCAGGAATTGAACACGTGACACTGCTATCTATGAGTGCAGAGGGTAATGGCATTACCCGTTTAAGGAGTAAGCGCAGTTGTTGACGGAGGGCACTGCAGTCGTGTTTATGCAGGAATTGAACACGTGACACTGCTATCTATGAGTGCAGAGGGTAATGGCATTACCCGTTTAAGGAGTAAGCGCAGTGTTGACGGAGGGCACTGCAGTCGTGTTTATGCAGGAATTGAACACGTGACACTGCTATCTATGAGTGCAGAGGGTAATGGCATTACCCGTTTAAGGAGTAAGCGCAGTTGTTGACGGAGGGCACTGCAGTCGTGTTTATGCAGGAATTGAACACGTGACACTGCTATCTATGAGTGCAGAGGGTAATGGCATTACCCGTTTAAGGAGTAAGCGCAGTTGTTGACGGAGGGCACTGCAGTCGTGTTTATGCAGGAATAGAACACGTGACACTGCTATCTATGAGTGCGGAGGGGAATGACACGTGGGACGCTGACAGAGTACACTGCTTTATATAAGGTCACGTGTAGCAACAAACAGAACTTCCTAATTCTTCCGCCTGCAGATATATTTTGAATGACTAATACGTGGGACGCTGACAGTGTACACTGCCTTATATGACGTCACATGTAACAACAAACAGAGCTTCGTAATTCTTCCGCCTGCACAGATATTTTGAATGACTAATATGTAAGAGATTTATTTATTATGTGAATCATATATTTTTCGTGCATGAAGTTCATGTACTCCTATTTTATAAACATAAAGATAGAAAAATCAAGCGCTTGTCAATTCAGAGGTCATTGTAATGTACAACGGAGTTATGAGATCCATTATTCAATAGTTTGTAAAATTTGTATTTCATTATTTTTTATGAAATGAAGAGTGTTTTTTTTCTAAATTTATTCTATGGTAATTTTAATATATATAAATTTCTAATGTGAATAATTCATATTGTAAATACGAGATAAATTATTTGCAATATTTACTGTTCCACTTATTTTAAATATTGTTTACAGTTATATAAACATATGTATATGCCTTTTAAAAACGTATTATAGTTTAAAATAAAAAAGTGTGCAAGTTGATGGATGTCTATCGATATTTTTTACTCTAAGGAATAAAAAAATTGATTTCACAAAATTGTTACAGCATGCCTGTTTTTTGTGTGTTTTTGTATGTACTGTAATTGTTTGAAAACATGGATTTATTTAGAAAACATTACCATTTAACTCGAACATTTCATAATGTAATATATATGAAGTGTTATAAAACAATACAATACATATCAATAATAAGTGTATTGTGCAAACAAACACTACTAAATTATGATACAATATTTTACATCAACAGTGTATACGCATTACCTTGACGCTTGGCTGATTTATACATATTCAAATATACCCAACAGTGTAAATGCTCTCTATCGTCGCTTAACCGATTGATGCAGAACGATTATGACATTTTCATTACGTCTAAGTGCAGTTTTGGAATATTAACCGTTGAAATAAACACATTTTTTTACTCGCAATACGAATCAGTATATACAATAGTATCATATAAGTGATTATTATCGAGTCAGAAATAATTAAATAGCTCTTGCTAGAGTTTAAATGTGAAAAAAAAACTTTAAACACATTTTCCTCGAAACTTACATAACGGCGCATAGCCGGTTGTTCCATAACGCCGTCCAATTATGGTTAGAAAAGAGAGGCTAAATAAATTGGAGTCGAATTATGAATTATCTTAAATGGGGAAATACTCCAATTTTCTCGTATCTTGGAGACGGAGTCGTGACATTCGTGGAAATATCGAGAATGTAAATATATCTTGGAATATTAAATAAAATTCATATAGGCATACACATACATGGTCTTTGTTTTCGATCTTTAATTATATTATATAATAAGTAGGTCTGATAAGTTGAATAGTCTGATAGTGTATTTGATGTCTGCAGGGACGGGGGTATGAGCGTGCGCGTGTGTATATGTGTGGGTGGGTGGGTGTGTGCGTGTGTTTTTTTTTCTAATTTGTTTTCTAGCAATTTTTTTAATATTAATGTACAGAATGCGACTTTATTTTTTTATTTATTTATACATATGGTCTTTTCATGGATGAGTGTAGATATGCATTATTGTGATGTAGTGTAGACATAGATTTTCTTATATATAGCCTATTATTGTTTTTTATACAGGTGTATTTATAGGTATTTATTTATATTATGATTATTTTTATTTTTTATTCATGGAAAAATAATGCACGTACGGGCAAGCAGGCCCGTGCGCAATTAAATGCATATGTATTTTATTTCTTCTGAAAAAAAAGGCAATAAATTCCATTATCATTGTTAATCTGCTGCAGCTTGTCTGAGAGCCCGTCGCTAATTTGGTTAGTACAATGTCATAATAGTCTAAGTGCAGCATAATATAAAATTACAGGGGAGGAGAAAAATAAAACAAAATAAAAACTTTCAGTGTAAATGATCACATTTCTTTCTGTTCACAAAAGTATGAGAAACATTTCAAATCAGAATTTTTACTTAAAATATTATTTATCCATCCATAGTAATTCTGCCCGAGGGTAGATCTTTCACTGCAATTATAGCATTTTCATGCTATGCTTTGCAGCTTTACTAGGGAATTATAGGTGTGAGAGCTTCCCGTTGCTTTTGACACCGGTGAAGGATGATGATGATGGCCGGATGATTCTCGGGAACATTTGGACCCTAAGCTTCTTGACTTTTGTCTTATAGGTGAGGAAAAACCCCGAAAAAAACCTCACCCAGGAGCCTGTCCCGACCGGGAATCGAACCCGGGCCCACTACGTGACAAGGCAGCACGCTACCTCGAGACTACAGCGGTGGACATATTATTTATATTATAAATTTTATTCTATAGTGGATATTTAAAAATAAAAGCATAAATTAATAAAAAAATCAGAGTTCTGTCAAATGGAAGTGAGTTTTCAATAGTTCCCGCATAGAAAATAAAACAATACGAATTCAGCATATGACTGAAAAGTCATTTGAGTATTAGAGGTAATTAATGGCTTGCCATTAACGGAAACAACAGCACGCAGTGATGTTGGATTATTTTCCATCAGAGTGTTTAATCGCGACCATTAGCAGACAGTCTCTCATGAGCAGAACAGCTGTTAAATTAGCTGTACGATACGATACGACCTGTCCGGTTTCATTTGTCTCCTGCCTCACCTTCCTCATAATGCAATTGTGGTTCAATTGCAAAATATAGTACAGCATTCGATAATTGCACAGAGCAATTTTCTAAACATAATTTCATCGTGTTTTCTATTTAACGAACTTAAGTTAAACAAAAATGATCTCTATTTGCATCAGGTCGAACCCAAGCCCGCTGCGTGACCACCTCACCTCCGTTGTCGGTGTTTTTTGCAACACCCTATGTAGATTATTATTATTATTATTATTTTGAGATTTAAACTATTAAACTCAACACCTCGTATAATAATGAATACAAAAGGAACATAAAGATACTGTGGTACATTTCAGGTTCAGGAATTCCGGAACATGAATATGGGGAAATTCAGTTTCGCTGAGAGGAAGTTACGTCAAGAGATAGAGGCGCTAGAGAGGAGAGTAGACTGGCACAAGAAGCATTACAACACTATAGTCAAGTGGCTCGAAGAACACACAAAGTGATCTCCAGGTAAAATTCAAAAACAAAATTTCACAAAATATTATGTTTAATTTCAGAAGCAAATAGATAATCTACAATACTGTGCATAGTTACTGATTTATTACGGTAGATTTCTCAGATGTTTATTAATTGTTTAAGAAATTTGAACATATAGCATTAAAATCTGTGTACGAATGTAGATGTTTATACCAAACAAACATAAATAAAAATTAGGAGATATATTTTCTCTACTCATTAAACATTTATAGAAATAGAGAAGGTACTATAAATCCACTGATTTTTAAAATTAATAAGTGTTACTAAAATATCCTTTAAAATGTTGGTTCTAACAAGGGAACTTGTCAACCATTGCATGCCGAAACCTAACTTTAAATTTCTCCCAGAAAAGCGTTGTGAAATACCAAGGCTATGTCCAAAAAATACCTGCCGTTTTTAACTGCAAGGCACAGAAATTGAAGCCAGATTCCAACAATGTCAACCCATAGTACGCAGCAATTGGTATCCCTGCATGGGTAAGAGCTGAGTGAAGTGAGCGGGACGCAGTGCGGACGATATCCAATGTTATCCAATCTACGAATTCGGCAGTTTTATTACTTCCCTAAAGTTTAAATGATAGATTTGGTGCTGTATTTTAGTACCTTGCAATTAAAAATGGTACATCATTCTTTGGATACGTCCTTTGTACATCATAACGCTTCTTTGGAAGAAAATCAAGGTAGGTTAATGCGTGCAATGATTGATAACTCCTTTGTAAGTATTTTGTATTAAGTAATCAATTGATTTGGTGTTTTCTTGATGAAAATCCATATTTATTTAATTAAATAAAAATAAAATTTAAAGTTTTATATGATTTTCATATTTATTACAATACAAATTCGTAACAGCTGTTTCAGTACTTCGGACCTTCTTCAGACGAATTTTATCATGATTACAAATTCATTTTGTTATTATATTATATTACATTACCCGTTTAAGGAATAAGTGCTGTTGTTGACGGAGGGCACTGCAGTCGTGTTTATGCAGGAATAGAACACGTGACACTGCTATCTAAGAGTGCAGAGGGGAATGGGACGTGGTACGCTGACAGTGTACACTGCCTTATATGACGTCACGTGTAGCAACAAACAGAGCTTCGTAATTATTCCGCCTGCAGAGATATTTTGAATGACTAATATAAACTTCAGTACATAACAACAGTAACTATGCAACTGAATGTAAACAACCAAATTTTAACAAACGATATCTTATTATAAATTTAAAAGAGGCGATTCATTTAAATCTAGTTGGGACTTTAACAAACTATTGCTTTTCTTCAATTGATTTATCTCTACAATCTCTAAAATATCTAATTTTTTCCCTTCGTCACAGACATGTAAAACTTTAAAATTTGAATCAAAACAATGATTGTATTGGAGTAGATGGTTAGCATACTTTGAAGTATCTATATTTCTGTTATATATTCTCATATATTTGTACTTTAACAAAAATTAAAGTCATATAAAACTTTTAAGTTTTATTTTTATTTAATTAACGTATTTTGTATTATGTTTATTCGCACATCATCCCGCACCTTAGCTGAGTGGTTAAGGTAGGATGCCTTGGCGCAGAACTACGGGACTTGAGCTGGTTCGGGTCTCCATGGGGAAGATATTTTATCATGCAATTTCGGCCAGTATGGGACCGGTGCCCACCCAGCATCGTGAGGAATTTGGGTAGCTACAATAAGAGCTGTTCCTGATTGAGAAAACCAGCTATAACGACTGGGGGACCAGACATGCTGACCATATGTTACCCTTACACTGGCTGCATGATCGTCTACCTCTGTGATCAACACATGTGGATGTGAAGTCAGCAGCCGGCTGGTAGGCCAAGTGCCTTCTAGGCCTGTCGCGCCATGGAGTTCTTATTCGCGTATCACTTTATAACGACTAAGGATTGGCGTCAGTTTCTCGCAGTATACGCAGATTATGGATTAAAATTGCTGTCCTTATATTTTCCGATAATTCACTGTTCAATGTTAGCAATTTTTTTCCTCGAGTGAAATGATCAATTTGTTTTATTTAATTTCAATTGAATCTAGTTCATGATAAAACCGATCGAAACATCTATCTATACCTGTTCATCGCCCACGTGGGGAAAAAGTCCTCTCTTGCGTGAGTTACTTTAGTTAGGGATAATTTCTCTTCTTCTTAAAATTAATTTGTAGCATTTTCATCCTGTTTATTTCCAAAATCACTCCTCGGAGGGAGACGTATTGGATGTGCATTCACTGCCTATCCATCTCTTGGCTGGTCTTTCTCTTGTTCTTCTCCCGTCCATTGGTCTATCTTCTTTAGCTCTTTTTGCAAGTCGGTTTTCTTCATTCTTTCTATATAACCCTTCCAATATTTTCGTCTATCTATAATAAATTTGGTTATGTCTTGAATGTGGCATTTGTCCCTAATTTCTGTTTTGTGTATTTTATCAAATAATGTTTTCCCCTGAATAGTTCTTAAGATTTTTCATTTCACATGTGCTTATTATTTGTTTAGTTTTTGTTGTATCAGCCCTAGTTTCTGCTCCATATACGATAACTGGTCGAACTATCGTTTTGTATAAATATGCGGGTTTTGCTTTCTATTCACATATTTTTGTTGCGCCAAATTAAATCTTTCATGTATCCTGATATTTGTGCTGCTTTATCAGCTTGTTTCTTTACTTATTTTATTAAATTTTTAGTGTTTGTTTTTAATAATCTAAATAATTAAATTCTGATACTTGTTCTATAATTTTTCTTTCCACTTCTCTAATTTTCATCTTACTGGTTCTTTTGATATTGTTAAGCATTTTGTCTTATTCGTGTTAATTTCCATGTTGTATTTTCTGGCATTTATATTAAATTGATCTTTGTAAATTATCTTCAGATTCTGAAAGGAAGGGATAATTTAGTTACTCTTATTTCTCTACAAATTTCAGCGAATGACAAGTGGTTAATCCTTGTCTCAAATAGACATCTAGTAGGCAGCTAAGGTATTATGTTAATGTTAGGAATTAAACATTATGATGTAATAATTATTTAAATTCATCGGAGATACTTTTTTTTTAAACTCACCTCATAAATTTCGTGTTTTTCACGATTCCGCGGTTTGAGACGACATCTCGTCCATCCTCAGTCGTGAAAAACACGAAATTTATTATGTGAGTTTTTCAAAAATTATCTCCGATGAATTTAGCTAAAATATTACCTGGATAGAGAAAGACAATTAAACTTCGCTCAGAGGCTCTAATTAATTTGGGCTTCAGGTTCTTTTACGAGCCTGACAATTATCAGGCTAGGGACCCACGGCATGAAGTCGCTCCTGGATAACTTGTCCCTTGGATTCATCCCATATTAAAAAGCCATCGACTTCGGCCGGGTTTGATCTCGAGACCAAGAACAAGGAACTTAATATCTAGACCACAGAGGCTGATGTGACTAAAAAAATACTAGAAGAAAAGTTGTTACATTTCAGTTATCTTTGCAATTTATGTGTAAGTGGTGATGGATTCCATTACAATTTTAAATTAACGGATTATTGAATTAAAATATTGGTACGAATGTGGATTTAATAGTAATTTTGTATTAATTGATTGAAAATCAGAAATACTCACGAAACGCAGAGATGCATTTAGGTAAATGTCCTCCCGTCCCCGAGAAAATCATATAGGCCTATTTACAATATGTATATTACATTTCTACGTCGAGAAATGTATACATACATTTAGAAAAAAAAAGAATGAGCGGCTTCAAAACACTGTTTTGACCCACTGCGCATGCTCGAAGAGCTGAAGCTGTGGTTCACGATATAACGCATTGTTAAATGTTTTAAATATGCTGTATTTGATTTTAATCGTTTTAAATAGTTAAATAGCAGTGAAGCAGGCATAATTATAGATATTTACGAGTGTTCGACGTATAAAATACTACTCAAATTGCGAAATTTCGAATAAAGTTCGTTCGACTCTCGTGTATAGTGTAAAAGTAAACAAGACAACCAATATTTAGACGACTAGAATCCGACGTTGCGAAAAAATTAAATATATATATATGAGAGCCAGCCTTCAAATCCCTCGACAATTATTTTTTTGTTATTTATTTGTATTTCCGCAAAATAACCTACATCCAGTAACATTTAATTCCAGCTTAATTCTACTTTACACTATTTTAAGTAATATTCTCGCCTTCGTAAACTCTATAACACTATTTAGCTACCGGTATAAATTTAATTGCGTGTGTAGTACCATGTTTTAACAATAATGCTATAAATGTATGTAAAAGAAGATAATATAGCTTCATATATTTATGTATATATTTATTTATTTATTACATGTTAGTGAGAAAAAAGTTTCACCCTTCAATTAAAATATTTAGTTCATTTAGGTCTAGTCCACGCTAATAATAGTCCATAGATGGCCAATTTTAATAATAATAATAATAATAATAATAAATAATAATAATAATAACAATAAATAGCAATACTTCCAAATAGTTTTTTAGAGTGGACAGACAGAATAAAATAGAAAGCATTGTAGTAATTAAAACATTTATCCTCATGAGGAATCGAAACTGTGACTTCTTGCATACGAAGCAAGCCATATGGCACTGATCTAAGCGTTCGCTGGCTTGCTGTACATTAAAAAAATGCTCTTCATTGGATGAAAGGAACGTATTGTAGCTCTACAGTGCAATTAGTTTACTCGTGTGAATCACGCGTTAAAACTGAAATGTTCGAGATCAAGAATCTGCTCATTCTTCTTTTCTTTTTGCCACGTGTACATTCTGAGTATTATATTACTTCATTCATATATTATAAACATTGATTGTAAAAACCGTAGATTATAAATGTTCGAAAGTGGATTAAGTTAATACTTGTATTTGATATACTATTATTTATTTTTCAGATTCGTTCCAGTATTAAAAGAATTCAGAAGCAGTTCTGCATAAGTCGGTATCTAGATTCTGCCAAGATGCGCAGTAGATATAATATATTATGGAGATCCAAACGAGGATTGTGCGTGAATAATGAATGTGCTTATAATATTTTCATAAATCCGTCCGTAAAATACTTATTTTTCACTGCGTGTTATTTTTAGATTCCAATACACACACAATGTGAGTATAAAAAAATGGCATACTATATATTTCTAAAGAAAAAAGAACTGAACATTATTCATTCCACTATTTAAACGTATTTTATGCACGCAAATACAAATTTAAAAGAAGAGTTGTAAAAACCAGAACATGTGTTTTTATTAATTTCAAAATAATCATTTTTTTATTTATTGTTATTCATAATACAGTGTGATGTAATTCATTTACAACCAGTAAAACTTCACTTTATTTTAATGTTGGATGTTTAAGATCTTATTTCTGTATGGCTGTGTGTATTCCTGTGGTTACACTGTGATCAATTTAATGAAAAGCTGAGAAATCATTGTGCACCCATCAGTGTAAATGTGTGTATACGTCCGGCATGGGAACATGGAGCTAATTTGAGACACTTAGAAGCCAAGGGGTATAAGTAACAAAAGGTCAGTTATGAATGCATTACGTTCAAAGTTGAGACACTCTATATGCGATTGTCTTAGCAGTTTTATTTTCAGCCACTATATTTCAGCATCAGACAGATTTTTACTTCTATACATCGGCCACTCAGATTAGTATCTGCTTTAACCATTAATATCTACACTTAACTCCTTCTTCTCACCTTTTTTATGCACTTTTACGTACCATATGCTCTCTGGGCCTAACAGTGGCACAACTGTCGGGAGAAGGATTTTAACTATGGATCACACACATACTTTTTAGACCACACAAGAAATGGAAGGGCTCCCCGAATGAGTGATCAGCTCAATTCAGGGCCTCCTCCAAGACAACACAACATTAAGACAAAATACACCAATGACACACAGATTCATACTAAACATGGCAAATATGATAATGATGATTATTATGACCACATGATGATTGGGAACCGTTTGGGCCCTAAATGTTCCTGACACTTGTCTTACAGGTGAGAAAAAAACCCGAAAAAACCTCACCTAGGAAACTTGCCCAACCGGGGATCGAACCCAGGCCCGCTGCGTGACAAAGTAGCACGCTACTTCCAAACCACAGCGGTGGTCACACACACACACACACACACACACACACACACACACACACACACACACACACACACTTAATTCCAAAATTAGTAATTTGTCTCTTGTACCCCTTGGTTTCTAAGGGTTTCATTTAGTTACTCTTATTTAACTACATATGTCAATGACTGACGTAAGGTTGGCACATCGCCTCAATGAGGCATCTAATAGATCAGGCTTTTGGTTCTTTTATGAGCCTGAAAATCTTCAGACCTTGGGATCCACAGCTTAAAGACCCTTCCGGAGGACTTGTCCCTTGGATTTTTCCATTCTAAAAATTCATCGACCCTGGCCGGGTTTGAACCCGCGTCCCTCAAACAGTGTAAATATTATGAATAGATCAAAGTATCACCTGATTAGAACCAGGTTGTTCTAACTCAATTTTCTTGGATTTTGCACCAAAAAGGTCAACCTACAGAGAAAATGGAGCCGGTAAATTTTGGAATGACGCTGATTATTTGCTTAAGAAATTCAGACATACTATGTAAACTCCAAATTTACATTTTTTTATATTTTGAAAAATATTGTCATTTTGATCTAAGTGCGAAGACTAACATTGGAAGATAGGCTCAGGAAGTTTGAAATGTATTCCGAATTCTTTGTATTAGAACACCGAACACACTGCAAATTTAGCCTACAGAATGTCCGGGTTTTCTTAACAGAAAAAAAAATCTTGCTTAAGTCCCAAATTTTCGGAACCCATTTTACCTTTCTTGACAAAAATATTTTCGAACCTTGAAAACTGCAAAACTCCAGTTTACAGAATGTGTCCCTGATTTTTAATGCAAAAACAAAATCAGAATTTTCGAAATCTTGGAAAACTAAAGTCAGTCAATAAGAAATGTCTGGAATTTTAACACAAACACCAGTCATCATCTCAAATTTTCCGAAACTAAAGTCTTGGTATTTCGAACATAATTAAATATTTTCGAAGTCTTCAATACTGGATAAATTCAGTCTACAGGATGTGTCTAGAATTTCTAATGTAACAAATTCGGTATACTCCAACATTTTCCGACCCTATTTTGCAATGTGTTTTGACCGAAGAGTCAAAATTTTCGATACCTTGAAAACTGCTAAATTTCAATCTACAAGATATATCTCGGATGTTTAATGCAAGATGTTCGACTTACCTTTAAAATTTCCCGACCCCATTTTTCAAGGCTTGATGTTTCGAAGGAAATTAAAAAAAAAAATATATATTGAAAACTACAACAATTTAGTCTACAGGGTGTGTCTGGAATGTATTTTTTAGGTGTTTTGACAAAAAAGTCAACGTTTTCAAAATCTACCTCATTTTCCAAAGTTATAGCTTTGGTATTCCTAACAAAATTCAAAATTTTCCAAATCTTGAAAACAAAAAGAATTCAGATTGTAGGGGATGTCTGAAATCTTCAGTAAAATATCTGTATTCATCTCAAATTTTACTACCCCATTTTCCAAGGCTATAGCGTCAGTATTTTGGTAAAAAATGAAATCTTCAAAATTACACATACTCAATGCATGGTGAACGGTAATTACACCGACAAACTTCAGGGACTGATTCCTGACTGAAAATGAAGGAAAAAAAGTCCTACAAACATGTGTCCGGAAATGAACCATGTGCGTGTAACAACAAATCGTCCCAGCACACAGTACATAGCATAATCTCATTCATGTCACAACAGATGTTCAAAATGTCCTCCATGGGATGCAATGCACGCGTTCACACGTCGTATCATGGATTGCCTCACTCTTTCGCACGTTCCGGCCTCTCTCCGAATAGCGTCACAGGCGACGTGGACACGTTGTTGAAGGGTATGCACATCAGGAACTGATTCAGCATACACTACGCTTTTCAGATGCCCTCAGTGGTTTAAGTCCGGTGATCTAGCAGGCCATGCAACAGGACCGAGAGAATAATGTCATTCATCAGTGCCATTTACCGTGGCAACTATGCATTTATGGACATTTATTCATAGAACATTTTTTTTTCCTCCTTTTCCAGTCAGGAATCAGTCCTTGCAGTTTGTCGGTGTAATTAAAATTCACCCTGTATATAAGTGTGAGATTTCTAGTGCAATTAATTCGATCTATATCCCAAATTTCCCGACCCCATTTTCCAAGACTCGGCCAAAAGTGTAAACATAGGCCTATATGTAATATTAAAAACTGCAAAATCTCTATATGTGCAATTCTAATGCAAAACTTAAGGCCTATGTCCCACATTTCCTGGCCCCAGTTTCTAGATTATAGCTTTGGTCCTGTTTTTTTAGACTATATATTTGGTGCTTCAAACAAATTGTCAAACTATTCGTAATCTTGAAGATTAAAAAAATCAATCTACGGGTGTGTCTGTAGTGGTGTAAATGAGATACAGGCGAACCTGCTCTCCCCGCTTTAGGGTCTTATTTTTTGCCCTCTTTGGGTTGTTTACAAATATATCGTTTGTGGGTTTTTGAAATTTTGAGTTGTGATAAAAAAGTTTGTGATGTGTTATATCTGGCCATAGAGAGAAAAAGTTGTCTTGAAAATTAACATGGTTTGGGGAAGGTGAAACTTTTTTTGAGGATTTATGTTTGAGTTCTAAAGAAATTTTATGCACAGGGAGGGATAAAAACCGAGAAGAAAGCTTTTGATATTTATGTACCGTATATGTATAGTAGGTGGGATTTATTTATAGTTTATCTACGTAGTGTTGCTGTTAGTGTTGGTTTTTGTTTTGGTATTGTGTAGTGTATTGTAGAATTTAAATGTGTTTATGTAAGTGCCATTTAAGTAGATGGAAGCTGTAACGTATTGATCTTGTTAGTGAATTGTGTCAGTAAATTTCCAATTTTCTGTTCAAAGGCTTCCTTGACTTCGTTCATGGATGCGACTTATACATCCATGGAGGGGCCGAATTTTCCCACGGGTGTACCTAGGATTTACAATCTAAAATGAACTGGATGTCACGAGTATGAATTGAAGGTGGAATTAAGTTTTTGTGTGTATGTGAGAGAGTGAAAGAGTGTGTGGGAGACTGAGTGAGTGAGTGTGAGTGAGTGAGAGAGAGAGTGAGAGTGAGTGAGAGAAAGTGATATATATATATACCTGCCCTGGCTTCTATTCGTCGATGAAGATTAGACAAAGTCTGTTACGCAGAAACCGCTTATCGTAAATTAAGCGAATTCTTCAGCTAGTCGAATTCATTATCTGTTTCGCTGGTTCACGGAATATATATTACTTATGTGAAACAATTCTGATATAACCAGTAACGTTGCGAGAAAACATACATTGCTTCAGGTAAGGCGATTGCTAATTTACGTCTAACAAGTAAAATTCCTTTCTTAATTGTTGGATTTCTCCGATTTTGGGAGAACGCCTTTCTCGTTTTATTCCAGTGGTATATACCGAGTTTCGGTGCGAAAAATTTAAACTAGCAGAATCCAGAGCGATTTTTGAAATTTCGCTTCAGATTAACTCATATTTTTAATAGTCCGACTTTGCTGGTTAATATCTCGACCTTACGTTTTCAGTTGATTTCCTGTATGTGTATGTGTGTATATAACTAACTCACTGGCATAACTGGACGGACGTAGCTCTCCATACATTTCTATCCTGAGCTAATGTTTTCGAATCATCCTCTGTATAATTTACCTTCCTAGCTCATTCTTGGCTAACCTATTCGTCGCTTTTCTTCAGGTTTTCCTACAGAGAGTTCCAAAGTCCCTCTTCAACTCCCATTGAAGGCGCACGTCCACGCTTACACGCACACGCGTGCACACACACACACACACACACACACACATATATATATATATATATATATATATATATATAAGTTTGTACTAGGATGCTTGAATAGCGCAGTTGGTAGCGCACTAACGTATAAAGTTGGATGTCTCGGGTGCAAATCCCGGTTCAAGTGTTTATTTTTCTTTTCATGTCATATCTGTCCTTTATTGCTAAATGTCATAACTGAACTATAAAAAGGATATATATATATATATATATATATATATATATATATATATATATATATAATAAATGTTTGTGTTAGGATTCGTGAGTAGCTCAGTTGGTTAAATCGCTAAACGTACAACGTTTAGAAACTCGGGTTCAAATCCCGATTCAGGCATTTATTTTTCTTTTCAATATCATATTTGCCTTCACTACTAAATGTCAAAAATATAGTTGTAACATCTAAATATACAAGCGTTACTGCTATAAAGTAAATATTCATAAGTAATGCCACGAGTGATTTCCAAATTATCGATAAATTCACGACTCACGAAGTGAGGAGTGAATTTATCTAGAGAATTTGGAAATCAAGAGTGGCATTTGTTAGGACTATTTAACGAATAAAATTAAGCTGTTTACTCACAAATCATTATTTAACTGTAGTTATTTCAAAATATTTATATATTTAATGCAAACGGCGATGTTTGAAAACAAATGAGGAACGATAGGTACGCTTCTACTGCTTCTTTTGTTTATCACTGCAACCAGATCATACTATTTATTGCCAAAGGAACGCAATATTGTAAGAATGCTCTCTAGTGGAGAAAAAATGAAACATCAATCTGTATATTAATTCATTTCTGATGTCGTATGATGTAAATATTACAATTATATTTTTCTGGATTATTACCTGGGAAAAAATACATTTAAGAAAGTCAAACAGTGGTTTCTTTTTTTGGTGGTATAATAAATTGCTACAAATGTTGACATGTATGCACTATATATACAATCTGGTAGCCGTATTTCTTATAGGCTCAGTCACTGCAAAATAACGGTCAGACCTGTTCAGAATATTAAAAACGAGGAGCTTTGTTTAATATATGGTAATTATAACACTGATAAATATTTCGTGAAACACGACTCTGATTGATTGTAAAACAGAAATCATTGAAACGTGATTGGTCATTGACTCCCATTTGGGGCATGAGTTAAATAGTCTCTTTAAATATGCTTACTTGTTATAATCGCCACTAAAAGGCAGTTGCAACGATATCCCGCTACCTCTCCTGTAAATTGAGAATTATATATATACTGTATAAGAAAAATAAACGTTTGTGTTAGGATTCCTGAGTAGCTCAGATGGTTAGAGCACTAAACGTATAGAGTTTAGAAACTCGGGTTCAAATCCCGACTCAGGCATTTATTTTTCTTTTCATGTTATACATACACCTTTTTAATGGTCATTTTCGGTATCTACTAGCTATATTCGTTCGGAATTTGCTACGAGTAAAATATTTTAATGTGTAGGCCTACAACCTCAAAATCTACTAACGGGCTTCCAATATAAACCCGGACCGACCTCACGGGGTTTCATCCGTCTCCTCGTCCGCATTTCACTCTGCCAGCCGCTCGTCCTTGTTGAAGTAGTCAGTTTACTATCGTTCGACAAGATGAGACGTCAGCTGACATTAGAGCAGCGCATTTATGTGTGTAAATGTTATTATAAATACGAATCAGCTCGTCGCGTTCGCGAGGAATTTATTCGGAACTTCCCTGGACAATCACCAATTGTGACTAAATTTGAGACCACTGGTTCAGTACAAAATAAGAAACACACGCGAAGGCGTACGGTTCTCACCGAAGAAAAATTAGAGAAATCATATGGGTGGTTTCAACAAGATTCTGCTACTGCTCATACAGCAGAGGAGTCCATGAATACAATTAGGGAAGTGTTTGAAGATAGAGTGATTAGTGCTGGTGTATGCCCCCCCCCCGCTCCCCAGATCTAACAGTGTGTGATTTTTATTTGTGGGGTAGCCTGAAAGACAAAGTGTACAAAACAAATCCGCACACATTGGAAGAACTGAAGAACAACATAAGAAATGAAATCAGAAACTTGACAGTGCCCGAACTACAGCGTGTCAATCTAAATGTGTTTACTCGGTATAATGCCTGTTTAACTGCGGGAGGACAACATTTCCAGCATTTTCTATAAGGTAAGAAACAGTTCAAGGACGGGTGGCAGGCAGGGTGAATTGCGGGAGGAAGAGACAGCACTGCGTGCCGGGTGAAACTCCGTGAGGCCGGTCCGGTTTTATATTGGAAGCCCGTTACATTCCTTACGAATGCACTAAAATTAAAAGCATTTCTACCACCCATTACAGCTCCTGGTCATCTCAATCTTATTAGCCCTTACAGTATCTAGCCTACTGAGTTTGAGTTTGTTATTGTGACGCTTTCACCAATCTCCATTAAGGAACAGAATATAAGTCTAAGAATACAATTTTAAAATACTTCTGGTTGATTTTCTTTAATCAAGGGGGTTCATACACCCAGCACGAGGTACATATGCACACACATCATTACTTTACAATATAAAAAACTATAAAACATACAATTATGAAAATTTGCACACAGGTAGTATACACTATTGGCTTTCATTTGATATTAAAATTGTTATTATTGAAGCAAAATGTTTGTAATTGCAGGAAAATAAAATTTGAATAATTTCAGTTTCTTATATATCATATCATATATTATTACTTAAAAACTAATAACCTGACTAGTATAAAATATTTTTTAAAATAAATATAACACCTTAATAAAGCTTGTGAACTATTATGATGTGTCCCAGATTTATTGGTTTAGAGCAAAAACATTTTTTTATTAATAATTTTTTAATTAATTTTTACACTATATATTCTCCATTACCTAACCTTAATATTCAAAAGATTGCAATGATTTTAGTATCCCAGATACAAACTAAGTAGAGGAGTGTGTGTGCAAACTTTCATGAAAATTGAACCATTAGTTTTTGAGTTAAGTAAAGTAAAGTGATCCCACAACAGGCCTCAGGAGGCCCTTGGGGTAGTAGGAGGTTAAGGCTCCCACTTTTTCTGGACACTCGGCACTTTATGTCAGCCGGGTTGTCAGCCCTGCGTGACGGCCGCCTTTACCCCAGAACAAGTGTCTGGTACTCATTTCAGTTAGAGGCTGAGTCGACCCCAGGGCCATAGTGCCGCCAGAGGGTTTGGGTCAGTTTAAAAATCCTGATCCCAACGGGACTTGAACCCTCGACCCTCCGGCTTGTAGCCCAGTGCCTTAACCACTACGCTACGGCGTGCCCCAGTTTTTGAGTTATTGCGCTTTATGTTCTTAAAATTTTAACTTTTGGGAAAACGATGTTAAAGTTTACGCATGTTTCTACTTACAGTCTGTATTAGAAGGCTCCTGCAGCTTATGTTGTGCCCTCCTTTTCACTTCTCCTGCCATGTTCCTCAAGTCTCAGTCTTCTTCTAGTTCTCCTGGACTCCTTCGAGGATTCTCGTAGGCGTTTATGCCTAAAAGCAGCCTTGGCATATTTTTCTACATTCACTCCAAACTCTTCTAAAACTTTTAATCTGCTTGTATCCCCATCATTGAATGTTGCTACAGCATCAACCGCTGCTATTTTGACAACTGTTTTCCCAGCATTACTTGTTTTAGGGCAAATTGTCCACACTTTATTATTTAGGACTCGTTTGAATTTTGAATGCGGCCCTTCAAGCACCTTCTTAGAAGTTCTGTTTTTGAAAGGTCTTTGAAGGTATTGGTATTGGTATTGGATGTTTATATACTGCTTCTCTACCCTCTGTCTGGGCTTGTCGATATCCACACCACGACCTTGCACCCAGTGGACACATATAGTGCTGGGGATTGGAACGCACATTGGCATTCAACTTTATATATCTCGACAAAAACAGAAGATATCATCACAAAATTTCAGAAATATTTACTTTAAAGTATGCTCTTTCAAATGAGACCAAAAACAAAAAAATTGAAAATTTTGACCTTTAATTGTGTATGACCCCCCTTAATGTAAAGAAATAGTTCTGTCTGATTCAACTAATCAATGCAATAGAGAAACAAATGAATTGCAACTGCAATAATGTTTTTGCACGATAGTGCGTTTTGTCGTACTTACAGCAATGGCGACCATGATTGAAAGTTCAACTTCTACATTTCGGGGTTGCCAACCTAAATAACTATACTGTAATAAAATAACTATAATGCAATATTACATATTACAAACCACGTGTGGTTTGTCCTGTATGTATACTGTACAATGTATGTACAAAAATATCCAAAAGGTAGTGTTAACATACATTATACGAAATACATCACTGCATTTTAAATTAACTGAACTTTATTTGAAACATTAAATGCGTACTTGCCGCCATTTTATCACTGATTGGTGTCACGACCTTCTGTAGTTTCAACTAATAAACATTGCCCACACTGTTAACGTTAGTCAGTTGTTTATAATGAATGCAAATATTTCGAACAAATATGTTATTATTTTACTATTATTCATTATTTTGAAAACACCATCGCGCAAAAAATAGTGTACAACGCACGTTTGTGAAGTGTTTTACAGAATATCGCAAATTAAAAACCTCACTATTGCTCGGTTTTTAAACATGTTCCTCGCTTTTGTAAAAACCACTTCTCAACCTCGCATCGTAATATACTATTGTCTGGAAGTTTCAATGCATGTAGACTATTTATATGTAGCGAAAAAGAATTCTTACTCACCAAGTAACAAAATGTTGAAGTGCGCACGAACCGTGTACCATGAACTTCCGAGTACTCCTATCATAAACATCATCTCCTGGAACACGATGCGGTATCTGTATGAATAGTTACCAGGGTCCTTTATAAGTAGTGATGTGTTTGTTAGTCATGTCTTCCCCTGCAAACAACAATAGTTTTGCTCGTCTATTGAAAACTTAAGTAAAATGCTTATAGGCAATGTAAAAAAAAAGAAAACTTATTAACTAATAAGCCTACATCATAAGATACGTCAAACATCAACTTATGCACAATAGTAGTATTTGAATTATAATTTTTTCAAAGTGTGACTATTGCTTATTCCTTATAGTTCTGTAATTAGTAATCAATTAAAACCGGATATTTATCCCCATACAATAATAATAATAAGGTTTTTATTTAATATTTAAACATGAATATATTTATTTTTATTAAGAATGGATATAAGATTGATTTAGAGAATTCAAATCTTTTTATAAGTATATAAAAAATTCAAATTGGTCAATATAAACTGTTAATACAGTTAGATGTATTTCTAACTGATTTAATATATATATAAAAATACTTTAAATATTTGAATTGATATTTTTTATAAACAAATAAATAGGATTGGACGAATTGGATGGGAGTCAGCCAGTAGTACTCCTTCCTTCTCAGTTGGACCAATAAGGACTTCCAGGTTATAACAGAAATAAATGGGATTTTTCCCCAAAACAAAAAGATGGCTACAATACTTGAAAGACGTTAGACATGTATAAAAAGAGTCATCGAGAAATAAGAGAATTAGTGTTCATTTCTTGATATTAGTTAACAAAATGATGTCAAAGTGATGGAAAATAATATTGTAGTATAAATTTTATTCATCTGGAGTATAAATAATCCATAAAGTAGAAATAATGTGTTAGTGAGAGAAAAATTGACAGTTGGAAATAGTCATCCATTACATAGATGAAGTAATAATCTGCTCCTTAGTGAAATTTATTAATTTGAGCCGGAATTTTCGAAACTCTTGAACATTTACAAGATTCATCTCAATTTAAATGAGAACTTTAATAAAATGATATTTAATTTAACTACTAACAAAAGTGTCGTTATTTGTTTATGTAAGAAACTTTCTCTCATTCCCCTGACGGGAGTCATCAGTGCCGTGGCAAATAACAGTGATCTAAATTATTACAATCATATTTCTACAACGTGGGACATCACATCCAACAACCCACCTTCAAAATTAATGAATTTGTATAATATATTGATACCGTTTTGTAATCTATAATGATATAATTATATCATAAGTTAATTTTCTCTCTCTCCCACTCTATAAACAACTCAATAACGGTGTGATTTGTTTTATAAATGTGATTTTATATTTATACTAGCTGTAGCCGAATGGTTAAGGCAAGATGTCTTGGCGCAGAGCTACGGGACTTAGGCTGGTTTGACTCCCCATGGGGGAAGAAATTTTCTCATGGAATTTCGGCCAGTATGGGATCGGTGCACAGCCAGCATAGTGAGGCATTTGGGTAGCTACAATAAGTAGCGACTCCAGGTTGAGAAGACCAGCTGTAACACATGTCACCCCTACACTGGCTTATGATCGTCTATCTCTGTGATTAACACACATGGACGTGAGGCCAGCAGCCGGTTGGAGAAGAAGAATACCCGGCGTGCGTTACTACGCCTATAATAAATTAAATATTGAGGGTTAATTAATTATCTGGTTTATACGGCTACGAACTAAACATGGCGGCTGCTAGAGTAAATTTATAATTTCAAATTTCACTTCTAACGGTCGTATTTCGCTGATTTTTTGATAATACGTACCTCGGTTTATTTTAATATGATACTCCGTGTTTTGTTGATAAACATTGAAAATTGCAAGTGCCAGAGTGATTTTTACATTTTAGTTTCAGGTGAACTCCTACACCTAATTATTTTAGAACATAATAGGTAACGGCTAAACACTCACCGCATCTGAAATCATGCGTATACAAATTTTCACGAAGATCAGTTGAACGGTTTAGAAGTACATAAAGGACAAACAGACATACATTCGTTTATATATATTTTTTATTCAATGCCCCAGGTTGCCATTTCGACATTTTTGGTATTCTATCCTGGCATTGGCTTAATTGTAACCCACTTCTGAAGTTGGGGCGCCTAGAAGACGAAGTTACTTTACCCCGACGATATGATTGGTGGTGAATGATAATGAAACGCCAGGAGAGATCTTAAACTGAACCTAACCTAATGTCCAGATGATGGGGAACCACAGGAATAATTCCCTTTAAGGAAAATTCCTGTGATTTGACCGGAAATCGAACCCGGAACCTCATAAATAGTAGTCAGAAACGCTGACCACTAACCCATGAGACTGGTCACATTTGTTATATGTATATAATACATAGATAAAACAATAGAAAAACAAATGGGTCGAAATTACTTACATTTGCATCAAATTACATAATAACGTACAATAATAATTTAAAGTTTTATATGATCTTGTTTTCTTTTGCGGTCCGGAACATTTAAATAAATGACAGGATAAATTATTGTTTAGCAGTTTAATGTCAGGGAAATTATTTTCACTATAAAATTACCAGAACTGTGATGGTTTTGTTAGAATTGGCATTTAGGCTACTATCAGCAAGTCCCTAACAGTAAAATTGACATTACTTCAGTAACTCCTGTTTAAAAGGACTATATAAACATAATAATGTCCGGGAAGAAATAAATAAAAGAACAGAATATGCTAAGAGATGTTATTTTTCAATAAATGAAGTATTCAAATTCAAAATATCCGACACGTGAAACAAAAACCAGGCTGTGTAAAACACTAGCTAACACCCGGCACGGCGTGCGCTGCTACACTTAAAGAAATGAAAATTAATGTGTTCTTATGTTTAGTTGAATAAGTGAAAGGAAAAATAATTATAAATTTATATCGTAATTATTTTTAGAAACCCGTGCTGATCACCCGTCGTTGCCCGGGAATCTACTTCTCCCGGTCTTCTTGGCATAAATGAGCTGAAAGACGAAAATTAATGTGTTTTTATATTTAGTTGAATATGTG
The DNA here is from genome assembly GCA_030220185.1 of Diploptera punctata. Classification (NCBI taxonomy): domain Eukaryota; kingdom Metazoa; phylum Arthropoda; class Insecta; order Blattodea; family Blaberidae; genus Diploptera; species Diploptera punctata. The sequence continues at coordinate 649,495 of JASPKZ010004552.1, read as the reverse complement.
AAAGGAGAAATTTATATCGTAATTATTTTTAGAGATCCTGTGCTGATCACTCGGCGTTATCCAGGAATCTACTTATATTGATCTTCATGGCATAAATGAGTTGAATGCGAAAACTAATGTGTTTTTATGTTCAGCTGAGTAAATAAAAGGAAAATTTTATATCATAATTAATTTTAAATACCCCTTGCTGATTACCAGGTGCTGCTCGAGAATCTGCTTATCCCGATCTTCTTGGCATAAATGAGCTGAAAGACGAAAATTAATATGTTTTTATGTTTAGTTGAATAAATAAAATGAAAAAAAAATATCGTACTTATTTTTAGATGCCCCGAATTGATGACCCGGGATTGCCCAGGAATCTACTTATCCCGATCTTCTTGGCATAAATGAGCTGAAAGACGAAAATTTATGTATTTTTACACGCTTTATTATTAGCTTGACCTGTATCTATGTAACGGAATCTTTCAACGCGATTTTCACCCACTTAAAATCATTGGATCGACTTGAATCTTTCTATACTTGTAAAGGACCAATAACAATACAATAATTTCATAATTTTGTTTCTAAAATCCTGACCAAAATCATCAGAAAATCAAAAAAATGTTTGTGTAATTATGTAACGGAATCTTTCAACACGATTTTCACCAACTTAAAATCATTGGATCGACTCGAAACTTTGTATGCTTATAAAGGACCAATGGCAATACAATAATTTCATAAGTTTTTTTCTAAAATCCTAGCCAGAATCAGCAGAAAATCAAAATAATAAAAACCGGTATAATAAGTTGTGGACTTATCAACTTCTTACTCAATCATTGTAAGAGCTAAGTTGGTAGAGCGGTGGACCATAGGTCGCTGGATCTTATTCTGTAAATTATTAAAACTAAAAAATAAATAATAGTTTAAAAAAACTAAAACAACACGCTTTATTAGAAAACCTAACTAAAAAATGAAAAATAATTTTAATTTCCAACACGCTTGGGATATAATTAAAGTGGTGAACAAAAAAAATCATCTCCAACACATCTAGAATAAAACTAGACTTATCTACAAAAAAAAAAAAAAAGGAATTTTACCGTCAAAAGCGTGGGGTGCTTTTTATACTCGTAGTTTTTACGTTTTCTTCTTAGATACTTTACTTTTACCAATATCTGTTTATTATCAAATATATTAATTGATATAGAGGACCCCACGCTTTTGATGGTAAAATTATTTTTTTTTAGATACCTCTAGTTTTATTATAGATATGTCGGAGATGATTTTTTTGTTCACCACTTTAATTTTATCCCAAGCGTGTTGGAAATTAAAATTATTTTTTCGTTTTTTAGTTCGGTTTTCTAATAAAGCGTGTTGTTTTAGTTTTTTTAAAACTATTATTTATTATGTGATTTAGTTGAATGAGTGAAAGGAAAAATGTATAAGTTATCGTAATTATTTGACACTAAACGTAAAAAAAAAAAACATTAATTTTCGTCTTTCTGCTCATTTATGCCAAGAAGATCGGGAGCATTGTTATATCGCAAAACTTTATCTACGTGTTCGATGCTGGATGACTCGTGCCTTCTTCGAAATTTCTCGAGCTTTTCCGATTCCTTAATTTTGCCTTGCATCTCATTAGTGTTTTTCACACAATATGACAATGTGAGAACATAGTTTACTTTTTTTTGTATCTATCGAAATATGTTCAATCATACGATCATATGGCCTCTTTGTTTAAATTTTAATCAATGTCACGGTTATGGCGCAAAAAGTGGACATCTGAATTTCGAGATAATTTTAGTTTTAAAATGAAGCTTAGGAAAATCGAAGATAAAGATATGAAAAAAAAAGTGCGGATCATCCAGCAACAAAGCAGGAAAATAACGAATCATAAAACACTATTTCCCATGTTACCTGAAGAATATAGGCTACCAGCCATTGTAGTTGTGAAGACAGTTCGAATATTCAGATGTTAGTCCAGGATGGAAACTTGATTAGATGTTTTCTTCAATAGAGAGACGAAATAGATAAGCATTTCATTGTAATGAAATTGCAGTGCTATATTTCCAAAATTATATAGCAAAGAGTGCCATCTCAGTCCTCCGTAAGCTGAGGCTCTTTTCTTTCAACGTGTTCCCGGATTTTTTAAAAATAAATATCTTGTTAGCACATGCTGTTGAATAGAGTGAGCCAGTTAGAGAAGGTTCTGCATGACCCACATAATTAACCACGGAGAGACGGGCTGAGAGCCGCTCTTACCAGAAAGTTTGGTTCTTGGATAACTACCTAAAAGTTAAGAAAAATTCACTTCCACACGGCAAATCTTAAGAAATGTCTTGATTGAATCGATTGTCGACAAAAAATCGATACGTCATCGTACGTATTTTTCGAAAATGAACAGTGGTAAAATTAATTTACTTCTATCTATCTACGGGGTTTTACAGCTGTTGCCGTCTTCCCGTGCCAAACCCCCAAAGCCTACGATCTTGGGCATCTTCGATGCTTAGCCCTCTAGCTTGCATTACTGTCTTCATGTTTTCCTTCCATGTTAACTTTGGTCTCCCTCTTTTCTTCTTTCTGGTCGGATGCCATTCATATACTTGCTTCGGCCATCGCTCATCTTCCATTCTTAAAAAATGTCCTAAACACTTAATTCCTTAACCTAACAAAATAAATTACGTACTGCATTTCACTCATCTGGCGTACGCTAACTTGCTTCCATCTAAAATATATCACATACCCTCATCTAAATCTGACAAAATAAATCATACAATTTTGTAAACTAATAATGGTGTGCATTATAACTCTCCGTATCGCTTTCTATTAGAACTTAGTATTCATGCGCCAAAAAAATGAATATCGCTCAGCGTAGCAGTTTACCTATCAATTCGATGTAATGTGTAGTAAACTAATGGAGGCAAAATATAGTTATTTACAAATAGCTAATTTTCAGATTTGTTTTTGGGCGGTCCACATTCTTTTAAATGTTTTATGATTGGACATATACCAAGCTTCATTTTAAATTCAGATATCCACATTCTGCAAGGTAACCTAATGTTACATTGATTTTCTTGTGTACATTTACATTCCTGCCACTATAAATATGGTTAGTAGTTTATAGAATAAGTTTTTTACTGTGGTTTCGAATTAAAAAAAACTGAAAATTAGATAGATTTATAGACCATCGCCTAATCTAAACATTGTCCAGAGACAGATACTACAGGGAAAATTCAGTGTAAGAGGGTTTCAAAAAATAAATATGTGAAAAGCATAACTGGCTTTGTTCTGTTTTCCTTGTATCTTTTATGAAGTGCATACAGGTATCTAACTAACTCACTGGCACTATCGAACCCGTTGGTTCATGACCGCGCAGACATAAGCCCTCCATGCATCCCTATCCTGAGCTAATGTTTTCCAATTATCTCTTGTATAATCTACTTCCCTCAAATCATGGTTAATGTTATTCTCCCACCTCATTCGTAGCCTATCAACTGGGCATTTTCCCTTTGGTTTTCCAGCACCTCTTTCATTCCCCATTTATGCAACGTGTCCTGCCTATCACGGTCTACGAGACTTAATTGTTGGTATTATATATCTGGCTTCCTATAAATACCATGTAACTCATCATTATGTAGTCTTCTCCATTCACCTGTCCGTTCATGTCTCTTTGGTCCAAAAATTTTCCTAAGAACTTTATTCTCAAATATTCTTAATCTCCTTTCCTCCCTTAAAGTGAAAGTCCATGTTTCACATCCATATAATATAACTGTTATATAAATAAATATATATATATATTCAGTTTAATGATTGTTGAAAGGAGTTGGGACAACAAGAGTCCCTGTAATACATAATAACATGCATTTCCAGAATTGAGCCTATGCTTAATTTATTTGTGCACCTCATTCCTGTTCATTGTGTAGCTACTGTTATATCTGGATCAAGAGGGACATAAGGACCATAACAAAAATAATGTAAAATTCATCGGAGAACATATTGTTTAAACAACTCACCTCATAGGATTCATGCTTCCATGATATCGCGATTTCAAACATAATCATGTTCATCGTCAGCCATAACTCCGACTTATGTTATGGCTGACGATGAACATGATTATGTTTGAAATCGCGATATCATGGAAGCATGAATCCTATGAGGTGAGTTGTTTAAACAATATGTTCTCTGATGAATTTTAATGATTATACCTCATAATGTTTACTTCCCAACATTAATTAAATATAAAAATAATGTATCCCAGTTGAAATGTGCTTTGTCAAATTCATTAAGTTAAAATTGATATTTTTTAGGAATAACACTATGGGGATTTTATTTAATCTCATCATCATAAAGGCAGCTTCAATAAATAAAAATATCAGAATTTTCATATCCAACTTACAATGTATCTACATACTTTTTGTATTTGCTCTCAATGAACTGCAATCTGGATCCCTTAGTAAATAAATAATTCCCTCAAGCCAGCAACACTAGTTGATACTTTTTGTCTAAAATGTGAAGATCATATTTGGCCATAAGAAAGATGTTGTTCAGTGCATGAATTAAATTTTGAAGTTGGATGAAATAAAAAAAAATCACAAATACTCCACCAGGCTGATGGACTTAAAAAAATACTTGTCAGCTGTGAATACAATTCCACCATTCTTTGACAAAATTTATGCCACTTGACATTTTGTTGACCAACTTCAAAAGAAGAGAGAGATCCAATTACTACTCAAAGATAAATTTATAACTTTGAACATAACATTCAACTAATTCAAGACTGAACTGATATTAATTTCATCCCAGCAGAATTTTTTAATGCACAAACTACAAACTAAAGAAAAGAAACTGACAAGGCCGGGTGGGAGAACAGTGCCTTTTTATATACGCACTTTAACAGTACATAATTGGCATACATATTAATCAAATACTATATTTAACGTATTTCAATCTGGGAAAGTTATTATCATTTCTTTATTTTCTCGTAAATATGAAAATAAAGTGGGACTATTTCCTGTCATGACCACGAAGGTTACAACAGTTCTTACTTCTAACCAGCGATAAACCACCGATTATCACAACGATGAGCACCGATGACCACAGATACACCACTGATGACCACAGATATACCACCGATACAGCATATCAGTGTCCGAATTTGTTTTTTACATATTTAACCACTTAAAATAATAAAAAGGACGTTCCCTGGAATTCACCTACGTTAGAGTAATTGATTTAGTTCAATTCAATGATTTAGGTTTGGTTAGCTTTTAGTTTCCTTGCATTTTAAATCAGATTTAATACGTAACATAAATGACCTCTTCATATCTGTTATTCAAAAATGGCATAAGTCGCGTAAGTAAAAAGATGGTCTTGTACAACCCCACCAACTGACGATGGTGGATTGAAGAAAAAAAGCAAAGGCCATGTATGATATCACTGTATCAGACTAAATTCTGTTTTAATTTCATAGAAAACTTTGTGGCATCAAACTGTTTTCACCAGAAATATTAAGATGCTATACTTCAAAATTTTCAAATAAAGCATTGAAGAAGTATACAATCTTTTTAAAAAAATGAAACTCTCCCACAAACTATCCTCTATCAAATTGATTTCTTAGAAATTAATACTATGAGGTAATATTTATTTAAGAAAAATTGTATTACCTCACCCCATATCCTTCTTATTAGACCGGATTGAGGATCTAGTTAGGTTCTGTCCTCAGTACTTTCAAGACCATTGTTGTGTTATCTTAAAGAGGGAGCAGGAGATGGCTCTTCAATACGACACAACAACAGTTGTAAAAGTATGAAGGATGGAATCTAAATAGGTCCTGAAACTGGTCTAACAAGAAGGATATGAGTTGAGGTGATACATTTTTTCTTAAATATCCTCTATCTATTCAGTAGAGGATTTCAGCCATTACTGAGTGTTGGAAACTTGCTAGATTTCACTATGGAGATTAATTTAGAAAAGCATTAAGGCCAGTATTCAAGAACCAAGCTTTCGGCAAAGAGCGGCTCTCAGCCCATCTCTCCGTGGTTAATTATGTGGGTCATGCAGAACCTACTCTAACTGGCCCACTCTATTCAACATCATGTGCTAACAAGATATTTATTTTAAAAAAATTCCAGGAACACATTGAAAGATGAGGCCTCAGCTTACAGAAGATGAAGATGGCATGGCCTAGAGAGCTTGGTTCTTGAATACCAGCCTAAATGAATCAACAAAACTTAAGGTGCTGTTGACTGTTTCTATGAAATTAGTAGAAGCAGAAAGGTGTTTCTCTAAACTGAAAAGAATCAAAATATTTTTAAGAAACTCAATGTGTGAAGATAGTGACAACATTGGCATTGCTTACCATTGAAGAAAACTTTATCATGGAGGTGCCAGACTTCAACTAGCATGTAATAGATAAGTTTGCTACAATAAAGGACAGGATAATGGACTTTCTTCTTAAATGAGGTGAGTGCAAGATTAATAGATACAATATCATGACTTAAACTTATAATTTTATAAGCTTCGTTTAGCATGAAATTAACTTGCACTGATAAAACTGGTTTAATCTTCAAGCTACTCTCACATCAGGAAGTGCAACACCCAGGATTATAAACTTCACCAGTAACCACTGGATTCTATCATCATCATCATCATCATCATTGGTGTGACAGTTCTTTTAGTTTCACCTTAGCCTTCCTCATAACAACCATCCATTCTCTTTAATCAGTGGTCTTTTTTCTCCAAATTTGTTATGTCAATCTTCCATAGGTCCACCTGTACATCGTACATCCATCGTAACCTAGGCCTCCCAACTTTTCTCCTTCCATCCAGTTTAGCATTTGATATCATCCTGGGTAAATATGTCTTGTTTATACTGCAAATATGGCCCAACCATTCAATACGTCTAACTTTAATATCTACAACTATATCGTTATCTTTATATAGGTCATACTGAATTCTATACACAGGTTTTTCTTTCAAGTTAAAAAAATCATCCCTAAGCAACTGTTATTTTATGCAGTGTAATGATCAAAGCATTCCGATACCTCAAGCTGTTTCTTGGAATAGAATTTCCTGTACCGTGCAGATATAAGATGATAACAGATATTGCTTAAATATCTAAACTGTTGATGTTGCTAGTGGCTTCTGAGATTGTTGACCCAATAATTTTTTTCCCCCTTAGTTTCCCAATAAAGAGCTTCCAAGTTTCCTGCTTACTTTTATCTAGTTTTCTGCAGCTGTGAAATTGTTTCTTGTTTAGAATCACATTATAGTTCTCACAGAGTGGGCAGCATCTCTCCACTGTCAGTTTCAAGAGATATTCTTGAAGGCAGTCATGTCTTAAAATTAGCCTGAACTGAGCTACTCCAATTTTTCTAGATTTCAACACCAAAGTTTTATATTTATGCAAATCTTCATAAACTTTTCACATCATATATTCTCTTATTATTTCTTGTTCTTGATGCATCAACAGCTTTTCAGTTTCCCAACAAGAAAAAAATTCTAAACTATTCAATAAAAAATATATTAGGAAGTAACATTATTAAGTTCTCTTAATAAATAAGTTTGGTCTTTATACATCTTACCTCATAAATTGTTTAACAATTAAAACCAAACTTATTTATTTAATAAGACTTTACCGTAATGAAGAAAGCAATAGATTTTGTTTACAATTTATTAAGTATGAATTTTGTGTTAGCCTATTTCTTAGTTGGAGTCTACTACTCTAACCCAGGTTGTAGCATGTTTAGAGGATCTGGGTTTGATATCTGATCAGAGTTGGAAATTTTAATTGTAAAATTTCATCAATCGCAGAACTAGGGAGGGTGATGAATGAGGATGTTTAATTTTTAATCATTAGATTGTGCACCAAATGCTTGCATTAAATTGCAAACTCCCTATAGTACATAATTGTACATGTGGTACTGTTGATAGCAATTCTTCTGTTGGATGGGTATGTTAATCTGGCAGCCACCTTGGTGCTTCTGGACAGGAATTAGCCCATGTTCCACTACTGGATATCATTTCTTCATTCTCTTCATTATCATTCCTCATACAACACACACAAACTAAGCACACTACATACACCCATTCTACACTCTTTTCTGTATATATTTTATAATATAGGTAAAGTGATCTGCCAAAGTGGTTTGTAAATTGTAAATTAACCACATTAAAGCCAACTATCTAACTAGCGTGGAATCTGAAGTACAAAAAGTGCAGTATATGGCATTAGAACATACATGCATATGTACATACATTGAGATGTGTATAAACCTTCTATAAAAGTTGTACATAGTTTATTAGTAAGAGGGTAAAATATATAGATAGATTACGTTGAATTTAGTTATCATTTTCTCTAAAAACATTTTCCAGGCTTCCATGGGCAGTAATGAATAATTCTAAGCATAACCAAACCAATTACTCTAGGAAGATCAGAAATTAATTCTAAATATTTCCATCTAGAATTTTGTTATTCAATTGATAAAATCTTTTGATAGTTTGAATTATCTTCTTTTAATAATAATTTTTCTTATAAACTAGTAGAGAAGTTGTATTTTGTATTAAAAATAAATATATTAATATTTGTTGAATATATTGCTGAAAAAAATAGATAATGTCCTACGGAGCAATGCACAATTCCTAGTATTGCAGAGTATTATAAATACAACAGGGCTTAATTGCAGGTAGAATAAAAAAATGGATGAAAAAGATGGAAGCAGAGGCGATATATACTTATGTTTTATACCGGACGGTAGAGGAAAAATAATCAACGTTGAAAACTCTGATAAGACCGTAATCAAATTTAGAAAAGGGCTTTAAGAAATAAAAAACGAGGGAAAATTAATAAAATATTAAAAGATCTGGGAAGATGTATGTCATAACCCAACAGCTCAGGTCTTGGGAAAAACATATTTTTCAAGCTATTAGGACACATTTACGAAAATACAGAAATATTGTACCTTTTGAATAACACATTATATAAGAGAAACAAACACCTTATATAATCTACCCCTGACAAAAGCCAGATTATTACCCAATATTAGGAAATATTACTATGGCCGCCACGGATTCTAGCTGGAAGGGGAACAAAATGATAGGATATATACTCGCGTTTTTTGGGAAAAGATCAGACAGAAGGCAGCTTTGGGAACGATCTAGGACGGACATGATTTCGAATCTCAGAGTGTGTAAGTATAGATGCAGTTTTCATTAAAGTTCCAGGTTGAATAATTCACTTTAATAGAGTTGAATAAATTAAGACTTTAACAGTTTATATTTTGAATACATCAAGTTGAATAAATTAAGATTTTAATAATAATTAGTTTGTAAACATTAAGTTTGAATAAATTAGGATTTTATCTATAACATAGAGTTTAAAGAAAGAAGTAATTTGACATCAACCTTTTCTAAGACAATATACATTAAAATATTCTGAGTTATCTCATGTTAGCATATTATTGCATGTAAATTAAGATCATAAATTAAAGTTTTGTTATTTGTGTTTTGGTGTAAAATTACGTGTATTTTTCTAAAGAGTTTATTTAATTCAGTGTTATATATACATATATGTTAATAAAAGTTGGGATACGCTGGTTTTGTGTGTGGAATTTCTAACGGAACTGACATTCCGATCTATATTTAGTAGATGACCTTGACTCCCCTCACCCTTGATGACGAATAAACGGCTTCTACAGCTTGAGTAAAGAAGCTTAGTTAAATATATGCATAGGAAATATTCACTTCATGCCCTTTTACGCTACCTTGTAATCTGTCCTATCCAGGTTGTAATACAGAGGGAATTGATAAATAAAGCCTTGATACGGAACCCGAGACTGGATGTGTAGAGTTTGCTACTAATTACTATGTTATTATGATCTAATAAAATTTCTCACTTAACCAGGGTCAATAAACCAAACAATTGGTCCATCTACAACTATTTAAAATGTAACCTTATCATCCCACAAATGCTAAGACCTTCTACCAGCTGGAACAACAGCTTAGGTATACTATTTAGATGAACTAATCCTACATAGTAATTATTTAATTGCTTATGAGGGCTGTTCAATAAAGAATGATCATTATTTTTTTGGCAATATAACTTTACTCAACCCCAAATTTTGATATTCCTTTTAAAAGTAGTGTCATTTAGATATAATGTACATGTGCCAGTGTTTCTGCCAGTGTGCAAAGATATGCTAGAAACCATTTTTTAACAGATCTTTAAAAACCACCTTTATAGCCTTCACTAGTGCTTCTGAAGATGGAAATGCCTCCCCCAAGGTGTTTTTCTAAGTTATTGAATACAAAATGTCACTCAAGGCTAAATTCAGTCTATAGGGAAGGTGAAGGAATTATATATATATATATATAAGATAAAGTGAACCCACTACAGGCCTCAGGAGGCCATGGGGTAGTAGGAGATTAAGGCTCCCCACTTTTTCTATACAATCGGCACTTGATGTCAGCTGGGTTGTCAGCCCTGCTTGACAGCCGCCTTTACCCCCGGAACAAGCGTCTGGTACTCATTTCCGTTAGAGGCTGAGTCGACCTCAGGGCCATAGTGCTGCCAGAGGGTTTGGGTCAGTTTAAAAATCCTGACCCCCACTGGGACTTGAACCCTCGACCTTCCAGCTTGTAGCACAGTGCCTTAACCACTACGCTATGGCATGCCCCCTATTATATATATATTTTTTTTTTACATGAGTTGTCAAATATAAGAAATACATGTAGCTGTTGTTATATCTGTATCAAGAGGGACATAAGGGCAATAACAAAAATAATCTATCCCAGTTGAATATGTGCATTGTTAAGTTCATCAAGTTAAAATTAATATTTTTAGGAATAACTATGGGGGTTTTATTTAATCTCATCATTATAAAAGGCAGCTTCAATGAATAGAAATATCAGAATTTACCTTTTCAACTTGCAATGTATCTGCACACTTTTTCAGTTTGCTCTCAACGAACTGCAATTCCTTAATAAATAAATTATTACTTCAAGCCAGGAACACTACTTCAACACTTCATAAAAATGAAGGATAAGTTTGATAGGGTTCAATGCTCATCATTTACTATACAGTATATTTCTATTAGCCATCTGTGGTAGTTTAGTGGCTATGCTCCTTGCCTCTAGTCCCGAGAATTGCAGGTTCAAACCTGGCTGAGGTCGATGGATATTTAGGATGAAAAAATCCAAGGGACAAATTCTCCAGGAGGGGCTTTAAGCCATGGGTCCTAAGTCTGAAGATTTTCAGGCTCATAAAAGAACCTCAAGTCTGAATAAAAAGACTACTGAACAAAATTTACCAATCTTTTTTCATGCAAATAATATCTTAGTTTCCTACTAGATGTTCTTTTGAGGCAATATACTAATCACACGTTACTTACAGACATCTGTGGGGAAATAAACACAACTAAACTTTATTGGTTAAGAAATTTCTCACTAGGGAAGCATCCATGTTCCTGCGTGGGATGAACAAGAATTAATTATCAATCATCTCATATTTCTATTAAATTATTATTTATACAGTGTTGCAATCTAATCTTAACAGTAATTTATAAGTTAAAAATATGAGCATGAATCATGGCTATGTAACATTATTATAAACCAAAGGCCATCCTTGTGGGCTAGTGGTTAGTATTTCTGATTGTAGCTCATAAGATCCCGGGTTTGATTTCCAGTCAGACTATAGGAATTTTTCCTTAAAGGGAATTATTCCTATGGTTACTCATGGTCTGGAATTTAGGTTAAGTACTCTCCTGGCACTTCATTATCATTTACCACTCATCGTATTATTCGGTTAATGTAACTCCACAACTTGGTGGCATTGGAAAAAAAAAAAAAATAAAAATATATATATATATATATATATATGTTAATCAATCAAGCGATCTTGAGTTAATTATAGAGTGAGAAAAATTTCAACCTCTCATATGGGATACAATGGACTGAACAAGTTAACATGTCCATGATCATAGTATTGCCTAAAGGAGTGGGAGATTTGAAAATTTGATTACAGTCATCAGTTTAGTCCAATACGGCTCTCCTCCAGGCATGCATTTCTTATCTACCAAATCCTCTCCAAAACCCACAGAAGCATCAGAATCACCCTGCAGATTATATAGATTCAGAGATATGATTTATGATAAAGGTATTGAGACTTAGGTCTCACATACTTATGAAGTTTAGTAAAACATAAAGTACATGACTATATATACAAGAATAAGGATACATTATATATATATATATATATATATATATATATATATATGTATATATCCTCAATTCGTGTCCAACTCAGCTCAGGGTCGGGTCGAGGGATGAGCTGAAGTGAAGCCCTTATATAGAAGTCTGTGCATGACAAGGGTGCCAGCCGACCATGCCTGATGCACCATCACAGGTGCAGATGAATGAAATGAAATGAAATGGATGAGATGAATATGGAGAAATGGTGCAATGAAATTGTGGCAGGGGAAAACGGGAGAAAACCCTGAGAAAAAACCTGCCCAAGCTCTGTTTCATCCACCACGAAACCCACATGGAGTGACCGAGACTCGATCTTGGAACCCCAGCGGTGAGAGGCAATTATCTAACTACTTGCACCATGGAGCCACCACATGACTTTATATATAACAATTCAACCTGAATAAATTGTGATTTATAGACTTTTAAACTACTCAGCAGATCTTCATGAAAATTTGTACATACAGATTTTCAGTTACAGTGAATGTTTAGTCACCACCTGTTATGTTCTAAAACTATAAGGCATAGGAGTTCATCTGGAAAAAAATTAAAAAATCGCTCTAGCAGTTGCAATTTTTGATAATTCACAATAAAACTCAGTATATGCTATTAAAATATGCCAAGGTAGGTATTACCCAAAACTCAGTATCATCCAACCATTAGAAGTGGGGGTTTGCCGAAATCCAAAACTAAAATTTGCTCTAGCAAACATATTTGGTTCATTGCAATTTATACCATAAAATTTAATTAAACACTAATTTTACTTTTACTTATTCAACTAAAAATTAAAAAAAAATATTTAATTTATTTAGGTACACCAGTGCACACAGGGTATTAGCTCATCTTTTATAAAATTTGATTATATAAAGTTGATTTGATAGTTCATATGGATACGGAATATTCCAGTGAAAGCATGCAAAAAGTAAATCGTTAGCCAGCAATAAAAAACTCTTAACTCTACAATTTAAAAAAAATTTAGGTGAAAGAAGAAACCTTTTAACTGGTTGCAATTCTGCTTATTGGTCTATTTCACGAATGAAATCAAGGGTCTCTTGAGTGAGCCTCTTAATTTAGGATGGTAGTTATGTATAACATTTGAGTTGCATTCAAAAAGTATTGTGTAAACAATCTATCTCACCAGAATTAGAAACAATAATGTAATTAGTTTTTAAGATTTTTAAATCAAAATCTATTATATTTTTTAATTAGTTTCTGAAGTGTTACACCTAAGATGTGAGTTCTTAGGTCCGAGATTGGAGCAGATGAAACCTTGCTATTCTTTCCTGCTGGATGGCGAGGTTTTGGACTTGAGGTAAATAGCTGAGGAAATGTATAGTTTTTGTAATCATTAATAGATGGCAGCAACATCATCTTGGAGTTACAAGACCTTAACAGCTTGCCAATGATGCATTTGCTTATCAAATAATGCAAAAATCCAGATTTTACTCTTGAATGTAGTTACGAGGTTTCGATCGGTGGCCGACGAAATAGGACACAGGTGATGCTCTACTAAACAATTTGAGGTAGGGAACATGATCTGTAATGGCAGCTTATGGGGATATAGAAGTCAACTTGTTAATCGCATACCAATCCATTGTTACTGTTCTCTGGCTTATTTGCAATAACATACATATTTATATGTACTATACTGTTTTGTTACATATAGCTTATTTAAAAATTCACATATATTTACATTTACATTCTTTACTTATAAGTACAATTACTATAATTGACCCATGTAAATTAATGTACTATGTTATACCTCATACATTTGCTCATATTACTGGTCACCAACTACAATGCAAGTACGAAATTGGCATACAAGATTCTGCTGCACTCTGATGCAAATGTATATAAGCTGGAAAGCAGTAATAACAGAAGGTTATTGGATAAACAATAACACAAGTCTGGACATGTTAACAATGCAAATGAAAGATCTGTATAAAGAATATTTAAATGGCAAACAATCTCCACAAAATTACGTGGTACATCTAAAAGTAGATGGGAAGATGATGTCATGAAGGATTATCAAACAAATGTGCATCAAGAATTGTTCAACCTACAATCATGCATGTAGGTGACATATTGAAAAAACCAAAACCTTTAAGTAGAGGTTTATAGCCTGAAGAAGAAGAAGAAGAAAAATGGGATAGATAAGTTTTCTCTCATACCACTTAAAGCTGGCTGTGCAGAACATGGACTCCCTAATTAATAAATATAGTTACATCTAACACCTCACCTCACAACTGTAGATTTCTCAAAGACTAGTTTTGATACTTCTTTGTATCATTTCCAGTTCTTAGATAGAATGGAAATTAGGGGCACCTTCAGTGGACGAATTACAATATTCAGTATATAATTTTAACAATATAGCCAAAAGAAATGGGAATATAATGGCACTGTACATCAACTATATGTAGACTTCAAAAAAGCATATGATTCAATTAAGAGGGAGAAGTTATATAGTATCCTGCTGGAGTTCGGAATTCCTAAAAAGTTAGTTAGACTTATACGAATGTGTCTAAATGGCTCAAATAGTAGGGTGCGTGTAGGCAAACAGTTTTCAGACACTTTTGAAATCCAGAATGGGTTGAAGCAAGGAGATGCACTATCTCCTCTACTATTTAATTTTGTACTAGAGCATGCCATTAAATCTTTAGAGAATGAGGAAGGCTTACAACTCAATGGTATTAATAAGCTGTTAGTTTATGCTGATGATGTAGTACTATTGGCCGATAGCGAGGAGATACTAAAGGCCAACACGCACACACTATTGAGTAACACTAAGAAATTAGGACTGGAAGTAAATATCAGTAGTAAAACTAAATATGTGGTCACAGGTAGAAATTCAGTATATAATGGAAATGGACAGCTAATGACAAATGAGGGAAGTTTTGAGGAAGTGGCTGAATTCAAATACCTAGGAACAATAATCACAAATAGGAATGAGACGCACAAAGAAATTAAACATAGGCTCAATTCTGGAAATGCGTGCTATTATGCATTGCAGAGACTTTGATGTCCCAACTCCTTTCAAAAAACGTTAAACTGAAAATATATAAAACTATTATTCTACCAGTTATATTATATGGGTGCGAAACATGGACTCTTACTTTAAGGGAGGAAAGGAGGTTACGAGTATTTGAGAATAAGTTCTTAGGAAGATTTTTGGACCAAAGAGGGATGAACAGACAGGAGAATGGAGAAGATTACATAACAATGAACTACATGGTCTTTATAGGAAGCCAGATATAATAAAAACAGTTAAGTCTCGTAGACTGCGATGGGCAGGACATGTTGCACGTATGGGGAATGAAAGACGTGCATGGAAGCTTCTTGTAGGAAAGCCAGAGGGAAAACGCCCAGTTGGTAGACCAAGAATGAGGTGGGAGAACAACATTAACTATGATTTAAGGGAAGTAGATTATACAGGGAATGATTGGAAAGCATTGGCTCAGGATAGGGATGTATGGAGAGCTTATGTCCGCGCGGCCATGAACCTACGGGTTCGATAGTGCCAGTGAGTAAGAGTAAGTTAGTATTTTGACGTTTGACATTATGGCGATTTCAGCTGACTTTAAATAAATTGTTTGATATGTTGTTGATCTAACATTTCTTTATGTTTGGTTTTATTTTAATAAATAATGTTATTTTATTGTTTACTGTGTTTTAAAATGTTTAACTGTGGAATTCATCCTCCAAAACCAAGGCCGACCGCTCGGGCCAAAGACCACTTAAACAATAGAGATCTTAACGCTATCGCTACGGCGGGGCTTAACTGACCCCGCGCGTAATAAAAATCAATACAGAGAAAAATAAAAGTGATGGCTTTTCAAGGAAAATACCCTGTATGTAGTAAAATTTGTACAGATTCAAAAACACTGGAAAGAGTAAATTCATTTACCTACCTTGTATATACATTAACACATTTGGATGAAGTAGACATAGCAAGATTAAATTATTAATTTTAATAAAACCATGGGAATAATAAAATCAGTAATGAAACCTTCGCTAATCCAGAGAGATAACAGAGTATGGTTATACAAAACCTTAGCAAGACCTGCACTTTGCTATGGTAGTGAGGCATGGGCTTTGAGGAAAGGAGAAGAGAGCAAGGATAACTTCTAGTGAAATGAGATTCATGAGATATACAGCAGGATATATCAAATGGGATCACAAATGCAATGATGATATCATGATGGAACTATGTTTAGAACCGGTCATTCAATACACTAAATAGATACCAGAACAACTGGATGAATAATTTGCAACAAATGAATTCAGATAGAGTTCCCAAGGCCATGCTTTTGTTATTGTCCAACAGGGAAGAGATCTCTTTGCCGTCCAAGGAAACGCTGGATACAAACTTCATCGGTGAGATCATAACAGGCCTATAGGCCTAAGACTTACTTGGATGAAGAAGAAGAGATAGAACTAACAATGATACAAAGAAGTATCAAAACTAGTCTTCGAAAAGTCTACATTTCTATGGTGAGGTGTTAAATATAACTCTATTTATTAATTAAAATAAATCGATACTAGTAAAATTCATGGTGATTTTCCGTTGAGGTATTAGTTCACAGTAATATAATGTACGGTTAAAAACTATAATATAGTTACCTTGTAGGTCCGTCTCCTCAACTTAAGTTCTTTTAAAACTCTGTAGGCCTTTCGGGACTAGTCCCATCATCAGCAGAATGCATTAGGTCCGTTCTTGTTGACCCTTGTTGAAGCACTGACTTGGTTGTGAGAATTTTGTACAGAGGATTGTGTGGATTAGGTGTGTATTCATTGAGAATCAGGTTGTTGTTGATTTCTCTTAGGATTGCGATTTCCTCCAGTATATTTATTCTCGTTGGAATGTTTTCTCTATGTACTATTGTGAGGGTGTTATCGATGTTATGCATATGGTGTCCAGCTTGAATTACATGTTTTGCGTAACTTGATTTTCCTCCATTGTAAATGAAATATCTGAAATGTTCCTTGATTCAAGGAACATTTCAGAGATTTCACTTACAATGGAGGAAAATCAAGTTACGCAAAACACTAACAGAAGCTTCAACATTAGATTCAAGGAACATTTCAGAGATTTTATTTACAATGGAGGAAAATCAAGTTATGCAAAACATATAATTCAAGCTGGACACCATATGCATAACATCGATAACACCCTCACAATAGTACATAGAGAAAACATTCCAACGAGAATAAATATACTGGAGGAAATCGCAATCCTAAGAGAAATCAACAACAACCTGATTCTCAATGAATACACACCTAATCCACACAATCCTCTATACAAAATTCTCACAACCAAGTCAGTGCTTCAACAAGGGTCAACAAGAATGGACCTAATGCATTCTGCTGATGATGGGACTAGTCCCGAAAGGCCTACAGAGTTTTAAAAGAACTTAAGTTGAGGAGACGGACCTACAAGGTAACTATATTATAGTTTTTAACCTTACATTATATTACTGTAATTAAAATAAGTCTCAAAGTGTCACTACTTTTAAATATTAATGATGGATTTGCTACCTATCTGGAACAATAACATTATTATGTGTATATTTATGTTAAATTAAAAATACAATTTTTTTAAAAACCCTTAAATTAAAAAATACATAATTTGTTTAATATTTCAAGGAAGTAACACTATGAGACTTATTATAGATAATATGAGTTGTATATGCACTAGTCACCTCATATTTGTAGCTTTATTGAAGGCTTGAGTTTTGATGCCTTAGGCATCATTGTCAATTATTTCTAACTCAAAAAGAAAGAACTGACAATGATGCCTAAGGCATCAGAACTTGAGTCTTCAGAAAAGCTACAAATATGAGATTTAGTAGTGCATATCTAACTCATATTATCTTATATAATTTGTTATTCCTCCAGGTATATGGATGCGAAACACTTACCTCAAATTGTTCATTAAAATATCCCCTAAGTCCCATTTCATTTTTGCATACTTTTTTCTGAAACGCCCTGTAAGTTATATATAAATTTCAACTTTTCATATATCAAATTAAAAAAAAAACACTATTGTTTCTCATAGTTACATGTTTCTCGTATATTTTTGTTTTATACATAATTTTTCTCGAATTTTTCTAGAAACAGAATATTGACATTACACAGAGGGAACAAATTCATATTGAGATAAAATAAATTCTAAGCAAACTTTCTTTGTCTTTACAAGTAGTTTACCCGGAACCCTTGTATGTTGTAAATTTTATAATTTTCTCTGGTTAATACTCAATTTTGTTATTACACTATAAAACAATAATTTAGAGCTATATGAATATTTCATACAAGATTTATAATATTCATCTCTTCTTTAATTTTATCCCCCTCTAGATACATTCAATTTTCATGATGAGTGCTTTATATTAACAGGAATTTGTTTCCACTGAAAAGAAAAATAATTACAAAAATTAATTTTACAATCCAAAATTAAACAACTAATAATCTTTGCTTGTTTCCTATGAAATAATATAGCGAAATAATTTTCTGTAGCTATTTAATATTATTTAGAAATTTAGAATTTATTACAGTTTACTTTTATTATGATATTTACAGCACATACACTTTACAACATACAATATTCTTGCACTTCACATAATAGCTATTTGATTGTTAATTGCTGTATTAATTTGAAATGTTCACATAATATAAATATATTAAATTAGGGGATAGTTGTATATGCAAAAAATATATATAGACAATATGAAACTATTCATAAGTTAATTATGGGAAATAACATTATGAGGTTCTTCAATTAATGAATGAGTTAATTTTTATCTTACCTCATATTTAATGTTTTTTTTTAACATGGGAACTGCAGTTTTCAAGAGGCGTCCCTCTCATCTTCAGCCAATATCACAACTACCAGATTTTCATTGATATCAACCATTGGCTGAAGATGAGAGGGATGCCTCTTGTAGACTTGCAGTTCCCACAATTATAAAAACATGTAGTGTGAGGTAAGATAAGAATTGACTCTTTCATTAATATGAAACTATTCTATAGGAAAACAGCAAATTAATAAATGTAGAGAAAGTTAACTTAATTATTAGTATTTATTTTTGTTAACAGTAAATTAAGAATTCTGTTACAAAATAATTAAATATAAAAACTTCTAAATCTGAGTGTATATACTTCCATGTTTGTAAAACATTGGATAACTACCATTAGGAAGAAATTATATAGGGCTATTTATTTTATTCAAAACAATAGGCCTATATTAAATACCAGTATATGAATTGTACTATGAGGAGAAACTTATAGCAGCCTTTCATAATGATAAAAATTATAAAATTTATTTCCAACTTAAGAATTCATTTTTTATCCATGACGCAACTCAACATTTTACATCTTAATAATCTGTTCTTCTTAAATGAAAGGGAAATAACCTCTCAAATTTTTCTTACACCGATTTCAAAAGCTTGCAGAATAGAATTAGATGTTCAAAAAAAGAAGTATTATCTAAATAGTGATAACAATGAAAATAAACATTCTCTTCAAATATAATTTGCCATTCTGTGAGAAATGTTAAAATTAAAATAAATAAAAAAAAATTTGAAAATAGCTTTACTGGCTTTATATAGTAATGTTATATTACCATTAAAAGACATGTCAAATGACTGTTTATAGCTTTGGTGCTCTTGGAAATTTTATAAATAAGAGAAAAATTTGCATTTAGACTGGAGACCTCGGTAGCTCAGTTGAAAAGATCACTAGTGTATAGAACTAGAGACCTTGGATTCAAACCCCAGTCTAGGTCTACATTTTTCTTTTCAAATTTAATTTATTACTAATTTGAATGCACAGAAAATATACATGTATTTCTCCACTTTAATAAAAAAATCTAATGGGATGTAACACTACGAGGGAAATTATCGATATTATATAAATCAATTGGAAACTTTTACACCACCTCCTAATTACTGGTACTATCTTACCTTGTGTTCAGTCTTATTTCCTGCAAAATATTATGTTGCCAAAGAACAATGTTTCTATGAGTTTTGTACACAATTCAGTAATATGGTTCATAGAAGTAGCACCTTGATTCCCCAATAGACAAAGTCGGTGGAGTAATATATTATATAAGTTTGTTTACAGTAGAACTGGAACTTGTCTCGTACTGATATAGCAGCTCACGGTTTGATACAGGTTCATATACTTGAAAGAGAAACTAGATTGTTAAAACATTTAGAAAAATCAATATGGGAAATAATACCGGTATATATTCAGAATAACAAGTTCAGGGTCAAGAATTTTGAAATTCCCTGTTCATTAAACACCACCAGATGACAAGATGAATATTAATGATTCAATTCAAACAGTTGGAATGTAGCTATAGAGAACAATTCTTTTGTTACTTATAAGTTGAGAAAAACACGTTTTTATGAAGTGAGGTGTAAAAGCTTCAGATTAATTTATGTAATACATATTTTTTCAGTTTGATTTTACTTACTTCCAAAATTTCTGGAAAGTGTTGTGGATTACTAAATTATTTTGTGAGTAATTAAAATCATTAATATAAATAACATTTCTTGAAGTATTATAGGAAATATCACTATGAGTCACCCTGTAAAAAACATGAACAGTACCCAGTAGAAAGACCTAGAATGAGATGGGAGAATAAACCATGATCCAAGGGAGATTAATTATACAGGGGATCATTGGAAAACATTAACTCTGGATATATAAGTATGGAGAGGAATTGCACCCGTTGCTAAGAACCTTTGGGTTTGATGGTACCAGTGAGTTAGTTAATTCTGTATAGTAGTTGGTGAAAGAAAATACATCAAAGAATGTGAAAAAAACTATCATCATTGTAACTTCCAAGTAGTTATTAGTTATTTACATTTGTATATCCATCCATAGTAATTCTGTCCAAGGGCAGGTCTTTCACTGCAATAATAGCACTTTCATGCTATGCTTTGCAGCTTTACTAGGGAATTGTAGGTTTGGTAGCTTCCCATTGCTTTCCACACCGATGAAGGATGATGATAATGATAAGGATGATGATGATGGCCATATGATTTCGGGGACCGTTTGGGTCTTAAAGTTTTCCTAACATTTGTCTTACAGGTGAGGAAAAACCCCGATAAAAACCTCATCCAGAAAGACTGTCCCGACTGGGGATCGAACCTGGGCCCGCTGCATGACAAGGCAGCATGCCACCTCGAAACCACAGCGGTGAACTATATTTGTATATAACGAGTTTTTATAGCTGTACTGTAAATTTCAGTTTAGATCAATATTCTTGTTATATGATATGAGATGAAATGAAAAGAATTTATTTAAAATTTTTACACTTCTTGAACTAATATATTTCTAATATAGTCTGTATAATCATGTTTTGAATTTTGCATTTTGTTTTGATCTAATGTTATTTTTAATATTATTTGGGCAAGAAATGACAATTTTGCAAATAATGGTCTTTTTTCCACATATTTTTTATATTCTTCAATATAATTGAGGCGTTGACATGGGAAAGGTAGTAAGTCATAAAAAGCAAATTTTACAGGCAAAGCAAAAAACAATTTTGACACTTTTAAATTTAAATATATTTTGTAAATCTAATATGGATATTTTGTAACTACTTTGCAAATAAAATTCCTTGTTTAGTAGTGTCAAAATTATATTAAAATTAATGTTGGGAAAAGAATTTTTTGCTTCCCCTGTAAAATTTGTTTTTTTGACTTAATACCTTTCCCATGTCAACATCTCAATTATCTTTAAATTAATATTGGATTGATAAAGGTCCCATTAAAAGGAGAAAATTTTAAGAAAGAATACGAAAATATCCTAATTATAGCCAGATTAAATGGTTTTAATAAGAATATAATATCTAACAAATTAAAGACATTCAGAAAGATAAAACAACTTAAAGAATGCTCTACCCTACAAATGGTTAGTAACGAAAAGAAGAATTTCAAGAAAATTACTTACCATCCAATAGTACACGGGAAATTAAAAAAAAATATTTGACAAATACGACATTACTTTGGCACCAATTAATAAATTTAGTCTGGAAAAACTTTTAAATACCAATAAAAAATCAACATCCGAGACAGTAAGAAATCTGGAATTTATCAAATTAATTCTAATGATTGTAGCAAATTATACATAGGAAAAACAAAAAGGAATTTAGAAACACACACTAAAGAATATTTTAGAAATATTAAAAATTGTGAAATTGAAAAATCAGCAATTGCTGCACATAGTTTACTAGAACATCATACAATTGAAAAAGAAGCGGAACTTTTAAAACAGTTGGATAAACCGTTGGAATTGACAATTTGGGAAATGATATTCATTCAGAAGAATAAATATCGATCTATGAATTTCGATATTCCGGTGGATAAAAATTTAATTACAAAGTTTATAATCCCAACGAAAGATGGCAGCACAAGAGGTGATGTCACTAAAGAAATCAACAATCACGGAATTTCATTAGTGGACGCCATGACTGATGAAGGACATGGTATTGTCTGAAACCGTCGGTATCAAAGAAGTTTGAAAATGTATGAGGTGAGTCGATTAAAATATGTTCTCCACTCACTATTAATCTCAATTATCACCATATAATTTCAGTACCAGTAAGTATTCACATTAGAAGGTATTTCATTAAATTTCAAAACTTCACTTAAAAAATAAGAAATTAAAAAAAGTCAGAATATTAATAAGATTTTTAAAAAATAGGCTATATGTAAGTATGTATTTGAAAAATAAAATTGAGTACAAAAGTAACATAAGTATGTGTCAATAATGATTTGTTTCTATATGAATTGAAATTAATTATAAATTGTTTTATATTACAATCATCAACTTCCACATAAGTATATGGCCTGAGGCCTGTTATGATGTATTTTCAATCCATCTCTCCTTTGGACAGTCCAAAGATCTCTGTCCATGTGGACAGTAATGAAGCATTGCTTAAAAATCTTTATAAATAAAAATTCAGCCTGCTTATGTTTGTGCTCGCAAAGCTCCAAAAATAGTTGGTTGATTGACTTGAAATTTTGACATAACATTGCATTGGAATACACGTGTGTTTTTATGGTAAAATTAAATTATGTCACAATGTTGCAATCGAATATGCACGTGTTCAGTTTCAAATTACTTCAATTTCCAATATGCCTTGCTTTTGCTATGACTATCAACAAAGTGCAAGGGCAATCTTTGCAAGTGTGCAGTTTGAATTTAGAAAGTGATTGCTTCTCTCAAGGGCAATTAAACATTGCATGCAACCTTCTGATATTTATGTTTATTCAGAAAACAAACAAAAATGTAGTCAATCCACTAGCTTTGTATAATAAGAAAAGTTTTTCTGTCAAAAAAAAAAACTTTCTTAATTTCATTTCAATCCAAAATACTACAGAAGTGGCAAGGCAGGGTATTGAATTGAATTATATGTTTTCTCGGCGATTCTATGTTCGCTAGAATACTTTTATTTACTTTCCCATTCATTTCATATCAGATTGAGATACAGCTAGGCATATCTGGGTTTAGCTAGTAATACATAAATTTTAAATCTAAAATATCAATTAATTTAATAAACTACCAAAATGTAGGCCTAATCATTATAATTGTTTATAAATACTTAAAAGTTATTAAATCTAAATTTTTAAGTTAATTTTATGAATTTATAAATTTGAATAGGTGTTAAAAGCTGAGTTTCACTTTTTCTTGGATACCAGAAACATGATACTTTGTCTAATATGAAACTCTCAGAGTTTGCACGATTACTATTTTTAAAAAAATTAGCAACATTGTGTCTTTTAGATGGATTAAATTTTTTTAAATTATTTGGTTTATTGGAAGATAAGGATTCCTGTACACTGAATAATTCCTCACTTGAATCTCTTTGGTACTGTGTAATACTTTTTTTATTACTCAACTGGCAACAACAGTAATTATGTATTTCTTGAAGAGAAAGTTTAATTTCATTTTCATTTTGTTTTGAAAGACGTCTAGAAGCAAATGTATTTACAGGATCACTATGAATTTGTGTTATTTGAGGGTGGAATTTTTTGTTTGAAACTGTTCTGGTTCTATGCTGGTGGTTGATTCTGCTGTAATTACATGTTCGGGAATGAACTTGGTATTTCCTCCTCATTTTTGAAGAACATGAAGAAGGATTTTTATTTTTAGCACCATGTATACTTACTTCCTGCTTACACTGACACATGGGCACTTCAGTGACTGAACTAACATTATTACCTACATTAGAATAACAACTGCATTCTGATTCCTCTTTATTTATATTAGCTGAGAAATGCCTATTCTTTGATTCAAAATTATTACATTTCAATTTGTTAGAAGAAATTCTTGATTCAGATGCTATTTTTGTGTCACTGTAGTTGGATTCAGTTTTAGATTTAACGCATGGATTTTGCTGACATATTGGTGTAATATTTTCGTAAAATGATAATTTGGGATTTGCTTGAAGTTTAAAGCAAGAATTACAATATTGTAGATTAGTGGCGACGTACCGTTGATTTGTCTCCTGAAGAGCTTGTTCCAGTTGTGTAATACGAGCCTCATAGCGGATACGACGTGCCTCTCCTTTATCATTTTGTTCTTCCAACTTCTGCACATGTTTCTCAAGACGGTTAATCAGAATTTGTTTATTTTCTAAAGTTGAACACAATTCTTGCATTGCTCCAAACTTTTCCATCATTTCCTCAGTCACCTGGAAAATCAGTATTATCTACAACATTTATTTTTGAAAATAAAAATTAATCAGAGAATCAAATCCCAGGCCTCTAGCTCTATGCCCAGTATGCTGTCTCTTACACCATTTAAGATCCGATGCAACCATAAACTATTCTTTCCCCTTATATAATTCTCAATTGTCCGAAGGCAGATAGTCAGTGCTACCAACAATGCTATTTGATGGCTTCTATTCAGAAGTGTTTTTGGTAAGAATTTTACATTACTTTTAAGCGGTAAAGCTTAATATTTCTATGTTAAATTTATTTTAACATTTTCAGTCCTGGAGAATATTTAGTTTTGAAAAGAAACATTTTTGGACGATTGAGAATTGTATAAGAGAAAAGAAAAGTTGATGGCTGTATTGGGTATTGAATGGTATAACAGACAGCATACTGGTACATAGAGCCAGAGGTTGGGATTCAATTCCTGGTTCAAGCTTTAACTTTTCTTTTCAAAAATAAATATTGTCCTGGACTAGAAAATGTTAAAATAAATATTAAGCTTTACAGCTTAAAGGTAATGTAAAATTCTCATAAAAATACTTCTAAATAGAAGCCGTTAGATGACATTATTGGTAGAGCTGGCTATTTGCCTTTGGACAATTGAGAATTGTATAAGAGGAAAGAAAAGTTGACGGTTGTATCAGGTTTTGAATGGTGTAATGGACAGCACACTAGTGGTTAGAGCCAGAGGTTGAGATGGAAACTAATCCCCCATTGTACATTTTATTATTGAGATTAAATTAAAAGAATATTTATATTAAACATAAAGGAGAATTTCCAGTAATTACTTGTCTGGTGACAAAATTTAGAAATACATATGGTAATCTGAAGCTCATGGACCCCAAAGGATATAAGCAATTAGCTGCAAATCCTGCAGTCTGTTGGGATAGTCACGTAGAAGCCATAAAACTCAGTAGTTAGAAAGGGCGGAAGGTATGTTGGATAATAAAACCTTCTTTACAAATAAACATCTTACAACCCTGCCGCCTGTACAGGTGTTGAGATGTCCAGAAAAGTTGCTTGTAAACAAGTTTAATGAACTCGGGGAGAAACATGGTCCCAAGGTGTATGAAATTTGTAGGCGTAAATGGTTTTATCCAATGAAGAGTATATATTTATTATTATTATAATCTATTAACCAATTGAATGTGCGATGGTAAAAATGTTACCACCCTAAAGATTCTCAAAAGGTTAGGCTTCGAAAAGAGTCTAGAACAAAGTTGACAGACACTCTCGCTCCTGCATTGGGCAGGATAAGCTTATTTGCTCATCCCCCCCAAGAGTGGGCAAGATATTAATATTTATTCTAAGATTTTACAACGACCGAAATATAGTGAGAATATTAGAGGTCACTAAGTAATTTTATAGTTAGGAGGATAGACCTCCAATTGATTAAACATCTGCTATATAAGTCAAATATAGGGATCACGAGAAATAAAGGGTCCTAGTAGAATGGCATATTTACATAAATAGAGTGCGAATAACATATAAGTGCCTTGAGAATCTTAAGGGCGATAGCTGTCAGATTAGTTCTGCCAAATATTAATTCATAAAATAAGAAAAGAATTGAAAGTGTATGTATCATGATTTTCCTGCAATAGAATAAAGATATATATATATAAATATTTTCTCGTCTACCTCTATCATCAATGTAGTTGCCTTTAAGTTGATCGTGATTGTCCCCTGAACCTCATTGCTCATCGACATACATCCCACCGAGTTAGACCCTAGCAAATGGCACCTATACGTTCGGGCCCGAAGTGATTAAGACTGCGCTAACAAATTAAATAATTAGACACTGGTGAACATTGACATCACACCAAGTAGCTTAAGCGGAGTTAATCATGAACATCACGACAACACGACATCGCTGAAGGAAGATAGAGAAGAACACCTGAGGGAAGGTAGCAGAAAGCAGCCAACGCCAAAGCAGGAGGTGAACAATAACACCCCAGCAGAAAGGGGAAGACAAAACAGCGACGAAATTAGTGGTATAAACCAGCAATAAAGGTACTGCAAAAAAATATTTTTTGTAAGGACAGTGCAATAATTTTTTTGGTTCCAGTTCATACAGTGTGTTAGCTGAATATTTAGCCTATGTAATACAACAGTGTGTTAAATGTTTTTTTTTTTAGGGTTGTTACTTGCTGTAAAAAAAACAGAGGTCATAAACATGTAACTCCCCAAATTAGACCCGAAATTCTTAAGCTGGGTCTAGCTTGAAAAATCACATTTGGGATAAAACGTCAAACTTCAAAATTTACAATTGTGGAAAGCTCAAACTGGTAAACACACTCCCTAGCTGTGAGAAGAAAGTAAGAAATATGTGGGAGTTTAAATAAAATATTTACGCCCATATAAGACATGTGATTGAATATTCTAACCAATCAAAATCAGAGTTAGGGTATACGACCATATATGGGAATAAAGGGTCTTGACTATGATACAAAACTCATGAGGACAAATTAACTGACTTACACTGCTCAAAACAATTAGAGGAACACTATGAAATATGCAAATATTTTTTCATTGGATAAAGGTACAAACATGAAATTAATAAAGTACATTATTTATGGTTATTTATTTATTTATTTATTGGTCATGTCAGTAAAAACAAGTGAATAATGCTGACAATTAACTTTTCAAATAATTCTGCTATGTAAGCAATTGAATCTTGTGCTCATTTTTCAAAGTTAAACACTCATTATATAGAGTATCGTGTTTGGCCTCCACGACATTCGATGACACTTTGGCACCTTCGTGGCATACTCCCAATAAGATTCCGGATTTCCTCTTTGTGGGATATTCTCCCATTCCTCCTTCAGAGCATCTCCAAGTTGCTGCAGAGTTTGTGGAGCTTGATGTCGGTTCCTGACCTTCCTGTCTAGAAGATCCCACAAGTGTTCAATAGGGTTGAGGTCTGGGCTGACCGCTGGGCACTCCATTACCTCAATTTCATTCCTCCTCAGGAAATCCCTGGTGACAGCCGAGAATGTGCCCTGGCATTATCCTGCATAAACAGAAATCCAGGGCCTACTCCAATGGCAGCAGGTACTACGTGCACTTCCAGAATGTGTTCGATATACCGGACAGCATTCAGTTGCTGGGGAACAAGTACAAGGTCCGTACGATTGTTGTACATAACTCCGGCCCACACCATTATGGAACCTCCTCCGAATCTATCAATTTCCTGTACAGCCTCTGCAGAAAATCTTTCTCCTGGCCATCCCCACACCCTCAATCGACCATCACAACGTATAAGACGATACCTGGATTCGTCCGAGAAGAGCACAGACTCCCACTGGTTCAGGTTCCAATCACCATGGTTTTCAGCATACGTATGTCTTGCTGCCTTATGCCCATTTGTTAAGCGTGGTTTTTTAACGGGCCTTTTTGGACGAATATTCTCTTTCCTTAATCTGTTCCTTATGGTTTGGTCTGAAACCCGGATTCCGGAAGCCATATGAAGGTCATTCTGCAGGTCTTTTGCAGTTTTTGTACGCTGTCGAAGAGCAGAAAGAACAACGTATCTGTCATCCTGGGGGCTTGTTTTAAATTTACGGCCCTAACCACGTCTTCTACAATACTGACCTGTCTCTCTGTACCTCTTGCGTAACCTGGACACCACGGAAGGAGAAACCCCAAGCTCTCTAGCCACTTGTCGCAGAGATTGACCTTGTCGTAAAAGATGTAGAGCATGATACACTTCAAACTCATTTAAATGCCTCATTTTGTCAGAGACTTCAATAAACAAGGCAATAATCAACATTCGTCACTATAGCAACATCAGGAAGCTTACCAATTAGAAGTGGCCGGTGCCTTCCAAAATAAAAAATTTCTCTATATTTGTTATTTGAGGTAATTTCTCTGTATTTAGGCCATGGATCTTTAAAATTTGTATCCAATGATAAAATTAATAATTCAATTTACATATTGTCCAACTTTCAGCATCACAGCTTTACAAAACAATTACTTATTCAATTTATTACAAGTGTTCCTCTAATTGTTTTGAGCAGTGTATATTCAACAGTTTATAGGGAGAAGACTTATATCAAAGATTTCATAGGTTCGATACTCGAGAAGGGATCTCAAGTCATGGGACTTAGAAATTCTTGTAAAATTAATCATTCTTGAGCTTAAAGTGAGAGTCCTCGTGCAGTTAAGCATCGAAAGTCGACACCAATTCAATGGTACACAATGTATCGAGTGTATTTTAAGAGCTTATTTCATTAATTAAATAAAATAAAGTTATTTTCATTATTCATGATTGTCTGTTCCCACGCAATTCTCATTCCGACCCTATATAGATGGGAATCTCAGCGCTCACCCTGAAACAACAGGAACCGACTAGCTACCGAGGTAGGGCATCAACTATTTACAACAATTCACAATAATTAAAATGGTGAACTTCAGTGACAAAATAGCCACCTATAAATTACTGCCCCAATTGGCCCTGGTTCAAGTGTTAATTTTTCTTTTCAAAAATAAATATTGTTCAAAATTGGAAAATGTTAAAGTAAATATAACATCAAAAAATTAACTACAATACAGTTCCATGCTTCTCAGGCTCAGGGACTTTATGCAATTAATAATCTCTATACATCTGTACATAGATTCAGCGTATTGGAATCAGTGCTTTGTAGTTGATTGGAAATTTTTACAGGTATTTCCACTAATTACTTGGATGAGTATTCATTTTATTGGATTATGATTGAAACACAATATTTCTGCCATATGTAATTTCATATGAAAATGTAAAGCAAATATCTGTAATTATTTAGGTAGAATATTTTATCACTCACCTCATATTAAATGATAAAATATTCTACCTAAATGAATATACCTCATAGTGTGAATTCCTAAAATAAATAATCTGTAATTGACGATTTTATTATTAATTTAACAATTCTCACTGAAGGATAAATTATATTTGAAGAGAGAAAATTTTTGCCTAGACCGAGACTCGAACCCGGGACCCTTGGCTTTCCGGGCCAAGTGCTCTACCAACTGAGCTACCGAGGCTCAGTAGCTCGGTAGCTCAGTTGGTAGAGCACTTGGCCAGAAAAGCCAAGGGTCCCGGGTTCGAGTCTCGGTCTAGGCGAAAATTTTTTCTCTTCAAATATAATTTATCCTTCTACGAGAAGTGTTAAATTAATAAAAATCGTCAATAGAAACCCTACTGGCTTTATAAAGTCGTGTTAAATTGCCAATAAATGTCTTCTTAACAAAGAAGCTGCCATTTGCAAAGATAGAAGCTACGGTTTCAAGCATTTGGCACGAGGGAATTACAATGTATATAAGAGAAAAAATTGCATCTAGATCGCAACTCGCCTCAGTAGCTCAGTTGGTAGAGCACTTGGCCCAGAAAGCCAAGGGTCCCGGGTTCGAGTCTCTGTCTAGGCGAAAATTTTTTCTCTTCAAATATAATCTGTAATTATATTAAATTAATGTTGCGAAGTAAACATAATAAGGTATAATCATTGAAATTCATCTGAGAACATTTTTTGACAACTCAGCTCATAAATTTAATATTTTTCACAATACTGCACAGTTTCAAACGTAATCACGTCCATTGCCAGCCGACTGATCAGTCGGAGTTATGGCTGACGATGGACATTACTACATTTGAAACTGTGCAGTATCATGAAAAAAATATGAAACTTATGAGGTGAGTTGTCAAAAAATGTTCAATGAATTTAAGAAATATCTGTAATGCTATATTTTTAAATCACATTCTAAATAATATGAAATATTTTAAATATTCACTTGCTAACCAACGAACACTAATTTCAAGATCATACTCAAGTTTAAGTGGACATATTACATATTTAATAGTGGAGATATTACAGTTTTTATTACAAGTACACACATCCCACATATATGGTCATGAAGGGGTGTGCATAAATTGAAAACAGAAAAGGCCTACGTTTAACCATGCACAATCTGAAGCATGAAAAGTGCTTTATGCGCATTAAAAAAAGTTTATTAAATTTTGAAGAAGGATATTATTTTAGGAAATAATAAGCTGTGTTAACAACATTTTCTTAAGATAAATGACCATGGTTTAGTTTTCTTGAAACTTAGTGTTTTGCCTACTACTGAGATAGACATCTTTGTCAAGTTTCAAGAAAATGGACTATGGCAGTTTAGCCCAGAAGATGAACCAAACAGTAATCTAGACACTGGCTGTGAAAGCCTACAATTTTACAAAAAAATTTCTAAATTTTTTATAACAACATTTGTTCATTTTGAGATCTCATCGGTTTTTTTCTAAGAACTTAAAGATTAACACAAAAAAGTTATAAATTTACCTATGGTATTCTCTATGAAACTTGGTCATTAACATTAAGGGAAGAAAACAAACTAAAATTTTCTGAAAGTAAGATTCTAAGACAAATATTTGTTTTGTTTATGTTCATTAAGGGTCGAATATTTGAACGCATTAGACAGTAAAAGGCGTTCTCTGCTGAGAAAGTTTTATCCAAATACATTTTGCTTGCTCAGAAATCTATTCATGCGATAATAATTGTAAGCTACCTGACGAGGTACCTTAAGATCATAGCTCAAGATAGAAACTTATCGTGAAAATCCCGAAGGGAACCAATGGGAACCGATGGAGTTTGAAACCTTTGCAGCTTTATCCAAGATGTCGGACCTTGAAGACTTCGATCATGTTTTCGGTATACGTGGAGAAGAGGAATTTGATAGAGTCTACCAAAGAATTCAACTGGAAGCACAGGAGAATCGGCATAATATTGCGCGACGCAGACATCGTTGTATACGGTATTATTTGCGGGATGCAAGCGTAAATGCGTTCCTCTATAGCAGACGAAAATAACGGAAGTGGTTTTATCACTGAGAATTCTGGGTAATTCGTTGCCAATATTACGAAAACGTCAACTTTCATGCATGACCGGTAAGTCGGCCGTTAATTCGATCTCAGCAATTGCTCACGGTGAGTCAGCTCACCAGTGATTGGAAGTAATTTGAGTAGAGACTAATGTATTTGCATACGACCATAAATGTATGTTAAACATAAACTTAGCATTTTTACTTAATTGTCCCTATGCTACTCTCCATGGAGCGACAGGGTTAGATGGCCTTGGCCTACCAGCTGGCCACTGCTGTCGATACATCCAAATGTGTTAATCATAGAGGTGGATAATCATCTAGCCAGTATATAGAGGTGATCTGTGGTCAGCATGTCAAAATCCCTAGCTGTTATAGCTGGTTATCTCAACCCAGAGCTGCTACTTATTGTAGCTACTCAAATACCTCATAATGCTGGGTGGGCATACTAGCCGAAATTCCATGAGAAAATTTCTTCCCCATGGGGACTTGAACCAGCTCAAATCCTGTAGCCCTGCATCAAGGTATCATGCCTTAACCTTTACACTGCTACAAATGGGTATATGCGTTGACAAAGAACATGCTTACTGTGCTATGGGCGCGTATATCCGTTCTCAACTTCAAACGCCTGCTAGTTTTATAATACTTATTGCATTGCTATCAAACTAAGCAGGCATATACTGCCATCTCTTAGGAACCTAAATAAACTTATTCCATATTTCTTCCTGCATTAGATTTTCAACACGCTAGCTGTCTGCTGGCGGTCACATGATTACGAATTCCAGGGATGACAAAAATGGCCTCTTCAAGTCGTGTTTTTCTTTCCGATACGGAGTTGGTTCAAGTTTTGGAAACATTAGATTCTGATTTATTGGATATTAGTGATTGTGATGATGCAGTATATATTCCTGAAGATAGTGGTGATAGTGATATTGAAGAAAATGATTCCATGCCAGTACTGCAGCCGCCAAAAAGAAATCGTGGTTCAAGTGATTTATTCTAATGGCGTAGCAGAAATTTTATGCCTACTGTTCACGATTTCAACAGTAATTCAGGAATTTCGGTGAATGCAGGCTTAAGTGATGATTCTAAAGTGTTTAGTTATTTTGAATTATTTTTTCCTCTAAGTATTATGCAGCTTATTTCAGAAGAAACTAATAAATATTATTTATTTTTGAGTCAGAAAATACGATTTAGAAAATTACTTTCATTATATATTTGTACATCCCTAATTAAAAATTAACACTCGTAAATAATTTTATTATAAAATAATTTTAAATGTGCTAAGAAAAACGTGTTGAAGTATGATTAGTTTAAGAAGAAAACAGTTAAAAATTTATAAAACTTGAATGGGTAGATATTTTTGTGTACATTTGTGGCCAGTTGTGGACAACCCTTTATGATGTATTGCATATGGTATTTTCCCTGCAATTTAAAATTGATATGTCTGTGTTTCTGGAAAAAATATAACAATCTACATCAATATATTTATTACTTTCAGCATGGTAGGATAATATTTAAAAATATTTTAATTTATTGTAAAAATAACTCAGCAAGGAGGGTTTGAAAGGCTGGAAATATCTTCAGCAGTGAAAAGGTTAAATCACACTCAGCTATGGCATGGGACAAAGTAAAATGATCCCACTACAGGCCTCAGGAAGCCCTTGAGGAATAAGAGATAAAGGTTTCCATCTGTTTTAGACAATCGGCATGAGATGTCAGCCGGATTGTTAGCCCTGGGGGATGGTTCAGTTTACCCCCAGAACAAACATCTGGTACTCATTTCCATTAGAGGCTGAGTTCATCATAGGGTCATGATGCCTCCAGAAGGTTTATACTAATTAAAAAATCCTGACCCCATTGGGATTCAATTTCCTGACCTTCCAGCTTTTAGCTAATTGCTTTAACCAACTATGCTATGTCATGCCCCTCCTAATGCAAGTCATTCATTTATTTGGGCATTGCGGTCATATGATTATATTGATATGCATCCAGTGTGTCATGTTAAGGTATTCTATGGAAGAGAAGTGAAGAAGTTGCATATACCTGTGCTAAGGTAGAGAAGCAAAATAGTTGCATCTACCTGTAAATGTATAGCCAGCTAATATCCATAATGCCTTGTTATAAAAATGGTTTATACAAAGTTGGCCAATCCAGCACAACCACGGTAGCAGTTCTACAGTGTACTAATAATTAATATGATGAGGTATTAGTCAGAATATTAAATTATAATATAAAATTTAATATCTGGTAAGGTTTTGTCTCCACAACTATTAAACCTTTTACATTGTTGATTAGGTAGTTTTTTCTTTTTTTCCTTCTTTCAAAAACTTGAAGCTGTACTAAATCATGAATTGGTATGATTAATTATCACAACTTTCTCTTTAAGATACAATATTTTGATATTACAAAATAGTTGCTGCTACTGTTAATTTCTCATTCAAAATGCATCTGATAAAAATGCAGTTCATTAGTCTAGATAATTTTCACAATTATATTTGAAGAGAAAAATTAAATGCGGAGACATTGAGATGTATGAAGTGAATAATAAAAACATCGAATTTTCACAATACTGAATATATTCAATTATTCCTTCTCTGTTCTGTTCTTAAAATCATATATCTACAAAAGTACCAGATTTTCTTATGTAATTGTAGGATAAATATATATATATATATTTTTTTTTTTTTTCATTTTTATCCAAATACTATATTTTTTTAGGAAAATTCATTTTTTTAGATGATGTCTTCATGTTACAGGGGAGATTCCGGTATATTTTGTTTCTCTATATGTAATATATTTACATGTAAAATTTCATTAGATTATCTCAAATAGTTTTGAAATTTTGAGGGAAACAGGACTGAAAAATACAAGTTACAGAAAACAAGTAACAAACTTACTGAATTTATTAAATTAATATTAAGAACCTAAAGCTATTATTGTGATTGAAATAAATAAATTAAAGTACACAACTAAACTATTGTAATCAATGGTAAAGAGAAAAATGTTTGCCTGAACTGGGAATCGAACCTTGAACCTTCAACTTTCTGTGCTGACACTCTGACAACTGAGTTAATTCAGTGGTAAGAGCATCAGCATGGAAAGCTGAACGTTCAGGGTTCGATTCCCAGTTCAGACAGAAATTTTTCTCCTTTAACGTTGATTACAAACTTACAGAAGATGAAATGGATGGAGGGCATTTAAAGAGCAAACTCAAAATGACAAGCTGTCACATTTAAGCCATAACTCAATAACTAATGAAGATAATTAAATTTATTTTTCACAGAAATAAAGAGGAAAGCTCATTTTACCTAATTAAAAATAAATTGAAAAATTACTTTTTTGACCCCTTAAAACAATGTAGACTTTTGTGAACCAGTTCCATCCTCAGCTAAGGTTATTTTGGTACTGACTTATTTATGATTATCTTACAGAGAGGGGTGTATATATATTGGTTGAGTTCTAGTTTAAAATAAGTTGTCTATTTCTTTTAGAATTTCTATTTCCTCCTGCATATTTATCTTTGCTGGATTGCTCCCTTTGTGCAATATTGTGAGAGAGTTACCTATATTTTCAATATGATGTCCTGCTTGAATAACATGTTTATGCATAACTGGATTTACCTTCTGCACATTTGAAATCTTTAAAATGTTTTTTTTAAAGAAATTCAAAAAGAAATCAACAATAACTTGATTTGAAGAAGAACTGACACAGTAATTACAACCCTCTCTGTAAGATAATCACAGATAACTCAATAGCAAAACATCCTTCTGCTGAGTTTTAAAAGTTTTAACAGTTGAGGAGACCAATCTTTACCAGGTATTCAATTTTATAATTTCATGTTATATTTTAATATTATGTTCCACCATTTATATTTAAGAAAAATTAATAATTATCATAAAAGAATACTTTTTGTGCACTTGTTTCTCTCAACTCCAGTGAAGTTTGAAGTGACGATATTTCTTCATCTTGACGTTGTTCCCTTTCTTTTAGTAATGCTATAAGTTCATCACGAACTCTAAGCACATTGCTTTGTCCACGCATTATTCTGTCTCGTTGCTCAACTTCAAGTTGCTTTTGAATCAGAGTATTTTCAAGTTGTTCTTTTTCTTTTAGCATTTGTGACATAGTAACTTGTAGATCAGCAACCTGTCAAGACAATAAAATACATTTTATTGATTGAAAGTGAATGGAATCAATATATAATGGATAAATGAGGACTGTTACAGAATTGTCTATCAATGACAACAGTTAACTTTTACCTTACTACGGGGCAGTGGCAGCTGGTGGATGAAAAATAGGTGAAGTGATGATATGATAACATATTTAAATATAGTACAGTCCTAATGACTAGCCTCAAGATTTGTCAATTCAAAGAAACGCATTCATTAAATCAAAGAGTCTTGCATTTTCCCTTAGACCATCTGCGATTGTATTATGATTATTTTTTTCGAAAGTTTTCAACTGCAAATGTCACTTCAAATGCTCCTCAGAATCTTTATGCTTATTTAAAGCACGTGTTACAT
Organism: Diploptera punctata; assembly: GCA_030220185.1. NCBI lineage: Eukaryota > Metazoa > Arthropoda > Insecta > Blattodea > Blaberidae > Diploptera > Diploptera punctata. Next base: position 613,173 of record JASPKZ010004552.1, on the reverse strand, counting down.
TTTGAAATGTCACAAAACCCTTGTTTATTCCAAACACCAAATTATTTACTAAACAAAACACATGGCCAACAAAAGAGTTTTTGTAATGTCACACTGCTGCATAACCATGAGTATTGTTCAAACCATGAATTTTTAAAATGAAGATTGTATGACTTGACAGTACCACTGAATGAGCCTGATGTAATGAGAAGTGATATACTATTTGTGCTTTAAGAAATGAAAGTAATTTAGGTACAAATTATATTTGAAGAGAAAAATATATGCCCAGACTGGGAGTTGAACCCAGGAGCTTTGTCTTTCTATGCCGCAGGGCTACAAACATGCTTACCATTGAGTCAAACTAAAGAGAAATCTGAAATGTAGATACGTGGCGCCAACTGAACACAACATACCATACCAAATCACCCTTATTGTCGAACACCAGTTCCAATTTAAGCACCGACGTGTTTCCCTTAAACATATACCATGTCTTCACCCCCAGTCAGAATTTTAGAAGTCTAAAACCAGTTCTCTATGGTCTGGATATCCTTAATATCTGTTGACATTACGGTTGTCATGTAACCGTGAGAAGGCAAAAACGTGTTTCCAAAGTTGTTAAGTGTCAAAGATATTAAATTTTAGTTCAGTTCACTGTGGTAGGAATGCTCTAGTGGACAAAATGTGAACTATTAGCAGCCACTGTTCTTAAGAAGCTGATGTAAAATAGACATTCTTTTGTCAGTGGAAGATAATAATAAATAATGAAATAAAATAAAATAATTGTACTGTTATTTAATTAGAATATAGGTGAAATGGCACTTCACTCACTTCACCAGAAAAGCCGCTACTGCTATGGGGTTCTTCATTTATAACCTAGCGGGCACATGGTGTTTCGCCTGTGTGTGGTTGGGTGTGCCACAGCCAGCTTTGCTCCTACACAGACTCCACGTGTAAAGCATGTATTGTCTAGCAATATGAACAGGCGATTGAATCTAGAGGAGCAACTTATTTTTGTGTGTAAAAGTTATTTTCATTGTGAATCACCAAGCCATGTTCACACATAGTATATTCAATAGTTCCCTGGTGAAGTGCCTCCTTCCAGATTTACAATTCACGAGATTGTGAAGAAATTTGAAACCACTGGTTCTGTGTTAAACAAAAAATGAAAGCGTAAATGTACATTTTTAACAGAGGAAAAGTTAGACAAAATAGGTGCAAGTTTTGAACGTATACAACAAAATCTATACCAAAATTGGCACAACAGGTGGGAATTTCAGAGTCTTCTGCACATAGATCAACTAAATTATTAAAACTAAAACCTTATAAGTGTACACATGTCCATTGTTTAAAAAAAGGTGACCCAGTATCACGAACACATTGTTGTGAATAGTTTCTCTCATCAGTGAATGATGGTTTCATTAAAAAAAAAAAGGCAAGATTTTTATACATGCTTTACACATGGAGTTTATGTAGGAGCAAAGCTGGCTGTGGCACATCCAATTGCGCACTGGCAAAACGCTGTGTGCCTGTTAGGTTATAAATGAAGAACCCTATATAAAAATGCGCTTCTAATATTGTATAATATTTATGGTATAACAGGCACCATACTTATTTTTTAATAAGTTGTTAAAAACTTTTTGTTTTTTTTTATTTAAATTAACATTTTCCAATCTTGGATAGAATTTAATTTAAGAAAAAAAATTAAGGTTTGAACCAGTTTTTGAACCCTGGACCTCTCATTCTCTGTATGAGTGTGCTGTCCATTACACCATTCAAATGATAATACAAACATTAACATTTCTTTCAACTTATACAATTCTCGTTCGTCCGAAGGCTAATAGCTGTCGCTATCATCACACCAACTGACGTCTTCCTTCAGAAGTATTTTTATTGAGAATTTATACATTACTTTTTAGCAGCAAAGCTTCATATTTTCGATGTTTTTGTTTGAATTAACATTTTCCAATCCTGGATAGAATCTAATTTAAGAAAGAAAAATTAATGTTTGAACTGGGATTTGAACCCTGGACCTCTCATTTTCCATAGTAGTGTGCTGTCCATTACACCAAACGACGATACAAACATTAACATTTCTTTCAACTTATACAATTCTCATTCGTCTGAAGACTAATAGCTGTCACATCATCCTGTCAACTGTCAAAAACTTTCCTTCTATATACAGAGAGATGCAAACATGATATCAGATTTTATATGTAGGCAGATTGGATACATTGGCAAAAAGATTATTCATAAATAATAGGATATCTGATCTTATTCATAGTTAAATATGGGAAATCATTTTATGAGGTTCTTAATTCAATAAATGTTGGCTGAAGATAAGAGGGACTCTTCTTGAAAACTGTAGTTCCCATGCTTAAAAAACATAAACTATGAGGTAAGATAAGAAGTGACTTATTCATTCATTGAATATCTAATCCCAGACTATCAATTAGATTTCATAGCTTCATCATTAAATTAAATAGTGGCATAATTTAAATTAAAAATTTAATTAAAAAATTTCCCCCTATGTGGGTACTAGAAGCTTATCTATAGCACTGAAACACTTGATATAGAAATGTTGTACTTATCCAGCTCACGACCTATTACTGGTATCTTGTTATTTTAATTTTTGAACTACCAGCTCTCTGAATGGCTTTAATTTAAATAATTTTTTGTTGCTTGACGAGCAAATCCATAACTTAATATTTCAGTGCTGGGAGATTGGCAGCTCTGCTTGCCACAGATAAACCTCTTGAAACTGCAGAACCTTGCTCGAAGGTAACGGTTTATGAGGTGAGATACGACTCATTTTTTATTAATTATTGAGCTTATAGCACTTGCATATGAGGAAATTAGATTCTCTCACATTGGATAATCTGTTTGCACTGTAGTATAAAACTGTCAAGGGCAGAAGAACCGAATAATAATGGAATCAGCTGTACATTAATCTAAAACTTGGTCCACCAAATGAAGTTATTATGATATTCGTTCCCTAACCATTTCTTTGACATAAACAGTTCATTATAATTCAATAAATAAATTGTGGTATTTAATATATTAAATGTCCACCACTGTGGTCTCGGGGTAGCATGCTGCCTTGTCACTTAGCGGGCCCGGGTTCGATCCACGGTCGGGACAGTTTTTCTGGGTGAGGTTTTTATCGGGGTTTTTCCTCACCTGTAAGACAAATATCAGGAAAACTTTAAGGCCCAAACGGTCCCCGAAATCATATGGCCATCACAATCAACATCATTCATATTTATCTTAGGTTAAGCTTAGGATTAGGGACTCTCCTGGCGCACCATTATCATCATCATCATCACCCATCATATCATCGGGGCAACGTAACCCCACCTTCCAGGCGCCCCAACCTCAGAAGTGGGTTACAAGTACGCCATGCCAGGAGAGAAACCAGGAATGTCGAAAGACAAACCTGGGGCATTTGAAAAAAAATTATATTAAATAAATAAAGTGCCTCAGCTTTTGTTGCAGAATTTCATTATTTTATTAAATAATAATAATATGAAAATTATTTTTCATCTTTTTTGGGGCCCTCTCCGATTGGGGCTCTAGGTCACAAATCCACCTAGCATGCCCCTTGGGTAAGTCCTACCTAATGGATACAATCAAAGACTCCAGACACAATATTACTATATGTGAAAGCATCTATAAATAAGAATAAAATAAAAAATGTAAGGAAAAATAACATGAAGATTGAGACAAAGTTAGAGAATAAGAAATGGAGAAAAAGTAGATTATGAAGATGAAAAAAAAATCTGTCTACTTTGTTTTGTTATCAATAGAAACATCAGTCCATCAAAACACTCCAAGTTGATCAGTTAAATGCCCAATATTCATTAATTAATTGGATATAATTTCAAGTTACTTCATTCGTAGCAACATCGTGGGCACTCACCTTTATGGGATGAGAGGATTTAAATAGTTACCAAAATTTTAAGAAATGCCCATATAAGCTGCAAATATACCAATGCAGCCCCATTGCAATAAACACATGGTATGGGGTTATCTTCAAGTAGTGTAACTATGCAATGGAATCATGTCATCAGCTACTGCTGGAAACATGTAATGAAGAAAGAAGAAGTTATTTCATTTAAATATATGTGTTATTATACGGTACCTTTGTCTGCAATTCAGATATTTCCAATTGGTTACCAACTGAAGTATTGTCTTCCTTTTGTGCTATGAAAATATCTTGTAAATCTTTCAATTTTGTTTCCAGAGATGAATTCTGTTCTTGGCTGTAACAAATATTACATACACTCAATAACACAAACATTATACAACCAAGCTTAAGATAGGATTGGCATGTTTGAGAAAATGTAAAATTACAATATTACATCATCTCTAAAATTAGAGTTCCAAGAAGACATATATATTATGTCCACCGCTGTGGTCTTGAGGTGGCGTGGGCCCGGATTCGATTCCTGGTTGGGACAGGCTCCTGGGTGAGGTTTTTTTTGGGGTTTTTCCTCACCTATAAGACAAATGTCAGGAAGCTTAGGGCCCAATGGTCCCTGAAAATCATCCGTCCATCATCATTATCATCATCATCATCCTTCACCGGTGTGGAAAGCAACGGGTAGCTACCACATGTATAATTCCCTAGTAAAATTGCAAAGCATAGCATGAAAATGCTATGATTGCAGTGAAAGACCTGCCCTCGGGCAGAATTATTATGGGTGGATATATATATTAGTGATATGGTAATTACTTCTGCTATTAGCAAATTCCAAAGTACTAAAGCTATTGAGGTTGTTTTCTCATGAAAAGATTTTTGAAAACTTTTTACAGATCTTCACCAATCCTATCTAATAGACGCTGAAAATGATAGAGACCAAAATTTATACATGAAAATTAAAGTTTCTTCCCTGCTTCCCAAAGTGATATAACAGATATACCAGAGGGAAATAGAAATAAAAATATTAGGAATAAAACTGAAAGACAAGATACCAAATGATGAACTAAGGAAGAGGAGCAGAGTAAAGGATGATTCCAGAAGTGCCAGGAACTTGGGAGGACATGTATCCAGGATGTTTCAAGATAGATTAGGCTATGCAGTGACAGTATGGGATCCAAGGACGGGAAAGAGAAACAAGGATGTCCACACTAGATATAGTCCCAGGAGGAACAAGTAAGAATCAAATTAATCACAAATTCTTCTTACCTCATACATTGTTACGCGGGCGCGTCAGTTAAGCCCAGAATGTTACGCGGGCGCGTCAGTTAAGCCCTTGCGTAATGATAGCGTTAGGTTCACTATGGTTTAAGTGGTCTTTGGCCCGAGCGGTTGGCCTTGGTTTTGGAGGAAGAGTTCTATAATTAAACATGTTAAATCACAGTAAACGAAAAATAACATTATTTATTAAAATAAATACCAAACATAAAGAAAATTAAATCAAACATCTAAAACACTGTTATTAAAGTCAGCTGAAATCGCCACATTGTCAAACGTAAACATATTCAAAATATTAAAATGCTGAAATTCAAAGAGTAAGAGAACAACCATGTTACAATATTCAACTTTGTTAGTTATTTGAATGAAGTTCCTTGGACCATTTGGTCCTTATTCAATTCTAAGTCTTAAAATGACCAAAAAATCATAAAAAGAGTCATATTACCAATGTAGACGCCATCCTCGCTGGCGGGACCGCAATCGGTCCCGCTGCTGTTCTCTCCGCCGCCCTTCTTCCTTGGTAAAAAAATCGCGAATATTTATATGATAATTTCAAGTTTCTAATCGGGGAAAGGGTGGAAAGTTAGCTTTTTCCCTTCAATACATGTGGGGTTTTTTCCATCGGTTTTCACTTACACTTTCACATGATCTAGTTCAAAACCTTCATCTATGTCAAAATGGAAAACTTTGTTCCACTTTCCTTCTTGCAACTCAATTCACCCCTATCTAAAGTGGTCATCTCTGATCTTTCTGACTAAATAATGTTGATATGACTTTACATCCTGGAATCTTGTGACATAGTTTTGATCCAGGATATAAAACCTTATAGCTTTTTACTAGTTTTTTTTTATATTTAAAAGGTCCTTTGAGAAAAGACTAAATTGTATTTCAATGCGGTTATTTATTTCCTAATTTCTGATATAGTAAACAAATATATATGTATATCCTTTATCGGTTCTTTATAGTATTTATTATTATGGTAGTTATGCCCTAGTGTAGGCGTAACATTCCCCCCCCCTAAATAAGACTGTAGGGTTGAAAAACCGAAAGTCTTTTTTCCTTCTAGGATATCTCTCGCCTCTCGGGGGATTTGTCCTGACAATTATCTTATTAACTCAACTTTAAGTGGGAGTGGAACTGACGTCATCAATTGGCGATTCCATCTGTCCTGGAAGTATATTGTTCTCATCCTAAGAGGTTAGATCGTTTTTTATTTGTAAATTGCCCCGGATACCTTTAATTGCATCGAAATATCGATAAGATCTGTTTGCTTAGTGAGAGCACTATACAAAAAAAAAACAAAAATCACAATAATGTTTATGGCTGAAAACAACACAAAAAAAGAAAATAATATCGTCTATAAAAACATTCTTCTCGTCTTCGTTCTTCTTCCTTATTTAAACCTTCTGTGGTTTATTTTGAAACGACGCACTTTCACTGTTATCCAATATCCGACGCACTTAACAACATTCCGTTTCTTTTTTGTTATTCACTTTGACGGTTCGATTCCGTGAACCGGATCATAAAAAAAATATAATCAGAACTGTGGTGTCTGCTGGGGCTAGCTTGGAGGTCCAGGTTCGTGTCTGCTTGCCTCGATGGAGGATGCGATGCTCTAATGCTCGAGTTCGTTGTTCATTTTCAGCTGCCGTTGGTCCAGGTAGGCCTTTGATTTAGTTATGCCTTGTTTCTTTGAACAAAACCCAGTTAGGTCCAAGGAGAACTTGTGAAAGGTTTGATAGGAATTAATCTTGATGTGGAGTTTGTTTTCTTGACTCTTCTATAGAAAATTTTTGGAATGTAGGATGTTAGGCCAAGGTTTGGCGTTGGAGAAAGTCATTATTATGTTTTATAATTGCCTGGGTTTGTTCTTTACTGCTAATGAGGTGTTTGCCTCAGTTGATTGCGAGTCTGGACATTCACCCTTCTTATGCTCCGACACGAGGTGTGTAGATGGTCCTGGCAGCTGCCCTGCGTCCTTAGATGTACAGGGTGCGGTTGATCCTTGCAGCGTTATGCTGCCCTCGTCCTCAGATGTATAGGGTGCTCCGTGAGTCTGGCCCTACTTAATCTGCTTCCCATCTTGTGGTGTCGTGGTGGTGCCGCAGATCCAGGCGTGAAGCTGCAATCTTATGGCATTTGTTAAAACTTGGGAAAACATCAATTATGGGTTTGGTGGTTATCCCGTACTACATGGGTCCGCATCCTCTTTATCATTCCTGGTCATTGAATGTTTAATTTACCTCATTGCATATTAGACGTCCTGGCTTTAGATCTCCTTGTTATCTACATGTATTGTTTAGTTTGGTGCACCCATGTTCCTATTTGTCCTTTATAGCTAGCCTCAAGTTACAAAGGAAATGCTCTTATGTTTTTGGTCTTATGATTTCTCATGAATCATTTACGCCCTTATTGCAATTCAGGTTTTACTAGGTTCAAAAGTTGTCAGTATCTCACCGTATCTTACGCCTGTTTTCAACTTTCCATTGCTTGCTAAAATTTTCAAATTTGCTTTCCCTCTCTAGAGTCCTGAGTTCGATCGAGTGTGCTCGCCTACACATAAATCGCTAGGGCTTTAAGATGTAACTACTACTTTGTACGATTATGTAACCTGAATTCCGTATATCCATTTCCTCGTGAGGTCCTGATTGTGAGAGCATTTCCTTTCTTCTATCCGGGATGCGTCCTGTGCATCTTAATTCTCTCGCTTCTACTCTGCCTGTCGATTTCCCGTTTTACAGCCTACAGAGTTAACTTATTAAACATGCATGTTTGCGTCGTAAATTCCCTCCGCTTCTAATCTGTCTGTCGTTTTCTTGTGTTAAAGCCTACACAGTATACTAAACAAAAATGCGTCTAAATGGTGTTGTTACCTGAAGTCCTTCCGAATTCGTTCAGGCAATCATTCCTTACGGACCTTCCTGATTCGTTCGCAAATATCATCTGGTTTCTTGAATTCTGCATTTCATTTTCTTTTCATAACTCCGATTATGCGTGTGACTTTATTCCGTGTCTTGGGTCCCCATCTTACCTATGGGTTTAACCTCTCCCTTTTTATTTCTTATCCTTTGGTTTCCTTTTAATTTCCATTTACGTTTTTGAGTTTAAGTCCTGGGCTCATACGTGTAAAGATTTAGTCCCTATCTTACTTATGGTTTTAACCTATAATTTCATGTCCAACCCTATTGGTTTTAAAACCTCTCATTTTCATGTACCCCTATGTGTTTAACGTCTAATTTCCCGAGATCTCCTGTTATTTATTACCGTATGTTGTTTTAACTTCTAATTTCCGGAGATCCCTCTTTTATGTCTTACCTTATGTATTTAACTTCTAATTTCCGAGATCTCCTTTTATGTTATTACCGTATGTTTTTTTTAAACGTCTAATTTCCCGAGAATCTTGGCGGCTTTTAATTTAGATGTATTACCGTATGTTTTTAGCTTCTAATTTCCCGATATCTCCTTTTATGTATTCCCGTATTTTATTTTACTTCTAATTTCCCCGAGATCTCCTTTTATGTATTAATACCGTATGTTATTTAACTTCTACTTTTCCCCCGAGATCTCCTTTTATGTATTACCGTATGTGTTTTTTTATGTATTACCGTATGTATTTAACTTCTAATTTCCCGAGATCTCCTTTTATGTATTACCCCTACTTAGGTCAATCTGTCTCTCTTGGCTCTACTCGTCGATCGCACAATCGTAATATCTATGTTTCCTTTAGTATTCTTCTTCTTTAGTGTCCCAACGTATCTGACGTCCCTGTCTATTATTCATTGTTCCCTCGTTATGACCATATCCATGTGTGCGTACGACTTTCCTTCGCGGTTTCCCTGGCATCCTGTCCTTCCTAATTCTATCCTTTTCTTTTGTCTTTTCTTAGAAAGCCTGTTGGTGCCTCAACGAACACTACTGCATACAGAAGGGAATTAAATCCTATCCTCCCAGACGGGGTTCGTCTCTTGCTCACCTCACTTCCTAACTTCGGGTTTATTAGAAACTCTGTTGGTTCCTCAACGAACACTACTGCATCCAGAAGGGAATTAAATCCTATCCTCCCAGACGGGGTTCGTCTCTTGCTAACCTCAGTTCCTAATCCCGGCTATGTATTCTTGGGATGGGTTAGCCAATTCACCTTGCACGACCATGAAGACCAAGAATGGGCTCGACCTCCGACAACGGTGACTCGGTTATTACCTTGCACGACCACGAAGTGGAGGCCGGGATGCTCCCATTTTCGTCAACAGTGACTCGGTTCCTTCCTAACCCCACCCCTCTCATCTTTGCGATTCTTGTCTCGCTATTTCTCCTGTCGGGTGAGCCAGCGAATTCACCTTGCACGACCATGAAGACCAGGAATGGGCTCGACCTCCGACAATGGTGACTCGGTTATTACCTTGCACGACCACGAAGTGGAGGCCGGGATGCTCCCATCCTCATCAACAGTGACTCGGTTCCTTCCTGACTCCACCCCTCTCATCCTGCTGCCTCAGGATCAACCTTAGGGAGAGCCTTCTTGAGCTCATGGACGCCGCCTCATCGGAAAAGTGGATTTTATCCTAATCTTTTTGATGGGGTTCCTCTGTTGCCCTCATCACTCCCTAAACCCGGGTATCATGACAGTTTTCCGTGGGTCTCTTTGCCCGTAATTGTATGTACTTTCATTTTGTTTCTAGTTCCTCAGATGCCTATCTCTCCCTAAACAACGATGTTCCATGTGGTCCCTAACGTCAGTGCTAAGCCGGCAAGGTTTTATGGCCAGTGCCCCAAGATCATTTTGGAGTTCTCAGTCTCTAGATCATGTCATAACGGGGGTGCCCCACCTTCCGACTTGCACCTGCCTAGCTTGTTGGCGAAGTGTTCAGGCAACTCGCCAAATTGTCGAGGGCCAAAGCCTCTCCAAAAGGGTCCTTAGTCCTTCCCAACTTGTATCCCTGTGTGCGACTATGTAAAAGTTTTATCTCTGTGTGTGTATTTCCCACGTTACCTAGCCTAGATTGACCTAAGTTGTAGCCTATCTTATTATCCCTCGTAGGCCTAAATATGAAGAGTCTTAAGCGATCTAGTTTTCATCTATTATCGTAATATGTCATATCCCATATGTGTGTGTGTCTACCACTCGACTGGTCACTAGTCCTAACTGACATGCTATCAAGGTATACAGAGTGAGAGATCCCGGCCGCAGATTCTTTCTCTGTTTCCTCCTGTAGGCACCTCAGTCAAGCGTCATGATCAGCTGAGTATAATAATTGTTGTGTAATTTCCTTTAGAAATATTATTCAGTGTAGCCCTTGAAATTCCAAATTTATATGATCATTCCTTCCACTAGACCGATTAAGACACCCACTATCGGTGCAGTATCCTAACCTCTATCTTCTAAATTGCTATGGGAATAAATTAATTTGTTTTCGATCATTTCTGCATTTCAAAAAGTTTATAAATTTTCCTATTTCCTAAGTTTCCATGTCCCTCTTCCGTTCTCTTTGTAATACATATATATATATATATATTTTGTTAAACCAAGTTGGATAATGCACATCCTCCCTTCTTAATCTGAACTGTTGTTACTACTGATTTCTTGCGATGTTAAAATAATTTCTACCCTCCGTGTTGGGCATAACTCCTGGTTAATTGATCCTATCATTCGTCTTCCACTATAGGCTCAACATACTACGTGCCTCTATCTGGACTGCTTCCACGTTATATTCTCGCGAACCAGCCTACTACTTATCCCGGAACCCATTCATACTTAAATGAGTCCTAATTGCTGAAGATGAGATTATGGTTTTCCGTTAACTTTCCTTTTGTTCATAAACATAAGTCTTATTTCTGGTAGTTCGCTCTTATTTCATTATTATTTTTATTATTATTATTATCATTATTATTATTATTATTATCATTATTGTGGTTTAGTAATTTACCATGAATTATTCATTATATGAAATTCAATCTTAGATGCTCTTCACAAAGAATTTAAAACATTAATTGGATACAAAAATATTAATTATTATTATTATTATTATTATTGTGGTTTAGTAATTTACCATGAATTATTATTATTATTATTATTATTATTATTGTGGTTTAGTAATTTACCGTGAATTATTATTATTATTATTATTATTATTATTATTATTATTATTATTATTATTATTATTATTATTATTATTATTATCATTGTTGTTGTTAGTTATAAATTTACTGTGTTTTATTATTATCATTATACATTATCAATACTGGTAATTTGATTTTATTTTTATTAGTATGATCGTTAAGGTTTATTGTTATTACTGATGTCATTTTTATTATTATTAACATAGTTATTGTCATTATTATTGTGGTTTATTACATTACCGTGAATTATTATTATATATTTTTTTTATTAAGTTTTAGGATCTTCATTAATATTAACAGTTTGTTATCCCAGGGTATATCCTATTAATCACACGAGGATATCATAACTAATCTCTAGCATCCTATCCGTACTCAGCTTGAGGGTTATTCGTCGATGTTGTTTGTCAAGTACCCTAATTTATACCCAAAAAAAACATGATACAGCCGAAAAGAAAATATTTCTGGGAATAAGTCTATTCTTTTTTTTTTATCACGTCTGTAATCATCAGTCTACACTTCTGTAAGCATCAGTCTATCCTTCTTTTATCATTTCTGTAAGCATCAGTCAGTCCTTTTTTTATCACCTCTGTAAGCATCTTGTTTCTACCTCCACTCCGTAATCCTCACTAGCGGAGCTCTACGGTTATGCCAAATCTCCATTCCCCTCTTCGATTCGAGCTCTCTCTTATTTATACAGAATTTCCATTCTATCTGTTTCCGAGACCTTAATCTGAATTACGGATCAAGCGAGTCCTCCCTTAATTGCGCTAGCCTCCTCGACTTTACTTTGATTACTTGACTCATGATTTAGAAACGTCTCATATTGTAGTCGAAATTTTCACAGAATGCGCCCGCCGGCATTGTTGTAAATCTCTCAACACCGCATGAGAGGTTAATAAAAAATTATTTTAAGTTATTATTTAACCTGAAGTTCGGTCGTCTTCCTTTCCATGAGTCTAATGTTATTTCCCTTTTGGGGAGGTGGGTGGTCCCTACTTGGTATTATATTGCGCTAAATCTCCATTCCCCTCTATGCTTGAGTTCTCGTTTAATTCTCCTAAGTCTCCATGCCCTTTGTTCATTCTCTCGGTTTTCAAATCTAAAATCTCTTTGATTGCCTATATATGCCACTTTATTTTCTGTTAATGTCATGGGTCTTTATTTAAAGTACGTTTTCTGATGTCTAGAAAAAATAATATTTATTTCCCTGTAAATGCACATAGTATAAATTTTGTTCATATTCCTAGTGCAGTCGGTTTTGGAGCCCTTATCTATGTGGTTAATCTCACTATCACCAAAATAAACACATTCCAGAGCTTTGCTGAATTTTACAGCTATGTGACCTCCTAAGACACTCAGCCTTCGTGCACGTAGGAAAGACGTGTCTCAAAACAAAATATCTCTCAAGATGGCGATTTTTCAATTTTCCACGCTGGTGAGTTCATATGTATTATTCAGAAAACTCCTATTTTCTTGAACGTTCCCTAATATTATTATTATTTTATTTGTCATCCAATCTCTTCCATTATCTCGCATTATGAATGTATGATTTGTACCCGACTTCGTGTGTTGATTATTATTTTAGTGTGTGTTTTATTATTATTAATTTTAAATCACTCAGTTAGTGGTTCTTCCTGTTTTATGCCCTACTCTCGACATTTAACTGAAAACGTTCCTAAATATAATACGGTGCTCGCCATTACCATAAAAATCCCAGATCATTTCCAGTGACAAATCGGTATTATAAAAATTTCTTTGATATATTTAGTATTAATATTTATTTCTACTAACATAGTGGTTAAAGCACTGCGCTACAAGCCGAAACGTCGGGGGTTCAAGTCCCGGTGTGTTCTAGGATTGTTAACCTGATCTAGACCTTCTGGCGGCACTATGGCCCTGGGGTCGCTTCAGCCTCTAACTGAAAGGAGTACCAGACTCTTGTTCTGGGAAAGGGCGGCCGTCACGCAGGGCTGATAACCCGGCTGACATTAAGTGCTGATTGTCTAGAAATATTGGGAGCCCTAACATTTCCGTTACCTCAAGATCTCCGGTAGGGGAATATGTTACTTTAAATGTTACTTCATTTTTCACGTTATTACTCTATTTACAAATCCTCTGATTTTATGTTTTCCAACTCCCTAACTATTTTCCTGCTAGTTTTCGGTTATTCTTTTTTGTAATTAAATTTTTATAGTCGTCTTATTAGAATAATCGTTAATTTATTTTCCAACTATAAATCATTCATTTTTTTTTCAAGTTATGATGCGGTTCCTTGAGCCTTACGTGGGCCAAGATTAATTACCTAACTAGCATTGGTGCAAAGGTCCCAGCGTGGATGCACGAGTTGTTACATGGAGACTTAAATATTAATCGATTTATTTTTCTTGTATTTATGTCAATAATACTTTTTGATTATTAGCCCGAATATAAGTAGAATTTTATTTGGTTGAGATGGGTAGGTTTAGTTTCCTACGGGATGGCCGTAACGTTTAATATAGACTTCGTTAGATGGCTCTGTTGCCAATTGGGAAAAACTATACGTCGGCCACTTCCATTCTTTCCTAACAAACCAAGCTACCTAGTTAATAAACCATAAATTAATTTTCGTATCCTATCTCTATCCATGATTCAGTAAGATATCCAAGATCGTGTTTTACGTGAATATAAAAAAAATGAATGTTTACCTAGTGCAAACGTGGTACGAGTGTTTAATGCATTAGTGGCGTGAGTATAAGATGTGTCCGCCATCTTGTTTGCTTAAATTTATTACCCTTTTCTAAAAATATGAGAGAAAAAATTCACTATGACAAAAAAAAATCCCAATCTGGTGGCGTGTAAAAGCAACCTATGATCCTTTGGGCTCATCTCTCGTGGTGATGCTTTCAGAAATGATTTATGTATACATATGATCGTGCCACGTCTTACCGATAGACGAAATAATAAAATATGTCATTATTTACGTATAATTATTAACATTAGATGGGATATTGCCGCAAAAAAATACTAAATTTCATTACTACACTCTACAAATACCCTGAAAAAAAATAATCATAACCAAAATATATAATCTGACTGAAACAACACCAAAATAATTCATAACACTTATCGGTATCCAAAAAATTCAAGTTCTGAAAATAATACACAAAACATAACCTATAAAGAAAATAACATCTCTATGAAAAAAACATCAACACCACCACAATTTACCGTACATATCCAAAAGTTTTACCCATTGCAAAAAAAAACGTAATTATGCCCAGACAAGTAAACATTTGTAGAAAAACATCAATACCTAAAATATAACCTAAAAACAGCGATATATTCAAACTTTACCCATTGTCTATAAAACCCAAATATTAGATCCTAAAAAAAATAAAATAACCTAAAGACAGTTAATAATAATAATGTCCCAAAGTTGATTATTTCCTGGTTTCTCTCTGTTTTAAAAGACATAGTTTATTCATTAGTACCGATTTTAAAAGACATAGTTTATTCATTAGTACCGATGTGACTCCGATTGAATAAAAACATATAGATTTTTACTGTGTACGAATTGAAGGTAAATTTTTGTGGTCTAGGGTTCGTTTCTTTATCCGTGAATATAATAATAGAACATAGTTTTCACGAATATCCCACCGCCAGTCACCAGAATGTTACGCGGGCGCGTCAGTTAAGCCCTTGCGTAATGATAGCGTTAGGTTCACTATGGTTTAAGTGGTCTTTGGCCCGAGCGGTTGGCCTTGGTTTTGGAGGAAGAGTTCTATAATTAAACATGTTAAATCACAGTAAACGAAAAATAACATTATTTATTAAAATAAATACCAAACATAAAGAAAATTAAATCAAACATCTAAAACACTGTTATTAAAGTCAGCTGAAATCGCCACATTGTCAAACGTAAACATATTCAAAATATTAAAATGCTGAAATTCAAAGAGTAAGAGAACAACCATGTTACAATATTCAACTTTGTTAGTTATTTGAATGAAGTTCCTTGGACCATTTGGTCCTTATTCAATTCTAAGTCTTAAAATGACCAAAAATCATAAAAAGAGTCATATTACCAATGTAGACGCCATCCTCGCTGGCGGGACCGCAATCGGTCCCGCTGCTGTTCTCTCCGCCGCCCTTCTTCCTTGGTAAAAAAATCGCGAATATTTATATGATAATTTCAAGTTTCTAATCGGGGAAAGGGTGGAAAGTTAGCTTTTTCCCTTCAATACATGTGGGGTTTTTTCCATCGGTTTTCACTTACACTTTCACATGATCTAGTTCAAAACCTTCATCTATGTCAAAATGGAAAACTTTGTTCCACTTTCCTTCTTGCAACTCAATTCACCCCTATCTAAAGTGGTCATCTCTGATCTTTCTGACTAAATAATGTTGATATGACTTTACATCCTGGAATCTTGTGACATAGTTTTGATCCAGGATATAAAACCTTATAGCTTTTTACTAGTTTTTTTTATATTTAAAAGGTCCTTTGAGAAAAGACTAAATTGTATTTCAATGCGGTTATTTATTTCCTAATTTCTGATATAGTAAACAAATATATATGTATATCCTTTATCGGTTCTTTATAGTATTTATTATTATGGTAGTTATGCCCTAGTGTAGGCGTAACATACATCTATATTTTTTTAAACACAGAACTGCAGTAAGAAATCACAATTCATTTGATTCTTATTAAGAAAACCTTATAATGTAAAAATTCCCTAATTTATTATATTAGCTTCTAGAAGTGCTAGGTGTAAAATGGATGACAAAAGCCAGAGACAGACTAGAATGGAAAAAGATAATGTTAGATGTAGTTAGTTCAGTATGGTAAAAGAAAGGACATTACATAAAGAGTACACACAACTTAAGACAAAAAAAAAAACATAGTTCACAGGGATCTGTTTCACCCTGTGAGATAAATCATGATCTAGCCCTATTTGAGAGCAGCAGACCTTTGCAGGTTTGTCTATTGTCTATCATTCAGGAGTTGCGTGAACTAAGCAAATTCCTCAGTTAGTCAAATTTATGATCTGATTTTGCAGGTTTACAGAATATATTGACAATTTTTATTATTAATTTAACACTTCTCATAGAAGGATAAATTATATTTGAAGAGAAAAATTTTCGCCTAGACCGGGACTCGAACCCGGGACCCTTGGCTTTCCGGGCCAAGTGCTCTACCAACTAAGCTACCGAGGCGAGTTACGATCAAGACGCAAATTTTTCTCTTATGTACGTTGTAATTCCCTCGTGCCAAATGCTTGAAACCATAGCTTCTATCTTTGCAAATGGCGGCTTCTTAGTTAAGAAGACATTTATTGGGAATTTAACACTACTTTGTAGCCAGTAGGGCTTCTACTGACGATTTTTATTATTAATTTAACACTTCTCATAGAAGGATAAATTATATTTGAAGAGAAAATTTTTTTTAGATCGTAACTCGCCTCGGTAGCTCAGTTGGTAGAGCACTTGGCCCGGAAAGCCAAGGGTCCCGTGTTCGAGTCCCGGTCTAGACGAAAATTTTTCTCTTCAAATATAATTTATCCTTCTATGAGAAGTGTTAAATTAATAATAAAAATCGTCAATAGAAGCCCTTCTGGCTATAAAGTAGTGTTAAATTCCCAATAAATATCTTCTTAACTAAGAAGCCGCCATTAGGAAAGGTTAGAAGCTATGGTTTCAAGCATTTGGCACGAGGGAATTACAACGTACATAAGAGAAAAATTTGCGTCTAGATCGTAACTCGCCTCGGTAGCTCAGTTGGTAGAGCACTTGGCCCGGAAAGCCAAGGGTCCCGGGTTCGAGTCCCGGTCTAGGCGAAAATTTTTCTCTTCAAATATTACAGAATATATCTTTGTTTTGTCAATTAAATCATATTTATCCAGTTTCACTGAGAAGAAAAATAAATTGTGGCCACTTGAGGTATTTTAAAATTTTGAGTTCCAGGTAAAACTCTGCTTCTAATGATCTGATTTTGCTGGTTTATGAATATGTCTTTCTTTTGATAATTGAACTGCATATACCAGTTCTGTTGCAAGAAAACAAAAACTGCGGCCATTAGAGCATTGAAAATATTCCCACTAAAATCTTAGTTTTCAGATTAACCCCACCCCTATGCCTGGCAGAGTTAAGACCTTAATGCCTTGTCTACCACTCAACCACAAAATTTACAATAATTAGTCTTATAGCTAAGTTACAATAAACATAAATGATTACAAAGTATGCCTACAATATAATTATTATACACAATATAATTGCGTTGATTTACTCCACATTTAACGAATAAAATATAAAATGTAAGACAGAAAAATTAAAATAAAACTTCGAACGACAGAAAAATTCCATTGTGGAAAATTATTTAGAAGTAATTGTATAAGTTTGACTTAAAGGCAATCCCTGATATCTGGAGAGAGGGAATTCCTGGAGTAGGAGTGGCTACTTTGAAAGAAATAGAATAAAATGAGATGTTGTGAAGAAATATTGTGAACTGGTGTCAAAATTGTGGTGATAACTCTTCAAATCTGGATATCAGGTATGTAGTTGTGCAGAAGCTTGAAAAGAAGTGTAAGAGTGTAATTTACATCTGTTGCTAAGTTGAAGCCAAGAGAGATTACTGAAGTGTACAGAAATATGATTATAATGGCAGATGTTAAAAATTAGA
Organism: Diploptera punctata; assembly: GCA_030220185.1. Classification (NCBI taxonomy): domain Eukaryota; kingdom Metazoa; phylum Arthropoda; class Insecta; order Blattodea; family Blaberidae; genus Diploptera; species Diploptera punctata. Next base: position 595,225 of record JASPKZ010004552.1, on the reverse strand, counting down.
ACATAAGCATTGTGGAACACACTTCAATCTCTGTGACAATTCAAAGTTTGTCATTGGCATATAATATTACAATAATCAAAATTTGCCAACACAATGTCATGCACAAGGATTTGTATTAATGAAACAGGGAGAAATTTGATGTTATATGCAGATGTATATACTCAGTTTGATCATTAAATAATTTTTTTTAAATACATTTTTTTTTTCCTGAACCAGGATTTGAACTCAAGATCTCTATTTTGGTAAACTTTTATCACTCACCTCATATTCCTCATATTGATAAAAGTTTACCTAAATAAATAATACCTCATAGTGTAATTCTTAAAAAAGTAATTTAAAGACGACTCAAGATCTCTATATATAAAGGAAGTGACACTATCAGGTTTATTCTAATTATAAATTGAGTTAGATTATATGACTCACCTCATAATTGTAGATTTCTTAAAGACCAGTTTCAATATATTACATTGATTGAGTAATACAATAAATTCCTGGAAATGTAACTCATAAATGATAGTAAAACATAGAAAAAGTGTTCTTGAATTCTGAAAATATTTTCTAATAATAAGTTGAGTTGTTTATAGAAAATTAAAACAAATAGTGAGACATAAAAGCTAATAAAACTAAAAATAAGTCAATGTGTGATTTGTGTACTGGTTACCAGAGGCAGTAAACTTTTCATTCCAATTTCACTATCAAGCTAATGTTTATTTTTGTTTGTTTTACCTGGATGAAACAGAAGCTGACAGTTCTGCAACTTGATTCTGAAGCTCCTTAATTTGTGCATCCTTTTCTATTACTTTTGTATGATACATTGTACAGATATTTCGTATATTTCCATCATCTTCTTGCTATAATTAGTAATATTTGTTTGGGTCAATATACTGTATACTGTAATGTAAAATAATGTGACACGTCATAATAACAATGTTTAAATTATGCGGACAAGGCAAGAATAGTGGTCTTGCATTTGTCGAAATACATTTGCAAATCACCGACTTGTAAGTCAAAAGGCCCATGCAGACCATTGAAATGTCTAGGGTCTCATTCCAGAGATCTTTACGAACATGTACTTCCCCTGTCGAGAAAGATCGATGGCCAGGAGGATCTATTTCAAAGTGTCTGCACAGGCCTTTCAACTCACGAGTCAATGACTCACAAATCTATTTCAATCAATGCGAGACCACTATTCTCACCTTGCCAAACGTGTCAAATTATAAACAAACAAAAATAAGCAGAATCTGCCATCTAATCTTTTCTTTTTTTGATTATTTTTATCCTTCCTTCTTTTGCAGAACTTCCATCCCATGTCCCGTTGGCTATAGGCAGGAAGAGGAATTTTGAACCATACATTAGACAGGAAGCTGGGTGTTAGCAGATCCAGGTCAAAGAAAGGAAAACACATATTGAGATTTAAAACTCCTATTCTACCAGGAATTGAAGTAGAGCTGCAGAATGAAAGGTATAGACTCTGCCTACTATGCCACGGCATTGGATGGTTGTCTAATCATGATCTTTGAATAATGCAATGTTTAGTTCTTAATGAGTGATACTGAAACTAAATTCCAGATAAAAATATTTAATAAACTGGTTTAGCCATTCTGTTGTAATGCACTTCATTTAATGGGGGACCTACACCTTCAGCCATTAAAATAAGGCATATTTTAATACTTTTTTTCTCAGCAACAATGCTGGTTACAGAAATGAAATTTGGTATGTGACATCTATATTACAATATGAGCATGTTTGTTACTTCAGTACAATCTAACTTCAGGCATTATGGTTAATTATTTACTTACTTACTCACTGACACTATCGAACCCGTAGGTTCATGGCCACACGGACATAAGCTCTCCATACATTCCTTTCCTGAGCTAATGCTTTCCAATCATTCCTTGTATAATCTACTTCCCTCAAATCATAGTTAATGTTGTTCTCCCACCTCATTCCTGGTCTACCAACTGGGCGTTTTCCCTCCGGCTTTCCTACAAAAAGCTTCCATGCACGTCTTTCATTCCCCATACGCGCAACATGTCCTGCCCATCAGAGTCTATGAGACTTAACTGTTCTTATTATATCTGGCTTCCTATAAAGACCATGTAGTTCATTGTTATGTAGTCTTCTCCATTCAACTGTCTGTTCATCTCTCTTTGGTCCAAAAATTTTCCTAAGAACTTTATTCTCAAAAACTCATAATCTCATTTCCTCCCCTAAAGTAAGAGTCCATGTTTCGCACCCATATAATATAACTGGTAGTTTTATATATTTTCAGTTTAACGTTTTTTGAAAGGAGTTGGGACATAAAAAGTCTCTGCAATCCATAATAGCACGCATTTCCAGAATTGAGCCTATGTTTAATTTCTTTGTGCATCTCATTGCTATTTGTGATTATTGTTCCTAGGTATTTGAATTCAGCCATTTCCTCAAAATTACCCTCATTTGTCATTAGCTGTCCATTTCCATTATATAATGAATTTCTACGTGTGACCATATATTTAGTTTTAATGGTATTTACTTCCAGTCCTAATTTCTTAGTGTTACTCAATAGTGTGTGTGTGTTGTCCTCGTCGCTATTGGCCAATAGTACTACATCATCAGCAAAAACTAACAGCTTATTAATACCATTAAGTTGTAAGCCTTCCTCATCCTTTAAAGATTTGATGGCATGCTCTAGTAAAAACTTAAATAGTAAAGGAGATAGTGCTTCAACCCATTCTTGATTTCAAAGGTGTCTGAAAACTGTTTGCCTACATGCACCCTACTCTTTGTGCCATTTAGACACATTCATATGGTTAATTAAATATTCAAAATGTCAGCTGAAAATTTTGCATTGTCTTGCCTTTTCCCTGATAATTTTCCTAAATTTCAATATATTTTAATGATTTTTGTCTTATTTTACTCATTAATGCTGTAGCTACAAATTGTTTAATTATATACAGTGAAAATATTTTATTTTTCATTTTAAATTGATGCATACTCATTTTTGTTAAAATTTGCATTAAAAATATTTTTTTAAATAAAATATAATAGGTATATTACTAATTGTAGTATATTTTGTTCATCTTTGTAAACTACATATGCATGCAAAATTTCATCTCAATATCTTGAAAACTTTTGGAGTTATCAGGGAAACCGTATTGAAAAAATTAAGTTATGGAAAACAAGTGACAAACTTACCGAAGATGTAGATACCTTCTAAAATTAAAGGGCTCACTCGAGTGACAGTATAGCACATTTTTAAACATAACTCGAAAAGTAATAGAGATATCAATGAAAATCTTTCACTAATTTAATGATGAAAAAAAATAAATAAATAAATTGAAAAATATTTTTTTTGGCCCTCAAAGGTGTAGGTCCCCCCTTAACCTATATTGTTTATGCTCTTTTTATGCTATATAGATGACGGGTTTGGATCAATTTTTTATATTTAAAAAAGAATCAGTTATGAAATTAACAAGATTTTAGAATTTGTGATTTTTCTTATTACCTGTATGAACTGACTGTTATGATGAACTGGATTTTGGTAATGGAATTCCAACCCAGAATTTGGCTTGATAAAAATACAGTTATGTAGTTTGGCTATATTTTATAAAAAAGAGGGTAAACACTGAACTGAAATGTAACCTAACTAATAATCTATACTAGAAAAATATATTTTATGGCCATCTGCTATAGGAGCCAATCCATACATTGTTTAAATAAACGTAATCAATGATTGTGGCATTGGATTTAAAGCTCAGTGCATGGGTAAATAACAACAGGAAATACAAAAAAAAATGATTTAGTACATTCATCACTGTGGTGTGGTTGGTATAAGAGTCTATTATACAGTTTATCTTATAATTAACTTGTTCATATTCATAGCAGTTCTAACTTGGCAAAACTTCCTTTCTTGGAGATTAAAATACATTCATCACTGATTGGTCAGACGACTCACATCTCTTTTATATGCAATGGACAAACAATCTCCCTCTCTAATATAAAACCTGAGATGGCAATCCATCCAGATATCAAACACAAATGATTTGGAAGTTCCCAGTGGGCCCTACAGACTCAAGAGTCGCCAGCTCATTAAGTTCTCTTCTACCATAAAAGGCAAGATTTGGTTCCTGTCACCCGAAAATAAAAAAAAACTGACCCAACAATGCATCACAATAATAATTGGCAGCGGCAGCAGCAGCAGCAGCAGCAGCAGCAGCAGTAGCAGTAATAATAATAATAATAATAATAATAATAATAATAATAATAATAATAATAATAATAATCTTCTTCTTCTTCTCCCTTTCAAGTATTAGGCCAAGGCCTGTTACGATCCTATAGAAAAATTTCCCTCCAGCATTTCATAGGACAGCCCAGAGATCAACTTCCAGGAAATTCTCGTATAAGACTTCAAAGCATAATAATAGTGTCTTCGATTGGTTGCTGGCCAAAGGAAGGTAAGACCAGTGATGGGGCTGCCATCTTATAGGCTCTGGTCAGGCTTTTCTGGAGAAGAAAAGAAAATAAACGAAAGAAGAAATGGAAGAAAGGAAAGACTTCCTAGCCCTCGGATGCCCTAATAGTGTCGGGGTCGAAAAAACAAGAGTTAACCAAGAGAGGTTAGATTGTGGGGGCGATAACCACGCTACTCGCCACCATTTGTACGGGATCGTCTTTTGTTTCCGTTGCTTCTACTAGCGTAGATCTGATTACATCCAAGGTTATTAATCACAAAGCTACTTGCCCCGGGCCCATAGGAGGCAAGAATTGATTCATCTTTCTTTCCTAGGCGTTTTAACATTACCCAATAATAGTTCTCAAAACAACAGAGTGACTTAAAATAAGAATGTCTTCACTATAATTATCAATCAATCAGGAAAGCTAAACAGAAAAATAAAGGGAGCTGGAATGATCTCCTAACTGAGTGAGTTTCCGTATAGGATATCTAAACAGCTACGTGCACATAAATCATTAGAACATTCATTTATAAAAATGATATTTAATGTAAACAAGAGGTCTGAAGTAAAAACATAACCAAGATAAACATTTGATCATTCGAAGAAATATAAAGTGAATAAATAAATGATAATACTTCTACAGGACAAAAAAAACCACATCATACCACATACCACACTCATGCTAGAGTCCAAGCCAGGGTGGCTTCTTCCCCGGTCTTCAGGACCAACATAAATTCCGCCACTTCGCGGCTCCAGACGACATTGTCCACTTAAAAGTCCGATCCCATCCCGGACTGGATAGATGAATAAATGAAGAAAGAATGATAGAATGATAACGTTCTCGCTGTGCATAACGTATTTGAAGGTTCCGAGGTAGAGGGGAGATGCGCCGTAGGAACAGCGCACCAGGAGAGGTAAAGAGGGAGAGAGGGGGTAGATGCATAGAGAAAGGAATATTGGCATAGTTCATGAATCTCACAGTCTAGGGAGGATAACGACGCTGCAGTAATGAGCCGAAAAACCCACTTTCGGTTCAAGATAGTAAAGTTAAAAGAGTCTGCTATAAGTAAGTGGAAGAAATACTACCAGATTGGTTAAAGATAAAAGTAAGGAGCAAAACACAAGTAAGTGGAAGCAATGTTTTGCTCAGCTTGGGCACCTTGTGGTCGCCATCCACATATCCCCTAGATGGGGACCCCTGAGGGAAATAATAATAATAATAATAATAATAATAATAATAATAATAATAATAATAATGATAATAATAATAATAATAACAATAACAATAATAACAAATAACAATAATAATAGTAACAATATACTATTATTATTATTATTATTATTATTATAATTATTATTATTATTATTATTTTGGAACGGGAAGATGGCAGTAGCTGTAAAAACCCAAATATAGATAGATTATTATTTTATAATTATAGAGAAAGGAGATATTAATAAAGATAAGTTTCCAGAAGATAAAAGTCAAATACAAATTTCATTTAATTTTAAATGATTCTAACGTTCGATAATACCTGAGCTGTCACTTATTCTAGAATGCATGGTGTGCAATGAAGAGATGTCTTATTTTGATGCATAGATTTTTAAATTAAAGAGTTTTATTTCTATATAAATATATTTATTTACTTACAGCAGCTTGTTTAACTATTTCCATAAATTCGTTTTTCTCTTGATTGAGCTGTTTTATCTGTTTCTCTGCTGATTCTAGCAACTCTCGAGTTGAATTTAGCTCTGTCCATAAGTCCACTTCACGTTCACTGCGTTTTGATTCTGTGAATTTGAACAGAATATATTAAACAATACTTGGCTTGGTCGGTATAGTGCCTGACAGTACTTTATTTGATCAGCCTTAGTGGTCAGAGCTTTTGACCACAGTTTATGGGGTCATAGGTTTGATACCCAGTCAGACCACAGAATTTTTTTTTCTGTTGGTTCATGGTCTGGAGTTAGACTAAATTTAGGTTTAAGGACTGTCTTGGTGCTTCATTATCACCTATCATGTCATCGGGATAAAGTAAGTCTGCCTTTCAGATGCCCCAAATTAAGAAGTTGGTTACTGCCATGCCAGGAGAGAATATAAAAAAAGTCGTAAGGACAACCTAGTGACATCGGTAAAAAAAAACTAAAAAAACCTTAGTTTGAAAAAATATTCGACAGAACTTTTATTATAACTTCTATAAAGACGCAATATACTACACCATGTTTCTAAAAATAGAAAGTGTGTGTTCTAATGCCATTCACTGTACTTTACACGCTTTGGGTTCCATGCTAGGCAGTACATTTTAAATTTATGCATAACTTCGACAGACCATTTTATGTAGATGATATATTCGTGTATTTTGTACAGAGATAAGTGTATGTTCATATTTGTGTAGTGTAAAATGTGTTGTATGAGGCATGATGTTGAAGAGCAGGGAGAAGGTGAAACCCAGTGCCTGCACACAACCTTCTGCTATTGAAAAGCACCAGAGTCGCCAGGCTTAACGTCCCCATCTGATGGGCAAATCACTATCAATAATACTGCATGTCTTCTCTACATATGTGCTGAAGAGAGATTTGTAATTTAATACAGGAATCTTATGTACCATCTAGCGATTAAAAATTGTACACCGCCAGCTGTCCTGGCCCTGAGATTGAAAATTTTGCAATTAAATTAATTTTAAAATTTTAATTTTCAACCCCATCAGGTATCTAAATAGACGTCACTGCCGGATAGAGAATCCAAGATTTTGATAACTGATTCTTCAAGAGTCCCACCTTATCCACATTAAAATAACAGTCACTTCAATTTTGATCCTTGAACTTTATAGAGAGTAGAACATTTTAGCTATCAGCTAAATTTTAAATAATTTACATAAATTAATTCATTAAGATATTTTATTTCATATATAAGCACTCAAAAAAGAATATATTATCGTACATAGGTGCATAGTTATACATATAAATTATGTGTGGTATGATTACCAGATTGTGTCAGGAAATGTTTTAACCTTACAATTTTCTGGTATTTGACTTATAGATTAGGAAACCACCTTCTCATATGGCTATCAAACAGTTACCCTGGGTGGGTCACCTATAGGTAGGAAGCAGGAACTCAGAACCATTAGACAGATACACAATGGCTGGCTTCTCTAGATTTATAGTTACCAGTATACCAGGGCCAACACCATAGCGGAAGACAAGAGACTCTCAATTCAGACCCAAGTGGAGAATTACAATCTCCTACCTTAGTGGTAATTGAAGTCTGTCCACCAGAGTGTAAGATAGAGACTCCAAAGACAAAACCATTGTTACAAACTACAACATTTTAATACAATACACAAACAGAAGATGGAACATATGTTCTGAAAGTACTTCTTCTGACCTATTTCATACTTTAATTTTTACTACACACCCCCAGGAGCTATCACCTTGACGTGGTGGGGGGGCTTAGAACCCGATGAACCAGACGACCCTACTGGGGAAGATTGACTTGGGTAAGAGGCGAGGGGAACTAAGTATAGCTCACAACAAGGGAATGGCGTCTGTATCCATATTGGGCGGCCACATCTTTGTCAAGTCTTCAAAGGTCAACAGGGCGACAAGGAATAGCACAGCTAAACTTGTAGGGCTTGAAGAGCGGAAGAAGCAGCCCTCTCTCGGGGGGTGGATACCCAGAGGAGCATATTTGGAGGCTCAGAGGAAGCAGCCCTTTCACCATCCTTGTCCTGCGAAGCACTCGTAACGCTTCCAGGAGACATTCATCTTACTGAGAAGCTTCATGGAAATCAGCCGGATTGTCATAAAAGGAACCGACCCAAGGAAGATAAAAGGATACGATTTGGAATAAAGGACATTTTGAAATTAGGAAATTGGAACGTAAGGAGAATAAATACAAAAGAAGAAGAATTAGAAAGAGAATTAAAGAAAAAAGAAATAAATATAGCAACAATAACAGAAACAAAAAAGAAACTAAAAGGAACAAAGGACTTAAAACACTATACTATGTTGTATAGTGGAGTAGAACAGACAACAAGAGCGCAGTGTGGAGTCGCAATTTTAATAGATGAAAAATGGAAGAACAAATTGAATAGCTATGAGTTATAAATGAAAGAATCTTGATAGCCAGATTTAAAATTGAAAGAGGATATATGATGATAATTGCTGTATATGCCCCAGAGGAAGGTAAGAAAGAGGAAACAAAAAAAATATATAAAACATTACAAACATTAGTTGATAAATATACAAAAGATCATCATCTAATAATAAGTGGAGACTTAAATGCCAGAGTAGGCAATGTCCCTATACCTAATGTAATAGGATACAATGGAGAAATAACAATAAATGATAATGGACAGGATTTGAGACAATTTTCAATCTCTAATCAATTAAAGATAATGAATATTTATTTCCGAAAAAAGCACATACATAAATATACAAGAAGTAGATATAACTCAAGATCAATAATTGACTATTTAATCGTAAAAAACAAGCTTGGAGCCTCGGTAACAGATGTGAGACTATAAAGAGGCAGCGATATATACTCTGATCACTATCTCGTGATAAGTAAAATAAACATAATAGCTAAATGGCGGAAAAATAACATAAAGAACAAACGAAACCAAGAAGAAGTATATAAAGTATATTTATTACAAGATCAAAGTATTAGACAACATTATGAAAGCAAGATGAATAAATATATATCAGAGATAGCGACGTCAGAAGATATAAATATTGAATGGGAAAATATATCAAATGTAATACATAAAACAGCAAATGAGATATTAGGAAAGAAAAATAGAATAAGAAACAGAAAGGGTTTGAGAACTTGGAATGCGAATATACAAAATGCAGTGAATGAAAAACAAAAAGCATATCATACATACTTACGACTGAAAACAGAAGAATCTTACGAAGAATATAAAATGAAAAGGAGAATTGCTAAAAGCATTATAAGAAAAGCCCATCAGGCGTCATGGGATAAATTTATAAGCTCAGTAGAACATGATATGTATGGAAGACAAGAAACAGGTTATAAATTAGTGAAACATCTAAACCAGACTGAGAAAGATTCTGCCAGATTGAATATAATTCCAGAACAAAAATGGATACAACATTACGAAAAACTTTGGAAAAAAGGAGGAATTTGAAGAAAAAGAGAACAACGAGGAAGACATAAAAGTGGAAAATATTGATGTAATAGACATAAATGAATTAGAAATGGCTCTGAAAACCACTAAGAATACGAAAGCAACAGGATTAGATAATATAAATATGGAGTTAGTCAAATATAGTGGAATATTGTGTAAACTACGAATACTTCATTTAATTAATATATGTTGGCAGACCTATGAGATTCCAACCACTTGGAAAACAGCAATTGTGAAAGAATATATTTAAAAGAGGAGACCGGAGAAATTGCGAGAATTACAGAGGGATTAGCTTAATGAATACTGGCTACAAGATATATACGAAAATAATAAATAATAGATTGAGAAACATAACAGAAGTAATAATAAATGAAAATTAAAGTGGATTCATAAAGGGAAGGTCATGTATAGACAATGTCTTTACACTGAAACAACTCATAGAAAAGAGAAAAGAACATAACTTAGATACTCACATAGGATTTATAGATTTGGATTAGGCCTTCGATCGAGTTAACAGACAAAAATTATGGAAAATATTACGAATGAAAGGATACCCGCTGTGCCTTGTTGAAACAATAAAGAAATTATATGAAGACACAAATATAATTATAGATACCGAATTCAAAAGAACAGATACAATCAATACAAATACTGGATTACGACAAGAGATGTAGTTTATCACCCACGAATATATATATATATATATATATATAGACGATATTTTAAAAATAAATGGAAAGTTTTAGCGAATCTAGGAATAAGAATAGATAATAATGTGTGCATAATAAATAATCTTCTATTTGCTGACGATGTAATCATAATACAGAAAAATGAAGATTACTTACAGAAATCTATGCATGCATTAAATTAAATATGTAAATTATATGATCTAATGATTTCAGTAAGGAAAACGAAGACCATGGCTTTTAGAGGAAGAGATCCAGTGAGATCCAAAATTATTTTAGAAAATCAAAGTATAGAACAGGTGTCTAGTTTCAAATATTTGGGCTGTGATGTTGGCTACAATGTGGAAAGAGATATAGACTCCAAAATAAATACATTTCAGACGGTGTGTGGAACAATACACAGAATATTCAGACATAAAATTAGAAAAGAAACCAAGAGAAAAATGTATAATGTTATGGCGGTTCCCACAATATTGTATGGATGTGACACTTGGGCTCCACTGAAAAAACACAAGGATAGAATACGGACGGCGGAGATGAGGTTCCTAAGACAAGTTAAAGGATGTACAAGACTTGATAGAATAAGAAATGAGGATATAGGAGAAGAATTGAATGTACAGCCTTTATTGGATAAGGTCACGAATTACAGACAGAAATGGATTGATCATATAGATAGAGTGAGTAAGGAGAGATATGCATTGTTAGCAAGAAATTATCAAGCAAGAGGAAGACGTGATGTTGGAAGACCTAGAAGACGTTGGGCTGATGCATTATGAAGTGGGAACGGGCAATTGCGTAATCCCTGGAGTGATGGTGATGATGATGATATTTACTACAAAATTTTGTTGAATGTAAAAGGATGTCTTACGGAAGGTGACATTTTAATCTTGTCGGCTCTTAAGTTTTTTTTTTATCATGAAAATAGAAAACTTCTGGAATACAACATTATGATTGATTATAGACTTATGAAAGTCTCCAATATCAGGCTGAGGACAACAAAAGAGATATCTGTACAAAGAAGACAACAGGAGCCAAAACAAAAATATACATCTCAAAACAAAAGAACAGAATATAAAAGATCTTCAAAATATGAAACATGAAGACAGCGAAATATGCTGAAACAATACAACACTCCCTAGAAGAACAGCAGTGGCTCTCTTCAGATTGGAAACGGACCATGACTGTCTGGATGACCATCTTTATAGAATTTGGATTGTCCCTAGAACTATGGGATGCTCCTTGTGTGGAGAAAATGTTCTACATTTGCTAAATTGCAGGCGACTTGACCCCGAGAAAAAGGACAGGAGACACATTGCAGGACTTTATTGGGAAGCAAAAGGACTAATGGTGTAAACCAAGTTCCAGCCATTTGAAAACAACAATAACAACAGATTTATGAAATTTAAGAACTTACCATCCCCAGTAACAATAATAGACGTAGTCTTTTCAGCCATTTCAGTGAGTTGTTTTCCTTTCTCCTCAATCTCCAACATTCTTGCTTTAGTAGTTTCAAGTTCAGATTCAGCTGTTATTCTACAAACATCATTGATAAATAAGAAAAATATATCCACAGAATTGTATCCATTAGAGAAAACTCAAAAACGTGGGGGAAAAATGCAAACTATTAGATAAAATTAAAAAAAAGGTAAAACATTAACAAAATTAAAAAAAATATGAGAACAATGCAAAAATACGAGACAAATTAAAACAAAAAAATAGAAGAGAAGTGCAAACATATTAGAAAAAATAAAAAGGGAAAATGCACATTTTTAAACAAATTAAAAAATGCCACTGTGCAGGACTGTGTTAACTAAGCAAATTTTTCATCAAGTTGAATTAATTACCCAATTTTTCTAAACTTGGTCTGTTTGAATTAGGCCATTAACACTGACATTTCTCATGCCAACTAGTGGGGATTGAAACAATTTATGATAATCTTGCTCACTGAGAACTTTTAAATTCATGGTTCTCTCCTTTTTCTTCTTAATTTATATCCTTATCCATGTTAAAATATTGAAACACGTACCTGATATGTCAGCATACTCAACTACAATGCATTTCTGTTTAAAAACTTCTTCAAATAGTTGAAACCACGTAGGCCTTTCAGAAACATGTTCCATCTTCGGCATGTCATTTTGTACTCGTCATCAGCAATTTACATGCGAAGTTGGAACATGTTTCTAAAAGGCCTACATGATTTCAATTACTTGACAAAGTTTTTTAAACAGATATTCATTTTAGTTGAGGATGACTGTTATAACAGGTACTTACTTACTTTAATATTTTAACGTTTTACTACATAACCTCAACTGTGATTTACAATGAATTTTAGAATCATAGAATATCTTTTACCCATACTGTGAGTTCTATTGGTATTTCCAGATGTTTTAAGAGTTTAGTTCTTTTTTCAATTATGTGATACTGTATCAAGCGATGAAATCTGAAAATTGGCTGTAATGACTCTTTGTTCGATATATGAACAATATATATTGTGTAATGGGAGATCATATGTTCCTTTACTCATCAATACTCATCAAATATTCCTAAAAATCCTATGAGATTTATAGATATACATTCTGGTATTTACCTCAGTTTGTCTGCTTCTTCTGATTTTTGTTGAGCATCTTTCAATTTATTTTGTAGGTCTTCAATGACGGCTAGAGCTTCAGTTTCCTTACATGATAATTCTTTTTTGAGTTCATTAATTCTGAAAAATTAATTAATTGATTTATCGTATACTTTTGAGGTGGTAGATTATCAAGTTAGCATTATAGCATTATCCTGAATTTGTTCAACTAAATATATCCAAAATGTTTTACTAGCTTTGATTTTTAAGTAACCACTTTTCTTGATGTACTCATATACATATATATGTGTATATGCATGTGTGTATGCATGTGTGTATTTCTTATTTTACTTTATAAATGCAGTGAATATTGATCTGATTTTGAAACCATAGACAGGAGAAGTCAAACAGAGCAACTTCATACTTTGATATTTTAAATCCAAAGGTCAGTTCTAGTACATATATAAATTAAATGAGTTAGCAAAATTAAATAAACATTTATTCATAGTTGAAGAGAAAAATTATATGCTAAGACCGGGACTTGAACCCGCGACCCTTGGTTCTCTAAGCCAAGTGCTCTACCAACTGATATATCGGAGCAATATGATTTATCCATCATTGAGATGCATGAAATTAATAATAGAAACATAAAAAAAAAGCCGTACTGGCATTTATAATGTAATGTATAATTCTCAAATATATGCCTTCTTAATAAAGAAGCCACCATTTGCAAAGATAGAAGCAAAGGCTTCATAGCATTTGGTGGGCAGGAATTACAACATATATAGAGAGAGATTTGTAGTTAGATCGGTACTTGCTCCGGTAGGTCAGTTGGTAGAGCACTTGGTCTACAGAACCAAGGGTCCCGGGTTTAAGTCCCGGTCTGAGCATATAATTTTTCCCTTCAAATATGAATTATCCATCATTGAGATGTATGAAATTAATAATAAAACATCGAAACATTTATTCATTTGTAATCAATGGTAAAAAAAAAAATTGCCTGAACTGGGAATCGAACCCTGAATCTCCAGCTTTACATGCTGATGCTCTGATCACTGAGCTAATTCAGGCAAAAGTGTTTTTCTTTACTATTGATTACTATAGTTGTGTGCCTTAATTTACTTATTTCAATCACAGTAATAGTTTTATTTTCTTAATATTAATTTAATAATTTATTCATTTATGTATATACAGTGTGTGCCATAGAATCACTAATACAAAGAAATATAAATATTTCGTAACTCAGTGAATTTAGAAATATGTTTCACATCTTGACTTACGTAGAAACTCTCCAAGTTTGATAACAATGAAAATTATGACTCCATTGTGCATGTGCCGGTATGACAACAAGAAAGAGTTAAAATTGGGGAATTCACGGTACAGCAGAAAGTGAAATGATGTTAGGTAACCGAATTGAAATTTCCAATTGCAATGCAAAGAAGGTTTAGGCAGGAGTATGATGCAAATACTTCAAAGCGTCATACCATTATGAAATGGTATAATCAACTGTTTGGAAACAGGCTCTGTGTTAAGGAAGAAGGTAATTGAGAAAAATGCAGTGTCCACAGCTAAAGTTGTAGATGTTAGGCAAGCATTTCAGAGCAGCCCATGGAAATCAATTCGACGGACCAGTTTAGAGCTTCGTATTTCGAAGTGAACTATTCACAACATTGTATAAAAAAACATTGCTACTTAGAGCTTACAAAATCCAACTTTTGCAAAAGCTGCAGCGAAATGATAAACCCAGACAGACCGCGTTCGCTAATGCAATGTTAGCCTGTTGAAGACGACAATGGATTCCTCAACCATGTCGTATTCTCTGACGAAGCAACCTTTCATACGTATGGTAAGATACAACACCATAACTCTAGAATATGGGGAAAAGATAACCAACATGTCGTAATGTAGAAGAGGGTCTAGAATAAATGAAAATAGTGTTAATTTGGTTGATAAGATAAATATTTTATTTGAACGTAGTAATTTTCAACTGTGCATTGTGTGGAATACCCTTTTTAGCGAGTTTCTCATCATCATGGGGTGGACTCAGTCTATAACGGAAATGAGTACAAGACTATTCCTGGGATACAGACGGCCCTCACGCAGTTCTGACAACCGATTGGTGCCGATTATCTATAAATGAGGGGGCTTTAACCTCCTACTGCCCGAAGGGCTTTATAAGCCCTATCACTTGAAGAATACAGGGGAATAAACCACTAAGTTACTTTTTCCTTGAAACATTTTAGTTGTACAACTATCATGCACTAGATCCTTACTTGTACACCAAACTTTGGAGACAAATCCATCACTAAACTGTACATAAGTGAATCACACATCTTAAATATAACCCTTTCCAAGCAGACACCTCAAACTCCATTTTGACAAAAAATAGTGACTTACTCGATTCTTTCTTTCCCTGTACACTTCATTTTAGTTCTTAGCTATGTAAAATAATACCTTGCTTCGTGAATATTTCGCTGTTTCTCCAATTTTGCCATTTGTTCTCCTGTAGTTTTGTTGACTTTTTGTAATTCTTTAGCTTTGTGATCAAACGTAGCTTCTTTAGTTTTTAGTTGACCTTCTAACACTTTCATCTGTGAAAGTAACTGTACTATTCTAATTTCATCTGTGGACAACTTCTGTTCCATATCTCTCAACTTCTGGCGAACCCCTTTCAATTGAATATCCACTGTACTCTACAACAGAAAAATTCATGCAACTATTAAAAATTCTTACTCGATTTTTTAAAAAATATACAAGATACTGATATATGCAGAAGGTATAGTAATATTATAGCGATTACATGTTCGCCAGAGGTATGTCCCACCATATAATACAAACACTCATTCTCAACTCCATAAAATTGCGCTATAGTACTCCGATATCAAAGTAACTCTGCAAGAGGACCAGCTTATCATGTGGCTGAACGAGGGTAGTTATATACATAGAATGGGAGTCGGCCAGCGGAGTATCGGAACACTCATATACAGAGTGTCACCGAAATGAGTGTAGATTTTTCGTTTGGTCGTAGGGAACATCCGTACAAGTATTTTAACACAATAAACCTCGGGTCGAAAATGCATTCTTGTAGGTATACAGGGTAAAACAGCATTTAAAACCGTTGAACACAGTTGCTTATTTATTAATTCTAAGAAAAATGGAAGGTATTACATGTTATTTTACAGTAATTATTGGAAATGGCGACCATTGACCTGCATGCATAGCTCCGCGCGTCTCACCTCGGACTGATGAATTCTAAGAAGCATGTCTGGGATGCTCCTTGATTTCCGCAGCCGCTGCCACGATCATTGCTACAAGCGCGGAGCTATGAATCCAGATCAATGGTCGCCATTTCCAACAATTACTGTAAAATAACATGTAATACCTTCCATTTTTCTTAGAATTAATAAACAACAATGTGTTCAACAATTTTAAATATTGTTTTATTCTGTAGACCCACAACAATGCATTTCCGACCCAATGTTCATTGTATTAAAATACTTGTATGAATGTTCCCTACCACCACACGAAAAATCTGTATTCATTTCGGTAACACTCTTTATACTTGAAATATCTGGCGAAAATGAAATCACTATAGGTGACAGTAGACACTGAAAGCCAACACGCGCTATTTAAATACAGAAAAATCTGGGAGTGGAAGTAGATATCTTCAAAAATAAATACAGCCTACAGTTACACGCAGAAATTGTTTATTAAAAGGGAAAGGACATATTTAAAAAGTGGGCATTTTTTAAAACAAATAATGGAATTCGAACGATTAATAACTAACTTACTGACACTATCGAAATCGGTGGTTCATGGACGCGCGGGTAGAAGGTCTTCATCTTTAATACATCCCTATCACGAGACAATGTTTTTCGATCATTCTTGTATAATTTCCTCCCCCAAATCATAGTTTATGATATTCACCCATCTCATTCTTGGTCTACTTATTGGGCAATCTCTCTCTGGTTTTCCTACAAGGAGTTTCCATGCACCTCTTTCATTCCCCATTTGTGCCACATGCTCTTCCTTAACAGTCTATGAGACCTAGCTGTTATTATATCTAAAAGTAAAACAGTAAAGTGATCCCACAACAGGCCCGGAGGCCCTTGGGGTAGTAGGAGGTTAAGGCTCCCACTTTTTCTAGACAATCGACACTTTATGTCAGCCGGGTTGTCAGCCCTGCGTGACGGCCGCCTTTATTCCAGAACAAGCGTCTGGTACTCATTTCCGTTAGAGGCTGAGTCGACCCCAGGGCCATAGTGCCGCCAGAGGATTTGGGTCAGTTTAAAAATCCTGACCCCAATGGGACTTGAACCCTCGAGCTTGTAGCTCAGTGCCTTAACCACTACGCTACGGCGTGCCCCTGTTATTATATCTGGTTTCCCATAAAGATAATGAAACTCACTATAATTAATATTCTCCGTTCATCTGTGTGCTGATGTCTAGGAACGATAATAATTAACAAACAAGAAGGTGCAAAAAGAAAGAACTCGAACATAGGAGCAACTCTTCTTGAAATCTATGCAATTTTATGCATTACAGGGACTCTCGTCATCCCAGCTTCACAAAAAAAAAAATAAATAAAATGAACCAAGTAAATAACTCAATAGCTCGATAGATCCGCGAGTACCAAGGCCGCATGAATATTAATTCTCCATACATTCCTCTCCTCATCTATATTTTCAGTTATTCCCAGTATAATTCATCATTTGACAAAGCTTGTTGGCAAACTGTTTCGGAAAATGCATTATAGAAGAAAGGTCATCTGTTAGCCCTTGACCTATGAGTTATTTCATCAGCTTTCGACTGGGTTTTCGAGAAGAAATGAAATTAATTACATTAAATTAAATTAATTAAACTGCGGTTATATTTTCACTGAAGGGTACCGAAAAAAAAGGCCACTTGGTAGACTGTGACTTTCTATTATGCTTGACGTTTTCTCTGAAGAAGTTCACTGAATTAATTTTAATAATCTATGTATAAATTACGATTTGAGGGAAGTAGATTATACAGGGAATGATTAGAAAACATTAGCTCAGGTTAGGGATGTATGGAGAGCTTATGTCCGCGCGGCCATGAATCCTACGGTTTCGATAGTGTAAGTAAGTAAGTAAGTAAGTAAGTAAGTAAGTAAGTAAGTAAGTAAGTAAGTAAGTAAGTAAGTAAGTAAGTAAGTAAGTAAGTAAGTAAGTAAGTAAGTAAGTAAGTAAGTAAGTAAGTAAGTAAGTAAGTAAGTAAGTAAGTAAGTAAGTAAGTAATCTATGTATAAATAGGCTAAGACAAAACACATTTTTCCTCTGTTTGGCACAGTTAGTTCTGTCGTTTTTAATTGCAAATTTCTGAAATAAGCTCTCCATACATCCCTATCCTGAGTTAATGTTTTCCAAACATCCCCTGTATAATCTACTTCCCTGAAATCATAGTTAATATTATTCTCCCACCTCATTCATGTTCTACACAACTAGGCGTTTTCCCTCTGGTTTTCCTACAAGAAGCTTCCATGCACGTCTTTCATTCCCCATTCGTGCCACATATCCTGCCCATCGTGCCACATATCCTGCCCATCGCAGTCTACGAGACTTAACTGTTCTCATTATATCTGGCTTCCTATACATACCATGCAATTCACTTTTATGCAGTTTTCTCCATTCACCTGTCTGTTCATCACTTTTTGGTCCAAAAATTTTCCTAAGAACTTTATTCTCAAATGCCCGTAATCTCCTTTCCTCCCTTAAAGTGAGAATCCATGTTTCGCATCCATATGATATAACTGGGATAACAACAGTTTTATAATTACATTAAATTTGAAGAGAAAAATTTTCGCCTAGACCGGGACTCGAACCCGGGACCCTTGGCTTTCCGGGCCAAGTGCTCTACCAACTGAGCTACCGAGGCGAGTTACGATCTAGACGCAAATTTTTCTCTTATATACGTTGTAATTCCCTATCGCCAAATGCTTTTGAAACCATTGTTTCTATCTTTGCAAATGGCGGCTTCTTAGTTAAGAAGACATTTATTGGAAATTTAACATTACTTTTAAAAGCCAGTAAGGCCTCTAATGATGTTTTTATTATTAATTTAACATTTCTCAATGAAAGATAAATTAAATTTGAAGAGAAAAATTTTCGCCTAGACCGGGACTCGAACCCGGGACCCTTGGCTTTCCGGGCCAAGTGCTCTACCAACTGAGCTACCGAGGCGAGTTACGATCTAGACGCAAATTTTTCTCTTATATACGTTGTAATTCCCTATCGCCAAATGCTTTTGAAACCATTGTTTCTATCTTTGCAAATGGCGGCTTCTTAGTTAAGAAGACATTTATTGGAAAATTTAACATTACTTTTAAAAGCCAGTAAGGCCTCTAATGATGTTTTTATTATTAATTTAACATTTCTCAATGAAAGATAAATTAAATTTGAAGAGAAAAATTTTCGCCTAGACCGGGACTCGAAACCGGGACCCTTGGCTTTCCGGGCCAAGTGCTCTACCAACTGAGCTACCGAGGCGAGTACGATCTAGACGCAAATTTTTCTCTTATATACGTTGTAATTCCCTATCGCCAAATGCTTTTGAAACCATTGTTTCTATCTTTGCAAATGGCGGCTTCTTAGTTAAAGAGACATTTATTGGAAATTTAACATTACTTTTAAAAGCCAGTAAGGCCTCTAATGATGTTTTTATTATTAATTTAACATTTCTCAATGAAAGATAAATTAAATTTGAAGAGAAAAATTTTCGCCTAGACCGGGACTCGAACCGGGACCCTTGGCTTTCCGGGCCAAGTGCTCTACCAACTGAGCTACCGAGGCGAGTTACGATCTAGACGCAAATTTTTCTCTTATATACGTTGTAATTCCCTATCGCCAAATGCTTTTGAAACCATTGTTTCTATCTTTGCAAATGGCGGCTTCTTAGTTAAGAAGACATTTATTGGAAATTTAACATTACTTTTAAAAGCCAGTAAGGCCTCTAATGATGTTTTTATTAAAAAAAAAAAAAATTCTCTTCAAATTTAATTTATCTTTCATTGAGAAATGTTAAATTAATAATAAAAACATCATTAGAGGCCTTACTGGCTTTTAAAAGTAATGTTAAATTTCCAATAAATGTCTTCTTAACTAAGAAGCCGCCATTTGCAAAGATAGAAACAATGGTTTCAAAAGCATTTGGCGATAGGGAATTACAACGTATATAAGAGAAAAATTTGCGTCTAGATCGTAACTCGCCTCGGTAGCTCAGTTGGTAGAGCACTTGGCCCGGAAAGCCAAGGGTCCCGGGTTCGAGTCCCGGTCTAGGCGAAAATTTTTCTCTTCAAATTTAATTTATCTTTCATTGAGAAATGTTAAATTAATAATAAAAACATCATTATAATTACATTTTCAGTTTAACGTTTTTTGAAAGACGTTGGGACAAGTGTCTCTGCAATTAATTAATTCATTCATAGTGTTCTGCTCAAGAGCAGGTATTTCACTGCAAACTCAGCATTCTCCACTCTTTCCTTAACTCAGCTTTCCTTTTTGTATCTGCATACAAACCATTTATTTTAATATTGTCTATCATCTGATGTCTTTTTCTGCCTCTAACTTTCTTTTCGTTGACCATTCTTTCTAGGGCAACCTTCAGCAGGCAGTTTCTTCTTAGCCAGTGGCCAATCCAATTTCTTTTCCTTTTCTTTATGAGTTCCAGCATTGTTCTTCTTTCACCCACTCTGCCTAGCACATCTTCATTTCTTACTTTGTCTGTCCATTTTATACGTTCCATTCTTCTCCATATCCACATCTCAAAAGCTTCCAGTCGCTTTTCCTCATTCCGTCGTAATGTCCACGTCTCTGCACCATATAATGCTACACTCCACACAAAGCACTTCACTAGCCTCTTTCTTATTTCTCTTGCCATAGGTCCGCAGAAAATGCTTCTCTTCTTGTTGAAAGCTTCTTTTGCCATTGCTATCCTCTGCTTTACTTCTTGACTGCAGTTCATGTTACTACTGATAGTACAACCCAAGTATTTGAAGCTCTCCACTTGCTCAATGGCCTCATCTTTAATCTTCATGTTTATCTTCCTTTGTTTCTTTCCTATAATCATGGCCTTTGTCTTATTTATATTTATCTTCATCCCATAATCCTCGCACTTATCATTCAGCTCCATCCAGCATGTTCCTCAATGTCGTTGCATCTTCTGCTAGCAAAGCCATATCATCAGCAAATCTTATGCACTTTATTCTTCTTCCTCCCATGTTTACGCCTCCCGTATTACTGAAGCAGTTCTTCATTAGGTCTTCCAGGTAGATGTTGAAAAGGGTAGGTGATAGAGGACATCCTTGCCTCACCCCTCTTCCAATTTCTCTTCCCTCTGACATTTCTTCTCCTATCTTCACTTTCATTCGCTGTTTCACATAAAGACTACTTATGAGCCTCCTCTCCTTCCATTTCACGCCAATTTTCTTCAAGATCTTCAGGAGTTTATTCCAATTTACTCTGTCAAAGGCCTTTTCCAGGTCAACAAATACTGCATAAACGTCTTTATCTTTTTCTATATATCTTTCTCCTATTGTTCGTATCAATCCAATTGCATCTCTTGTGCCCTTTCCCTTCCTGAAGCCAAACTGTTCTTCTTCCAATTCGCTTTCCATCGTAGAACGTAAACGTCGATTCAGTATTCGCAGGCGAACCTTTGCCAGAGTGTGATATCAAGCTGATAGTCCTGAACTCCTTACATTTCTTTGCATTGTTTTTCTTTTTCTTCGGTATTGGTAAATTTACACTGTCTCAGCCAGTTCTTCGGGCCTTCACAACCTTCTTTATATATATTGTTTTCATAAATACAACATTTCCTTCTTTCCTTCACCAACGCCATTTAACCAACTTACAACTGGGGATTCCAAATCTACCCCCTGTCTGCTTTCCCAATTTACTTCGTTTCCCTTAATTTGCTAGTTCAACTTCTTTCCTTCATGATTGAAAACTCCTTTTCTCTTCTGATAATACGTCTTCTCTCCATTTTTTCTCAATACAAGTTAGCTGGACACGAAATTTCCCTTTGTCTCATATAGCTCTTCTACTAATTTTTTCCCATGGTAAACTTCCATATTCCCTGTCTGTCTGTTATTTCTTCATTATTTTTCAATCCCTCAATC
This sequence comes from Diploptera punctata, assembly GCA_030220185.1. Lineage (NCBI taxonomy): Eukaryota > Metazoa > Arthropoda > Insecta > Blattodea > Blaberidae > Diploptera > Diploptera punctata. The sequence goes on along the minus strand of JASPKZ010004552.1, from coordinate 573,251 downwards.
AGCCACCATAGTTTTTAATAGCATGGTTTTTCATTATAAAATGAATTTTCTATGTGTGAACATATATGTAGTTTTAGTGAATATTTTCTTTCAATCCCCATCGTCCTTAGTGTTAATAATATACTTCCCCAATGGGCACAGGATTTTAAAACCGACCCTACACCTTCTGGCGGCAACAATGGCCCTGAGGTTTTAACTTAGCCTCTAATATACAATGAGTTTTAGAAAAAGACGTAATGTTACCTGTATTGCGAACTCGTCAAATGCAAGGCTGACCATGTCATGACCGAAAAATCATCTCGTGTCGTTTGTCTAGAAAGGTTCGAGTCTTAACCCCCTACTAATTCAAATACCTCATAACTGTAATGGGATCACTTTTACTTACCTTTATTTCTCTTTGATGACTGAGGGAACCACAAAAACAAAACAAAAAAAACGTTGGTTTGATCAGTCTCGGTACAAGTAAATTGTTGCACCAAATTGCAGAATTTGTTTAAATTTTACTATCTGGAATGTGTTACTACTAATTTATTAAGTACCTTGCGATCTTTAAGAGTGTTGCTTTTGTCTCGTTCATTCTCTAGTTCTTCTGTAAGAAATTTCACTTTCTTTACTAAGTCATTGTTTTCGCTTTGGATAATTTCTAATCTCTCTTGGTTTAATTTGTGCTTGTCGTCATCAGCCTTTTCTAGTGAGCCGTAGTGTCGTAATTTCTTTTTGATATCCTGTATAAGTTCCTTAACAGCTTGTTCTTCCAAATTTTTTTTTTCGTCCAACTTTTTAACAAGATTTTCACCTGAAAAGCAGGACATTTCCATTAACTTTTAAATTAAGTTTACATGATAATTATATTATTCCCCATTATTAGACTCTATTAATTCGGTATATGTGTACTTGTATGTTTATCTGTAAGAAGTCTACTCGTGTCCCACAGAATGCCAGATAGAGGGATGAGATGCGATCAAGCCTTTATGGATACAGGGATGCTGGAAGCAGATGCAATTAAATTGATATGTGTATGGAAAAGTGGTGGAATGAAGTTTTAGAGGAAAATGGGAGAAACCTCCAGTAAACTCAGCACAAAGTGACAGAGAACCGAACTCGGGACTCAGAGGTGGAGGCCGAGTGACTAACCATTTGCGCCACGAAGTGTTATACTCTTGAGTTTAATGTTAAATAGGTTACAAAAGTTTATACATATAAAACATGATTTTTAAGCACCTAAAATAAGTTATAAAAGTATAAGGTGAACATTTAATTTATTATAATGCAAAATTAATTTATCGAATAAACATGGATTTAAATTATGAAATTTTTTGTACCTTATATAACACAGTCGTTATAAGCTTCGTTATATTATTAAAATTCAAAGCTTTTCGAAGACATGCTTCATCTTCAGGAACTTTCTTGATACCGAAATTAATCGGTAAACCATATAAAGATAGAGTATGGGTACCACTGATCAATATTTAATTTTAGGAAGTTATATTTTGAGGTTATTTTAATTATATTATTTTTAGTCTGGACATCTTACCTCAATATTAATGTTGATTTGTTCTTGAACATGTTTCAAAACAATTCTGTTTTATCGTCAACTTTCGCAGAGTCTGGGAAAGCTGACGATAAAACAGAATTGTTTTGAAACATGTTCAAGAACAAATCAACATTAATATTGAGGTAAGATGTCCAGACTAAAAATAATATAACCACTGATCAAACTTGTCTTATTCCCTTAATGTGTTCAGCTTTCGCAGAGTCTGGGAAAGCTGACGATAAAACAGAATTGTTTTGAAACATGTTCAAGAACAAATCAACATTAATATTGAGGTAAGATGTCCAGACTAAAAATAATATAACCACTGATCAAACTTGTCTTATTCCCTTAATGTGTTCAGCTTTCGCAGAGTCTGGGAAAGCTGACGATAAAACAGAATTGTTTTGAAACATGTTCAAGAACAAATCAACATTAACAAATCAACATTAATATTGAGGTAAGATGTCCAGACTAAAAATAATATAACCACTGATCAAACATGTCTTATTCCCTTAATGTGTTCAGCTTTCGCAGAGTCTGGGAAAGCTGACGATAAAACAGAATTGTTTTGAAACATGTTCAAGAACAAATCAACATTAATATTGAGGTAAGATGTCCAGACTAAAAATAATATAACCACTGATCAAACTTGTCTTATTCCCTTAATGTGTTCAGCTTTCGCAGAGTCTGGGAAAGCTGACGATAAAACAGAATTGTTTTGAAACATGTTCAAGAACAAATCAACATTAATATTGAGGTAAGATGTCCAGACTAAAAATAATATAACCACTGATCAAACTTGTCTTATTCCCTTAATGTGTTCAGCTTTCGCAGAGTCTGGGAAAGCTGACGATAAAACAGAATTGTTTTGAAACATGTTCAAGAACAAATCTACATTAATATTGAGGTAAGATGTCCAGACTAAAAATAATATAACCACTGATCAAACTTGTCTTATTCCCTTAATGTGTTCTGTATAACTGTCTCTAGAGTACCTGATTAATTTCAGTATCAAGAAAGTTCCTGAATATGAAGCACGTCTTCGAAAAGCTTTGGATTTTAATAATTCCGTATAACGAAGGTTATAACAGAAATTATTGTAGTTGAGAACGACTGTGTTATATAAGGTACTAGTTAATACTCGGCTAGCGCTGCTACTCCTAAATAAATGTTAATGTGTTTTTACCACCAGCCGTGCGCTGTAATGTTTGCCCGGCAAAATGCTTATCGCGATATTCTTTAAAGACAAAAATGGTTATTGCGAGTTATCCGCAGAAGATAAACATATGCTGTCGCGGGATTTTTTGGAGAGTTTTTTGAGATATTCAATTCAGTGTACATTAATTTGGTGTATTTGTTATGGTTTAGGCAGCGTAAGCCATTTAAGCGCCAAAATACGAACTTTTTTCACGTTTTTCACTACAAAGGGTGATTTTTAAGGGTGAAGGGGTTGAGTATTACAACTCTCTTATAGTCTATGTTCATCCCCGGAATCCCCTGAACATTTTTCAAAAAGCCCCATCTCAATCGGATGAACGGTATGGCAGAGCATGCTTGAATCGACTTATCCCGATCTTCTTGGCATCAATGAAAATACAAAAATGGTTATTGTGAGTTATCGGTAAAAGATAAACATGCTGTCGCGGACTTTTTTGTAGAGTTTTTTGAGATATTCAATTCTGTGCACATTAATTTGGTGTATTTGTTATGGTTTAGGCAGCGTAAGTCATTAAACTTCGTTTTTCACAACAAAGGGCGATTTTTAGGGGTAAAGGGGTTGAATATCACAACTCTCTTATAGCCTATGTTCATCCCAGGAATCTCCTGAACATTTTGCGAAAATCCCCATCAAAATAGGACGAACGGTGTGGCCGCGCATAAAATACGAACAAAAAAAAAAAGAAACAAACAAACATACAAACAAACAAACATTAATTTTTATATATTAGACTAGCTAATACCCGGCATGCGCTGCTACTCATAAATAAATGCTAATAAATGCCAGCCGTGCACTGTTCGGGAATCTGCTTATCCCGATATTCTTGGCACCAATGAAAGACAAAAATGGTTATTGTGAGTTATCTGTAGAAGACAAACATGTTGTTTTTCAAATATTCAATTCTGTGTACATTAATTTGTTTGCTGTATTTGTTATGGTTTAAGCAGCGTAAGCCATTTAAGCGTCAAAATAAGGACTTTATTTCACGTTTTTTACTACAAAGGGCGATTTTTAGGGGTGAAGGGCTTAAATATTACAACTCCCTTATAGTCTATGTTCATCCCCGGAATCTCCTGAACATTTAAAAAAAACCCATCTCAATCGGATGAACAGTATGGCAGAGCACGCATGTCAGGGAATGAACTTATTCCGATCATCTTGGCATCAATGAAAAACAAAAATGGTTATTGTGAGTTATACGTAAGTGATAAACGTATGCTGTCGCGGATGTTTTTGAGAAGGTTTTTGAGATATTCAATTCTGTGTATATTAATTTGGTGTATTTGTTATGGTTTAGGCAGCGTAAGCCATTTAAGCATCAAAATAGGAACTTAATTTCACGCTTTTCAGTACAAAGGGTGATTTTTAGGGGTGAAGGGGTTGAATATCACAACTCTCTTATAGCCTATGTTCATCCCGGGAATCTTCTGAACATTTTTAAAAAAACCCATCAAAATCGGATCAACGGTAAGGTCGCGCATAGAATACGAACAAACAAACCAACAAACATACAACCAAACATTGATTTTTATATATAAGATAACATTTATTATAATTTAAATAATTTTAACCTCAACGGTGTTCAAACATGATTATTAAAAGTATACAAACAAAGATGTCGCAATAGAAGAATTGATAAAAATCAAAATAATTTATAACCTGTAGCACGTTACAATATTTCTATCAAGCCATTTGCGCTAGAATGGTTTGAGAAATTAGTAGATCAGACATTTATATACTTTAATAGAATATTGTGTGGGCTATATTAGAGGAATATAAACTTAAATTGAATAAAATAAATACATTATATCATATTTAGGTGCTTTATATTTTACAGTACCAAGCCATTTATGTTACAATCTCCATTTTCCTTTTGGAATCCTTGGGTTTGTTCTCTTTAACGATAAAATAAATATTACATTTTATTTCACTTTTCATTTATCTAGTGAAGGGCAATACACCGTTTAATGATTTTTTCATAATTACAAACAATAGTATTATAAAGTTAAAAAACACTTAAACAGTTAAAAACAACAAGCCAACGCGTTTCGACTACTACGTATCCATTATCAAGACTGAGCTCAGAGAAAGACTGTCTCAGTCTTGATAATGGCTACGTAGTAGCCGAAACGCGTTGACTTGTTGTTTTTAACTGTTTTGGCGGATGAAGTGTTTTTTAACTTAATAATGTTTATCATAAGTAATGCCACGAGTGATTTCCAAATTATCGATAAATTCACGACTCACGAAGTGAGGAGTGAATTTATCTAGAGAATTTGGAAATCAAGAGTGGCATTTATTAGGACTATTTAACGAATAAAATTAAGCTGTTTACTCACAAATCATTATTTAACTATAGTTATTTTAAAATATTTATATATTTAATGTAAACGGCGATGTTTGAAAACAAATGAGAAACGATAGGTACGCTTCTACTGCTTCTTTTGTTTATCACTGCAACCAGATCATACTATTTATTGCCAAAGGAACGCAATATTGTAAGGAGGAGCTTTCTTTAATATGGTAATTATAACACTGAAAAATATTTGGTGAAACACGACTCTGATTGGTTGTAAAACAGAAATCATTGAAACGTGATTGGTCATTGACTCCCATTTGGGGCATGAGTTAAATAGTCACCAAGAAGATCCATTATTTTAATTTTTAATAATATTACAGGTACAAAATCGTAATAGACAACAAACTTCTGGAACAAGTAACAAATTTTAATTATTTGGGTTGTAATTTTACTACAAACACAAAAACTGAAAGAGACATACATATGAAACTGTCGAAATTTCAAATGATATGCGGAACTATACATAAAACATTAAAGAATAAAACAAGAAGATATACTAGATTGAAGTTTTATAAAACATTGGCAGTACCTGCATTACTTTATGGGAGCGAAACTTGGGTAATGACAAAAAAATTGCAAATTAGAATACAAAGCGCAGAAATGAACTTCCTTAGAAGAACAAAAGGCTGCACAAGATTGGATCGGATAAGGAATGAAGATATAAGAACAGAGTTAAATATATATCCATTGGATGAGAAAATCAGAGAATATAGAGAGAAATGGTTTACACATGTGGAAAGAATGAATGCATCAAGATTACCAAGAGCAGCATTCAACTACAAGCCAAGAGGTTCAAGGAATGTAGGAAGGCCAGTAGAAAGATAGCCAGAACAACTGTGAGGCGGAACAGGCAATTTGCCTACCCCATGAAGTGAAGAAGAAGAAGATTACAGGTCTTGTTATGATTAGTCTATAGACGATAGAAAGAATTAAGGAACTATGCAGCAGCTTCTAATTTAAATATAATCTTATTATTGGGCTTAAATTTCACAAATTATTACTTTATAGAGACCAAAGTTAGACTTGGAGAGTTGTAGGTAAAACTACTTTATAACTTGTCTGTCATCTGAATTCTATTAAAGTAAATCAAGATGAATTTACCTTCATTCAGGTGATTATCAAATTGTTGCTGGTTGCCCTCTCCTTCGATAGTTATTTTGTTTTCATCCTTGAGTTTTTTCATCCACTCGTTGGAGGAAATTGTTTGAACGATCAATGTTTGGAAAAGCTGCTTATTTATTTCCGGTATCTCCTGTAATTTCTTTTCCAGATGTGTTAAAAATCCGTTATCAATTTCTACAAAATAAATAAATTATTTAATTTATTTTGGGTAATCAGTAAAATTGGCAAAGAATGGAAAAAAAAATTAATAATGGGATTTAATTGAATAACAGAGATAAAGTACAAATCATGCCGTACGTTGATGACCAAGTATTAACTGCAAAATCTGAAGATGAACTTAAAAAATTCTGTTACGCATGAACTGCGTAAACTAAGCGAATTCCTCAAAAAGTCAAATATATGTCCACTTTTGCTTGTTTACTGAATGTATTATTTTTATTTTGTTAATTGAAACATATGTATCCAGATATGTTACAAGGAAACGTACATTCCCATAAATAGAGATAATATTAAAGTCAAACTTTCTAGTAAGTTCCTATTCCTAATTGTCTGATTTCTCTGATTTTTAGAATATCTTTTTCGTTTTATTTCAAACCTATGTATCGAGTTTCGTTACAAAAAAGAAAAAAAAAGCTGTCAGAGTGATTTTTAAATTTTTTCTTCAGGGTATTCTACACTTCTAATGGCCAAAACAAAAAAGGCAATCAAACAGAGAAAGTATTCAAATCTCAGACGGCGTATTTTATCATAACTGGGATGTAATGAAATTCCAAACTCAAGATCTATCCAACAAATGCCTCTAGTCTCCATATTGCTGAAATTTTTACTCATTTCCAATGTATATGGTTAATACGTCCACCGCTGTGGTCTCAAGGTAGCGAGCTGCTTTGTCACGCAGCGGGCCCGGGTTCGATTCCCCGTCGGGACAGGCTCCTGGGTGAGATTTTTTCGGGGGTTTTTCCTCACCTGTAAGGCAAGTGTCAGGAAGTTTAGGGCCCAACGGTCCCCGAAAATCATTATCATCATCCTTCACCGGTGTGCAAAGTAACGGGAAGCTACCACACTTATAATTCCATAGTAAAGCTGCAAAGCATAGCGTGAAAATGCTATGATTGCAGTGAAAGACCTGCCCTCGGGCTGAATTACTATCGATCAATCGTTAATAATACAATTGTAAATATATATAAGTATAAAAAGAAAATTAATGTAGGATAATAAATGCATGTAAATACTTAGCATGTAGTATTCCAGTTTTATAATGGAGATGCCTGTTAAACGCATTAAAAATGGTTAATAATAAAAACACATATTTACCGTAAACAGGGTTACCTTGTGCTGCTTCTGTGTTTTTTTTAAACGTATAGCGTATAGCTAATGGAATCTCGTTCATAGTAAAAGTATAAATAAACAAATAAAGGTGCAATTTGACTTATCGTCAGCTAATTATGGATTTTCAGACGTTTTAGAGCAAATAAACAACATTTTCAAGCAAAAAAATAAATGGGACAATGTTCACAACTTCTTGGGATCACACTGTTTCAATTTAGATATTCGATTTTTGTTGCCTGTTAAGACGATGGACATATTATTAACATGTACCAACTCTAATCCAATTGTTCGCAATATAGGATATATACTATAGCGACGTGCTGTTTATCGAAGCATATTCCCTCCCCTGGATGGACCCAGACCTATGAGATAAGTGCTGTGCTACAGCTAGAGTAGTGTGGCTCATTTCACGCTGCCGGCTTTCGGACTCTGCTTGTCCGAGTGCGTGGTTTACGATGCCCTACTTTAGAACGGGAACATCTCATCTCATACCGGATCTACATTGACACTCGGCTTACCATCAACCCCGCTAAATGCGACTAGATTAAGTGACCCAACTCCATACTGATAACACCAATGGAATTTGGCTGCCAATGAGCCTTAACTGGTTCCAATAAGCAGCACTCAGTGAGTCTCAGTCAGAGACAAAGTTATTACAAAAAATGAATCCTGGAATTTATCGATTAAGAAAATTGTTATATATCAGGAGACGTAAATTCAAAATACGATGAATTCATATATGACAGAGTTTATGGTTATATTATAAAATTTACTACAAATCTAGCTTTTAATGCACTTTGTTTTTATCCCTGCAGACAAAGAAAATTGGAGACCAGAGTTATCACTAGGAAGTTGAGGACCTATAAAATGCCTATAAACGGTCTTTAAAATTACCTAAAGATATCCTAAAAAACCTAAAACCTGAAAAAAGACTAAAAACGCAATTAAAATTAAGTAATAATTTTAGTTTCATCTGCATTTTTAATGAATATTCTATTCTATAGTAATTCAGCCCGAGGGCAGGTCTTTCCCTACGATCATAGCATTTTAATGCTATGCTTTGCAGCATTACTAAGGGATTATAGGTGTGATAGCTTCCCGTTGCTTTCCACACTGGTGAGAGATGATGATGATAATGGTAAGGATGATGATGATGGCCGGATGATTTTCGGGGACTGTTGGGCCCTAAGCTTCCTGACATTTGTCTTACAGTTGAGGAAAACCCACGAAAAAAAACCTCACCCAGGAGCCTTTCCCGACCGGGAATCAAACCCGGGACCGCTGCGTGACAAGGCAACAAGCTACCTCGAGACAAAAGCGGTGGACTTTTAATGAACATTCATCCATAGTAATTCTGCCCGAAGGCAGGTCCTTCACTGCAATCATGCACTTTCATGCTATGCTTACAGCTTTACTAGGGAATTGCAGGTGTGGTAGCTTCCCGTTGCTTTCCACACCGGTGAAGGATGATGATGATGATGATAATGATAAGGATGATGATGATGGCCATATGATCTCGGGGACCGTTTGGGCCCTAAAGTTTTCCTGACATTTGTCTTACAGGTGAGGAAAAACCCCGGTAAAAACCTTACCCAGAAAAACTGCCCCGACCGGGAATCGAACTCGGGCCCACTGCGTGACAAGGCAGCACGCTATCTCGAGACCACAGCGGTGGACTTTAATGAACATAATAAAATATATTAAAAAGTACAAAATTCTAGTGAAACGCAACATAAATTGCGAAAAAAATGATTACTGAAAATGCATCTTCTTTCATACTTTACTTTTTTTTAAAAATTAAACATAGTTTGAAAAAGGAATGCTGTGTTCATTAAAGAGAAAGTTCTTGGAGAATTTACGTAGAATGAACGATTTTTTTCCCATCTAGAATGAATTCAGCGAACCCGCAATGGATATCGGGCGGTCACTAGGCTGATTAAAAATAAAGGGATATTTTGCGAGAATTCAATCATCTCTCGCGGAACAAAAGTGTTTGCAATGTGAAGAGTCTTTCTTTGGAAGGTAAAACTAGATAGTGTTTTTAAAAGAAGTTGGAATTTATGCTAGACTCTACGGATACGTGAATTATACAAATGGTGTAAATGTAGTCGAAAGAAGGTATAGTTGCAAAAAAAAAAAAAACAAAAAAAAACCGTTAAACCTAAAAAAAGGACCAATAAGCCAAATAAAGTAGAAAGAGGACGAATAAAACCCACCATTTTCTGGCCTACAATGACTCAAAATGTATATATTAAAGTCAGGCTGATGGATATCCGACTCTGACGTTTACATTGTACGAGGGGTAATAAGACAAACTCGCTCTCTACTACCAAAAGGGAATAGTTGAGTGAGATTGAACGTCTGCCACAACCAATCACAGCTCTTGACGCCGCTATAGCGGCTGAGATGTCAGCTGTATTTCTGCTAACCGCATACAAAAGCGGCCCCTACCACTGAATCTCCATTTCGACAAAACTGTCGTGAAAACGTCAGAGCTGGAGACTCAGTGGCCGGTCTGTAAGTTGGCGTCGTCTTCAAACATAAAAAAAAAAAAGAATCTTTCCTCAACTTCCGAGCCCAAGTTATCACACAAGTTACGCTTATAACACTTTTTCTCAAACATACTTTAACCTCTCACCTTATAGGTACTTTACATGCTCCACGACTGTCACGAGAGAGATTTTAAACTTTGGATCACTCATACTTTTTTGACCACACAAGGACATGGACAGCCTTCCCGAATGAGTGATCAGTATATTCCGGAGTCTCCTATAGTACAACACAATATTAAGACGAAACACACATTCATTCACACACTCACGGCAAATACGCAAATACGTATTTTAAAAATTATATTTCTTTAAGTTGTACCGAAAGTAATTTTCGGTACGCAACATCTACGTCATCTTATCTTTTATCTACAGTTAAATTCTAGAACAGTGCCAATTCCTGTCCTCTTTGTCCTTTCTCCTACTTACCCCACTCTGCGCTGTGTGTGGTTGCGCAATTTCCCCTCTTCCTATGAGCCCTCAAATACACGAAGCAAGTTAGGGTTATCGTCATCTTCATTGTCGTCCTGATCAGTTCTGGTACAGCTCGAGTGAAGCAGAGCTACTTTGTTTTGGTCGGTCCTGTAGGCCAGGGTAGGGCATCCGGAGAGTGGACCCTAATCCGTGGTTGGACTGTCGAGTGAATGTATGCATGAGTGTTTATTATTATTATTATTATTATTATTATTATTATTATTATTGTTTTGTAATTCCATAAGATTGGAATTTATTGATGACCGAGATAGTTAATTTATATTGTTAATATTATTTATATAATTATATTTTTCTTTAAATTTACATATTTATACAGTGGTCAAAAAGGGTAATTTATGTTCAATTCAACTGTATTTCAAGATCTGACTAATAATTTATACATTAAACATCTTTTAGTTAAATAATGTTTGTTTATTGTTTAACTAGCTATGATATTTGCGGCTTCGTATTAATTCCTACACTTTAGCTTTCTCAAGTCAAATTCGCTCCCTTTTTCCTTCTAGCTCTCATGATTGAAATACCGTTAAGAATTAGATACGAACTTAAACATTACTACAAAGTATTTAATATTTCACGGTAATCATTAATATATGTTAAATAAACAGCATAGGAAAGATGGATCAATCTTTGCCTCTTATGGGCCCGGGCAAAGGATTGTAAATAGCATTTATCTTTATGTATCACTTAAGTATTATAGTAATAAAAGAGAAGATCCACCACCACCACCACCACCACCAAGAGTGCGCAAAGTTACACTTTTAAGATGATTTAAGTGTAGTACACAAAATAAAATCTGATTAAAATTGTAATTCACATAATGGACATTTCACATGGAAACTAAATATATTACCATATTAAATTTTCGCTGGATATTCAATATTATCTGGAACATGAAAAGTACCTTTAAACAGATATTAGTTTTATTAATAGTGAGTGGAGAACATATTTTTATCGACTCACCTCATATGATTTTAAATTTCTTTGATACCGACGGTTTCAGACAATATCATGTGCCTCTTCAGTCATCCATCCATAGTAATTCTGCCCGAAGGCAGGTCCTTCACTGCAATCATAACATTTTCATGCTATGCTTGCAGCTTTACTAGGGAATTGTGTAGGTGTGGTAGCTTCCCGTTGCTTTCCACACCGGTGAAGGATGATGATGATAATGATAATGGTAAGGGTAATAATGATAAGGATGATGGCCATATGATTTCGGGGACCGTTTGGGCCTTAAAGTTTTCCTGACATTTGTCTTACAGGTGAGGAAAAACACCGATAAAAACCTCACCCAGAAAAACTGCCCCGACCGGGGATCGAACCCGGGCCCGCTGCGTGACAAGGCAGCACGCTATCTCGAGACCACAGCGGTGGACTCTTCAGTCATGGCTTCCATGATATTGTCTGAAACCGTCGGTATCAAAGAAATTTGAAATCATATGAGGTGAGTCGATAAAAATATGTTCTCCACTCACTATTAATGATATAACCTCATAATGTTTACTTCCCAATATTGATTTAAAGATATTAGTTTATTTATTTTATTCAATGAGGCAATTAAAACTGTAAATAAGAATATATCATCATCATCATCATAGTACATTCACGAATTTAGGCCATTTGTTGACCTGTTTCGGCCTCAAGAGAAACACCATCCAGAAGTCTTTTGAGTGGACGTCCTGGTCTTCTTCTTCCTGTAGGTTGATATCTTAACATTAGTTTGGGTATTCTGTGATCTTCCATTCGATGAACATGTTGTATCCATCTTGACTTATAATCAGAAATTTTGTTTTCTAAAGATTCCATATGTAATACTTCTAAGATGTCTTCATTTTTTTTTTGTGATCTAGTAGTGTGTATCCTGCAGTCCTCCGAAGATATCTCATTTCAGCAGATCTAAGTCTCTGTATATCCTTCTGTTTCAACGTCCATACTTCGCTACCATACAAAAGAGTTGGAAGAGCCAGTGTTTTATACACTTTCAGTCTTGAAATGCTTTTGGACTAACTGTGGCTTGAATCTGCAGTGAAAATATTAATGTTACATTTAAAATTTACCTCTTAGTATGATATTTCCATGGGTTGCTCAATTCCAATATATTTTCAAATCACTTATCCTCCATCAATAACACAAAGCACAATTAAAATTTTGAAACTCTTACATTATTAATATTACCTCCAATAGTTCGTAATGTGGTAAAAGTGAGGTCTTCACCAGCTCCTTCACCTTCGCTTGTTTTTTGTGAGTGAACTTCATTTGAACCAGTTATCAAACTTCCTAAGTCAACAAGTTTAAATTCTTCCAAAGGTCCTAGATCTTTTCCAGTAGTTTCCAGTACTTTTTCGCGCAGATCCGACATACTTGAGAATAAGTCTAAAAGAGATTTCTATAAACAAAAGTTAATTTAATTAAAAACTTTATATTAGTCTGCAGAGATTAAGCATACACAAGAATAAGAACAGTCTTAGTGGACTAATGATTACTAATGGATGGATTTTTATTATTTAAAATAAGATAAATATGCGAAAAGAATAATTTACATCTACAAGGCGTATCATCCTATGATGGGTCTTAGAATTCTTGACTGGCCAAAACCAAAATAGAGGTATATTACTGTTAATAATATAATTGGATAATAATTCCAGCCAAGGAAGTATGCACTCTTTTGTTAGGAGTTAACACACCAAATTCATTTTGTTACGCTTATATCCCAAACTATGTCATGAGCGGTATGCGGTAAATGTGAGGCAGCTAGAAGGAACTAAGGTATTACTAGGTTGAAGGAGAACAGTACATTTTACCCAGAGGGCTCTTTATTCAAACTTAAGGAACTTTTATGAGCCTGAAAATTTTCAGACTCGGACCCACAGCTTAAAGTTTCTCCCGGAGGATTTGCTCCTTGGAATTTTCGATCCTAAAAAAATCTATCGACTCCGGTCGGGTTTGAATCCGACACCCTCGGGACCAAAGGCGCTGGTCTACCGCGACCAACTAAAACAATAATAGAGGAATGATTTTTACTAGTGGTAAATATACAGCAACGATGCCGGGCAAAAGAACAGACAATGCCGTTTATACCACAGGTTGCTTATATGCTTCCCCTACAATTGAACAAATAAACTCGCCCTTACCTCTCCTTGTCCGTTCAGAGTGATAACAATAAGACAGACAGTTGTGACCAAGCGGTCGCGGAATGCAGTCGTATTTTTTTCAAACAGGAACAGAGAAGCTGGTTAAAAATGCAATGTGCTAGAAATCTGACAGCACGACAATGTCATCTAGGACTAAAAGAGGCTTGCGGTGCAGCTACCTTACCGAATGGTAGCAAGGTGGGTTAGAGCCTTCAGACAAGATCACGAAAGTGTGTTGGACGTGCCTCGATATGTGACCCATCAATAGTGAAGAGGCGTTAGTGGGGATGGATAGGAACTTAACAATTCGTGAGTTAATGTAGTCCCGCGCCGTAGCCGAGCGGTTAAGGTAGGAATCCTTGGCGCAGAGCTGCGGGACTTGCGCTGGTTCGAGTCTCCATGGGGGAAGACATTTTCTCATGGTATTTCGGCCAGTATGGGACCGGTGCCCACCCAGCATCGTGAGGCAATTGGGTAGCTACAATAAGTAGCGGCTCCAGGTTGAGGAACCAGCTATAACGGCTGGGGCTAACCACATGTCACCCCTACACTGGCTGTTGATCATGTACCTCTGTGATTGACACATGTGGATGTGAAGGGCCAGCAGCCGGCTGGTAAAAGGGCAACCGCTGAAAAGTGGAAAGACCCTCAATCGGAATCGGAGTTAATGTAAAATACAAGAAGGCGCCTTCTACTATGTTTCATATCCTGAAGGACCGTCTTAAATTGCTGAAAATTGCCTCAAAGTAGGTTCCATATGTTTTAACAGACATGCAGAAATGGTAGCGATATGAAGTTTGTCATACTCTTTAGCAGCGCTATTAGCTCGAAGGAGAGACTTTCTTATGGAGTATCATTATCATTACAATTGATGAGACCTGGGGCAGGTCTTACGTACCACAGCTGAAACGCTAATAGGACGAGTGGCGTCTTCATTTCGACAGACCTTCACCAATATGAGAACTATGCTCATTCTTGTCTATGTTTGATATGGTGTTATCTTATAAGCATACCGTTCCCCAAGTCAGAATGTTAATGCGGAGAACTACTGTTCATTTATGGAAACTATCTGTGAGCAGCTCTGAGAATAAAATGACATTTTTATGGATAACTCACCTATCGTTCTGTACGACAAAGCTAGGACGCATTCAGTAGGATACGTGTCTACGATGTCCAATCGTTTGGGTTGGGAAGTGCTCTATCACCCGCCATACTCTCTGGATTTAAGTATCTGTCACTTTGATCTAATCCCTAAGCAAAAGAAACCACACCATAGGATTCGCTTCCGAACAGTTACTTTTTTTAAGTAAAACAATCATTCTATTTGGACCATCAACACATCAAGCAGTGCCGACGGGATCCAACGGTTTCCAAATTGCTGGGAACACGTTGTTAACAACGATGTTGGCTACAATGAAAACCTGTAAAACTTTAGAATCAATAATCATAGTATGTATAAAAAATAAAAAAGTTGCCGAACTAAAAAAATCAACCTTTGTATATCTATTCATAATTACAATAAGATTACCGGTACTGCATCTACTGAACTTGAATACATTGTATTGTTCACTTCGTTAACAAAGTTTGGCATTGCCTGTAACTAATTAAAAACTAATATAACATATGAAACTAATATGACATCAAGAAGTAGTGTGACGTCACGAGTGTAATAGTCAAATTAACACAATAAAACTTGTTCCATAGCAGGAATCTGTGCCAATTAATCTGTTATGTATAGAAAATGGAATAACAATCGCCACGTCATCATTAGTCAATGGTATTCGATGAATCTATCATCATCATCATCATCATCACCACCACCATCTTCATCATAGGACATTCACGAATTTAGGCAATTTGTTGACTTGTTTCGGCCTCAAGAGAAACGCCATCCAGAAGTCTTTTGAGTGGACGTCCCGATCTTCTTCTTCTTGCAGGTTGATATCTTAATATTTGTTTGGGTATCCTGTGATCTTCCCATTCGATGAACATGTTGCATCCATCTTGACTTATAATCAGAAATTTTGTTTTCTAAAGGTTCCATGTGTAATTCTTCTAAGATGTCTTCATTTTTGTGATCTAGTAGTGTGTATCCTGCAGTCCTCCGAAGGTATGCAGGATACACACTACTAAATCACAAAAAAATGAAGACATCTTAGAATAATTACACAAGGAACCTTTAGAAAACAAAATTTCTGATTATAAGTCAAGATGGATTCAACATGTTCATCGAATGGGAAGATCACAGGATACCCAAACAAATATTAAGATATCAACCTGCAGGAAGAAGAAGACCAGAACGTCTACTCAAAAGACTTCTGGATGGTGTTTCTCGATGAATCTACCTGCATCCAAACTCAACTCCCCCCTCCCTTCCGCACTAGACCATCATCACCGTGCGGGGACTTTCTTTCACTGGGAGTATAATATTTATATTTAAGGTATTTCCACAATCGATTAGAAATCAGGAAACAATTTTTTTAAAAAGTATTTAAATATCATCCAAAATTAAAAAAAAAAATGACTCCATAGTATGTTTCATCGACCACGGTGGACTAGTGGTTATGCTCCTTGCCTCTGGTCTCGAGGGTCGTGGGTTCAAACCCGGCTGCGGTCGATGAATTTCTTCTTCTTCTTCTTCATTACATGTTTCCAGCCGTATCTGATAACATGATTTTTTAGGATGGAAAAATCCAAGGAGCAAGTCCTTCGGGAGGGACTTCAAGCCGGGGTCTCGAATCTGACGATTTTCAGTCTCGTGAAAGATCCTTAAGCCTGAATGAAAATGCCTCTAAGAAAAATTTACCGATCTCAAACATCCTACATGAACAGTATAATAATAATAATAATAATAATAATAATAATAATAATAATAATAATAATAATAATAATACTTTATTTATTCTGGCAGAGTTAAGGCCATAAGACCCTCTCTTCCACTGAACCAGCACAAATACAAATAAATATTCGACAAATATATAACTTATATACACTATACTAATTATAAACAGTTAAAGATACAGTAATGTAGCAATGTAAATTTCATGTACAAACATTTTATAGGGTAGTAACAATAATGATACGATAATAATAATAATAATAATAATAATAATAATTATAATAATAATATAAATATGATACATTATACGAAAAACACCAATTAATATATATACCTTACACTGGATAATAATGAAGTCGAGTTTAGAGCAAATATAAATTTAGATTTCTTTTAAAAGATGCCAATGTCCGGCAGCCCCTTATTTCTTGTGGTAGGGAATTCCAGTTGCGAGAAGTGAAGATGGTATATGACATGGAGTGATGTGATGCCCTATGTTGCGGTATATTAAGCAAAGAGACTATGTTGTGATCTTGGGTTTAAGTTATGGTTTGAGGATAGGTACTGGAAACGGGATGATAAATAATTGGGAATCGAGGTATGTAGGATCTTAAATAGGAGAATTAGACAATGCGATTTTCTTCTCTCTTTTAGATGTAGCCATGACAATTCATGGAATAATGGAGAAATGTGATCGTATTTTCGAACATTAAATATGAATATGTTACACATATTATGGACACGCTGCAGTTTGTCCGACAATCCGTCACTTATGTCAGTTAGTAGAACGTCACAGTAGTCAAAATGCGGCATCACTAAAGTTTGGATTAAAATTCTTTTAAGAGTTGTAGAAAGAAAATGTTTAAGTCGCTTTAGGGAATGCATTATGGAGAAGATCCTTTTAGATGTTTGTTTTACTTGCACATGCCAATTTAAATTAGAATCTAAGTAAAATCCCAAGTTTTTAACGACGTCGGTATAAGGAATTTGTTCATTATCGAATATGACAGCCGGTATATTGCCATTGTTTATGGAGTGTAATAGCCTTGGATGTCCGATAATTATTGCTTGCGTTTTGCTTACATTTAGTTTCATCCCATATTGTCTGGACCATAAAGATATATGCCTCAGGTCAGTGTTTACTTTGTCAATATATTCATTAATTTCGTCAGGCCTAAAGTGTGTGTAAATCTGTAGGTCGTCGGCATAAAGATGATGCTTGCAGTTTTGTAGTTTCTTGGTCACGTCATTAATATAAATCGAGAAGAGAAGAGGAGCGAGGACGCCGCCTTGAGGTACCCCTTTCCTCACCAAGCGCCAGGAAGAAATGCGATTATTAGCAGAAACTGATTGCTGACGATTAGTGAGGTAAGATCAAAACCAATCAAGGCAGTTTTCCTACAGATGTAGTGTCTTTAGTCTCGCTAGCATTAAGTCTGAGGTGAGTGATAAAAAATTCTACCTACATGAATATACCTCATAGTGTGAATTCCTAAAATAAGTAATTATAAGACATATCAAGTCTAATAGGAAACACGAAAAATCCAATATGGCGGACATAACCTCAGATTCGAAATATAACGAACATTTATTTGGCCTCAAGAATGATATTAAAAGATTCTATAAATTAAGGGAAAACAGAAAGAAATGTACGGTGGATATCAAAATGAACAATATGAGGTGAGTGATAAAAAATTCTACCTAAATGAATATACCTCATAGTGTGAATTCCTAAAATAAGTAATCCTACTAATACTTAAGTTGCCTGCTAGATCTCTCAATTAGTCGGCGTGTTGACCGCATGACACTCAAGACATCTATGGACAAATAAAGGTAACTAAATTAACTTGGTATATTAACTCCTAACAAAGAAGAGGCTTAACATTGGGTTACGCCATTATAGATAGATAGTATGTTTCTATGTAGGTATTTCTTCAGCTTTTCATAGGCTTCCTTCTTATAAATTTATACCATTTTTATATTTTGTAAAACACGGGCTAACGATGAGAAAAGTTTTGAATTAGTTTGTCTTATTCTTGAGGTTTTTAGTGTGTTAAATCCTAATAAAACAGTAAAAAACCGTACCAGCCACTCTTTTTCATATTTAACTCTCAATAATTAATGAGTAAGCTATATCAGGAGCTTTAAGAAGCCATTATAAACCAATGAACACACAAAACCTATAAAATGAAGAGGTTTTTTATATTTATATTTCAAGAGTATAGTGAAAGAACCAGTTAGTCACTTTTTTGACGAAGATAATTTTGAGGTGTCATTAGATTCTCCATGGAAGGCACTGCCATCTAGATGTATGAAACAGTAAAATATAGAATAAATTTAGTCATGAGTTTGTTTACCTCTGTAGTTTGAGATACAGGTAATGGAGTATGAAGGTTATACAACTAAAAGTGCGTTTTCTAAGTTTCAAGGAAAAGTGACTTAGCCGGTTTTTCCCCTGTACCCTTCATTTGAATAAAATGTTTGCTAATTAGTCTATTACAACAATTTATTTTTCATTCCTATGGCATGTTCCCTAATGTTCTAGTTTATAATGAAGTCACATTGTGACTGAACTCTGAGTGATGGAAGAAGTGAGGATACCCGAATTTCGATAAATGCTTATATAAAAACTGACATAATATAACGCTTTAACTAAACTTACCTGTTTACTGAGCAATTCTTTCTTCAAAACAGACAATCTCTTTTTCTTCGTAAAGTACTGCATCTCATAGACCTTTTTGTTTTGCTTGTCATTTGTATTAGCAGCTGGTTTTGGAATATTTCTATTTTGAATGGATACATTTTGAGACTGCGATGACATATCAATAAAAGATGATGTTGGTTTTCTTATCATTGGATGATTTTGAGGTTTCTTACAGGGTGACGGAATTTTTGAACGTGAAGTGGACTTCATTTTGTCTAAATTTTTATTCGGTAAAGCTATAGAATTCATCCTGGTATCAACGCTTTCACTTCTACCACAACGCTAGAAAATTAATTAATTTTTTATTAATTTGAAGTATATTTGAAATGTAATGAATTATGATAGTTCAAGAATAATAATTCAGTTCTAATAAAATAAATTAGTAAATCTATGCACAATTAATTCTTTAAATCATTGTTTTAAATTTAAATTAACTACATGGTGTTCAGAAGGGTTTTTGTGAAATACAAGGGGATGTAAACTGCTGGTTAGAAAAATGGCTTATAGAAAAGCTTGCACGTACGCACTCATACATACATGTTCAAGGGGGAAAATTGTTAAGTATAAAATAGTTATTTTTCAGGGAAGTTTTTAACTGAGAAGAAAACATTCAGTTGGGCTAATTTAGTTTATACTCAATGATATTGCGTGGATTCTCGGTCCCTTAAATTAGGCAGTTAAGATAATTAATTTTTTTAAAACTAATGTCAAATATTTCCTTGTTTCTGAAAATTATGCGTTCCGTAAAACCAACATTCTCATCCAAACTTTGAAAAGGCATGCAAAGCGAAATAATTAGTATCCATGCAGATCCTTAAGCTTCTAAGGCAGCTGCAATTTATACGGTTTCAAGTGCAACAATTTTCTCTATACTCTCTATACTATCTGGTGCAGGATTCTTAATTTACGAGAAGATCTGCGCAAGGACTTTGAGGGTTACGTTGGAATAACTCAATTACATTCTCAACATGTTCATCGGAGAGTGCACCCTTCATGTGTAATCATGATAATTTAAAATGTTTTTAAGTAGGATCGATAAAGCTTAGTAAAAACATATATTCATGCGAATGGCCTTATTACGGGTATGCTAAAAACTACCGATAATACAACAATTAAGCCAGAACTTTTATAACTTTTATCTGAAAAACTAGAATTGGAATTATGAATTGAATACAAGTATGTAATAAATTACAAATACTACTTACTTTAATATTATTTGTAATAGCAATGCTACTGGAAGAACGTTGTGTATCGTTTAAAAATGTTGGCGAATCGATTCTGGAAACCTTTTGGTAAGAGTACGTTTTTTGTGGGAAATACTTAGTTTGTGGAGCTGAAGAACCTAAAACACAAGAGTAGGATTGTAACAAATAGTAAGTTTTGAAATTGAGTACAAAATTAAATCAAAATTCTAACTTTGAGTTATAAGTGAATTTTTAGCCATATTGGCATGCAGTCAGCATCACCAAGCATTCTAGAATTTGCTTAATTGTTGGTCTCTTCGAGTCTTCGAATTTATCCGTAAGTCTCTTTATCGGTCTGCCTCAATATCTGCATTCATTTTGAATGCATTGCAAGATTAATTTTGTGAATCTTAGTCTTGTGATTCTGTCTACATGATAAATCCTGTTTTTTTTAAATAATACATTAATATTTCCATAATTGAGTCCCGCGTCATAGCATAGCGGGACTTGCGCTGTCGGCCGCGGTGGACTAGTGGTTAAGTTCCTTGCGACTGATACCAAGGGTCGCGGGTTCAGACGTGGCAGCGGTCGATGGATTTTTTAGGACGGGAACACCAAAGGAGCAAGTCCTCCGGGAGGGACTCTAAGCCGTGGGTCCCGAGGGCTCGTAAAATAATCTTAATCCTGAATAAAGATGCCTCTAAGCAAAATTTATCGATTTTCATCCTAGTAATACCTTTGCCTACTATATGACTCATTGGGTCGATATGTTGACCGCATACCACTCACGACATCTCTACGAAAATAAGTGTAACTAAATAAATTTGGTCTAGTAATTCCTAACATAGGAGAGGCTAAGACCCAACATTGCGATGTTACGCCGATGTAGATGTAGACGGGACTTGCACTGTATCGAGACCCCATGGGTAAAGACATTTTCTCATATAATTTTGGCCAGAATGTGACTGGTGCCCACTCCCCATAATGAAGAATTTAGGTGGAAAAAATAAGTAGTGGCTCCAGGTTGGAAAAACCAGCTATAACTGCTCGAGTATCCGACATGCTGATCATATGCCACCCCTACATTGGCTAGATGATCGTCTAACTCTGTGATTAACTCATGGATGTGAGGGCAGCAGCAGTTTGGTAGGCCAAAACTCTTCTAGGCATGTCTAGGCCAGCAGTCGCCTGGTGTGCTAATGGCCTTCTAGGCCTATCTCGCTATGGAGCTCCATAATTGAGGATAGTTCTAATTTCTGTTTCTGAAATCTAAGCATTTATATCTTGCTGTCCTCATAAACCTCATCCTCAGATGTCAATCTAGTAATTTACCAGAAGCCTATACTTTTAAAATTCATGGTAGAACATCGTTGTGTTAAAATTTTAAAAATCGTACCTGATAAAACAGTCGTCCTCAACTATATTAACTTCTGTTGTAAAACGTAGTCACACTATTAAAATGTAGGTCGTTCAAAGAACATGCCTCATCTTCTGGAGTACCATGAGACATCCTGAAGATGAAGCATGCTCTTTGAAATACCTAGATTTTAATGATGTGACTACGTTTTACAACAGAAATTAATATAGTTGAGGACGATTGTTTTATTACGTTATCAGGTACGAATTTTAAAATTTTAACATTACTAGAAGCCGTCTGACTCGTCAGTCCTTTATACCTAAGCGAATTTGGATCTAACTAATAACCAAGGAGAAATATAATTTTAAGATTCATCAATATTACTATCCTCATGGGAATTTATATATAGAATAGAAACGTAGGCTTATATACGAGTTATGTCTTCTGGTAAATTACCGTCAATCTTGATTTATAGTCGGGCGTCATTATTGCTCATTCTTTTGAAAACCTTTATATAAAAATAAATATGAATTTATTGTATTGTCACGGTTCCTTTACACGTATACAAAGTTTCAAGTCAGTCCAATGTTTCTAAATGGGTGAAAATCGTGTTCAAAAATTCCGTTACATAGCTACAGACACTTTTTTTATTTTCTGATGATTCTGGCCATGATTTTAGAAACAAAATATGAAATTATTGTATTGTCACGGGTCTTTTACAAGTATACAACGTTTCAAGTCGATCCAATGATTTTAAGTGGGCGAAAATCGCGTTAAAAGATTCAGTTACATAGATAGATACAGATCAAGTTAATATAAAGCGTGTAATAAGAATTATTTTGGCATCAAAAATCTTTAATATTTGTGTCAGGTATCGCGGGAAGCAATCTAGCCTAATTGAACATTTTTTGTCCAAGTAATTTCAAACTTCAATATCTTGGCTAAAAATACAGTGTACTCATAATGTCCCAGTACATTTTTTGGGATAAAATTGTCCAAATAAAACAAAAATAATAGTTTGGTATCTACTAAAAAGCCAGTGTTCCACAGACTTCCTTCAATCTGAAAACACTTTTCCCTTCGACACCGTCGTCTGGAAAACATTCCCCAACATACCCTCTGTAATAATTTCACTCGCTTGGCGTATGCGTTCTTTTAGCACTTGCAGATTATGTACCTTGGTTTTGAACACCTATGGCTTGTTTCAAAAGTACAAAAAAAGCCATTTTTATTCCCAACCATTGTTCTCACGCCATCCTTGCATCAACAAACAACTTTTAAACACATCATGTACTTCCAATATTCCTTGTACAGTATTAAAATGTCCTCTCCTTTGGTGGCACCGTGTAAAGAGCAAACTTTCAATATTTTTTCTAGAGCAGTGACATCTCTCCTCATTACCTTCAAGAAAATAAGGAGTTGACATGTAAACGTTATATCGATACTATCATCAAAAGCCGATGATAAATAAGGAGAAGAGTCAATAAAAGATTTTAGGTTGTCAATTAACTGCAAACTTAAATCTTAGGTTCTCCTGCTTACAGTCTGATTTGACAAAGGTACTGACTGAAATTCTCTTTTACACTTATTCTCATTAAATTTTCAATAATTTTAATTGCGCGCAAGAATAATATTGCAAAAAAGAATGAGGCGCAAAAAGGAATTAAACAAGGGCTCAATGGCTCTCATCGTACCAAATTCTAAAAAAAAAAAAACATTGAAGCGAAAAAAAAACAATTATTCTCCCAGTTATTCAGTATTATATGGATGCGAAACATGACTCTTCCTTTGAGGGAGCAGAAAAGATTACGAGTATTTGATAATAAAGTTCTTAGGAAAAAATAGACAAAAGAGAGATCAACAGACAGGCGAATGGAGAAGAATAAACATAACAGTGAGCTACTTAACAGTTAAGTCTCGTAGACTGCGATGGGCAGGACATGTGGCATAAATGGGGAATGAAAACTCCTTAATAGGAAAATCAGAGGGAAAGTGCCCAGTAGGCAAGCCAAGAATGAGGTGGGAGAATAACATTAACCATGATTTGAAGGAATTAGATTATATAGGGGATATTGGAAAACATTAGCTTAGGATAGGGATGTTGGGAGAGATTATATTCGCGTGGCAATGAACCAATGGGATTGATATTATCAGTGAGTTAGTTACTGTTTTACAAATTCTCCGTCTGACAAAGGCTTTCTGGCTTTAAGTAATTCATAAATAATTACATAGGAAGCCAAACGATATGATTTTTGTATTTTGCATATACCAACTATATTTTTCTGTTGAACAAGTTTTTTCTTTGGTTGTTTAATCACTACATTGCGTGGCTCACACTAATTTTCGTATTCTTCTGATGATCTGTGATATAGTGTATTTTACGGTTAAATTACTTAAGAATTGTAGACAAATTAAGCACTGAGGTTTCTTGTCCTTATTAAGAATAAACAAATAATCGAATTATTATTCTGTCTTGAAAGTACAATTTTCACTGACTAATCTCCTAAATTTCGAAATCATGATCCAAATAAGCTCACAGGAATTAAAATGATAACCTGCTGTATTTCACAGTGGGCCTACTAACAACACCTTGGTGTTGGCACTGCCTACTGGTGAAAGATGCGTGATCCAGCAGGCAGTGACTGATGTACACTGAGCGCATGTTAACTGAAAGCTTGTACAACGTCACAGGGGGGATAGGTCACAAAGTGAAGAGAATATTAAACAACTTTCGTAAACATTGCCGCTTACCTGCTAAGCTGTTTCCTATCAATGCCTAGAGTTGCAGCACTGAACAAAGAACTGGTTCTTGCAGATTGGAGTGTAACGATAATGAAATAGAGAAAGGAAGAAAATCGGAGGGATGATTTATTGGTTGAATGCTTCAGTTTAAATATAATGTGAAGGGTGAATGTTAAGAGTCTAAGAGCCATGCAGGATTTCAAATAATCTGGGCGTCCAGTGATGCCAAGCCATTTCGAAAAATTCCGCTTGGTAAATACTTCTTCAAGTATTAGGCCAAGGCCTGTTACGATCCTAGAAAGTTTTCCCTCCAGCGTTTCATAGGACGGCCCAGAGATCTTCGTCCTCTTGGTATATAATTATAAACAGCTTTGGGGATCCGATTTGAACTCATTCTTTCAAGATGGTGTTTCCAATTTAGTTGGTACTGTTTAATATATTCCAAAATTGGCGTAATCTTCAATTCTTTTAAGATATCGGTGTTCCTTTTCCGATCCCATTTGGTGTAGCCCGCTGTTCTGCGCATGAATCTCATTTCACAAGCCGTTATTCTACTTTCATGTTGTCTTTTTAGTGTCCATGCTTCACTACCATAGGTAAACACTAGTCTAGTCAAAGTGTTATATAAACGTAATCTGGTGTTTTTTTTGTACAAGGGATGGTTTCATAACTTGATTAATAATTCCCAAACTTTTATTATAACTAGTATTTTTTTTCAGGGATATCCTTTTCATCCCAGATAGAGAGATAATATCCAAGATATTTAAATTGATTAGATCTCTCTAAAAGTTTATTCTGGAGACAGACTTTTCTTTGTATCGGGTCCTTCCCAAGAAATTCCATAATTTTAGTTTTGTTAATTGATATTTCCATATTAAATTTGGCACCTATTTTTTGTAAATTATAAATTGATCGTTGCAAATCATTTTCGGAAAGTGCCAGAAGAGCTAAATCGTCTGCAAAATGAATAGCATCGAGTTTGAGGTTCCTATTGATGGGCATATATCCTCGTTGTGTTTTCCTCCATTCGTTTATTAATCTTTTCATATATGTAAATAATGAAAAGTACCGGTGAAAGTCCACATCCCTGACTTACTCCAGTGTTGATCTTTTTCCAAGAAGATAATTTGCCATCTTGTTTAACAGATATTTCATTATCTTTATAGATGTTGAAGATATTAGTAATATATTGTTGTGGAACATTATCATCAGCTAAAATTTGTAATAATATATTTCTGTCTACTTTGTCAAAATCCTTTATGAAGTCAACAAAGGCGATATGAGTTTCTATATTGAATTCCTTGTGCATTTCTAATATTAGTTTTAGAGTGAAGAATCCATCTGTACAAGATCTACCCTTTCTGATTCCATTCTGCTCTTCTCCAATTATATTTTCATAATTTTTTTAAAATTTATTCTTAACTATATTAGCATAAATCTTATATCCAGAGTTCAACAAGCTAATTCCACGATAGTTATCTTTGATTTGGCGACTTCCTTTTTTGAAGATTGGTATTACAATGGATTTGTTCCAACTTTGTGGTGGTTCTTGTCCATCCCATATCATATTAAAGAGAATAAGAAATCTGTCTACAAATGTTTTAATTGAAAATTTAAATAATTCTTGATTAATGTAGTCTTCTCCGGGAGCTTTGTTACTTTTTAATGATTTAACAACATCAGTTAATTCATCTATAGACATTTGTTCCAAAGCAACGCTATTAGAGATCGGTATTTGTAATAAATCATCTTTTTGTGTCCATAAATGATGAAAGTAAATACTATACTGCTAAATATTTGCGGCCGAAAACAGTGGAATCATTACGAATTAAGATTAATGAAAATATTTTAGTAACTGAATGTCAAGCCTCCATCTAACTACATTATAATAGTCAACTACGCTCAAATTTTACTCATGCATTTATTTTAAAATACAATGGGAAGTAACATTCAGAGGTCTGTTTAACAATTATAACTTTTGTCTGTTCATTCTTACCTCTTATAGTTGTTTTTGTCGAACATATGTTTCAAGGCTTCTGTAATCGCTGACGATGGGGCTAAGAAGCCCTGAAACATATGTTCGACAAAAACAACCATAAGAGGTAAGAATAAACAGACAGAATGTTTTAATTACTTAATTATTTACTCATGAAGTAAAAAATGAAAAAAGGAACAAAGCATACATTTATACCAACGGGCCGGATGAAAAGTAGGCCTACCCACGGTCCAGATTGAGTTCGTGAGCCGCCATTTGGCCATCACTGATATATACAGTAATTTAAGAAAAACAGCAAAAAAAATACTAATTTTATTGCAGCAGTATGTTGATTATAATTTCAGGAATATATTATATGTCACGTTGACCGAAAAAAAACTACAGAATGTGGCTGAAAATTTCATGATAATTTCAGATAAAATAACCTAAAAACGCCATATTAACAAATCGTAAGGTTTGAAGATAGCTATAAATTTTGGCCACAACTTAGAGAATAATCTAAAAACTAAAATGACAACCGATGTCATCTTAAACTTACTAAACTTAACTCTATATTTGTTCACTTTTGTAGATTTTATTGTTAGGTTATTTCTAAGTTCATGGACTGTCATTTGCGCTGGAGTAGCACAACACTGGAGTTTTATTTCACATTTACATATAGCACTCAAACTCAAAATGTAACAAAAATAACTCATCATAACCTTATATTTGCCCTTTTCATAGAGTTCAGACCATAATTACAATATAATACTCACCGTTATTTTCGTTGAATCGTTGTATGGGAGCTTTAGGAAAGGACATTATGTCATTGTAGAACTTTGAAAATATTTTACTTCGTTCAAAAAACTATAATTTATTAGGAAATTTTAATAATTTTCCCAGATTATGGAATATTACTCAAAACACGGAATTTTAAAACTGTTTATTAGCCATGATTGTATTGTTGACTGTTAACAAAATTGTTCAACAGTTGAACGTCGAATTAAATCTAATTTGCATACGGCCCTCTCAATAACGAACCCTTGTTTGTCATCGAGTGGGCAGTGATTCATTTTAACTATTGTTCTTGATCCGCTATCCTTTGTGTCCCTTAACTACGTTATACGTACAGAGTGTTCTAAAAATGTTACATAAGCGTGCATGAATCACAAAAAAAAACAATCTTCTAAAATAATTCTGAAGTTTTCTTATTTAATTCTTATTCATTTCTTATTTATAGACGCTTTTAATATCTATAGGAATATTGCCATAAGATACATTATTAAGCAAAGAAAACCTATAGATTATCCAACAAAGGTTATTTATTCACAATTTGGCGTTCTTAATATTGAAAAAAAAAATCTTATTGACCTATTATATCAAAATAAATATCATTATTAGGTTTCGGGTTTTTAGGTGTAATTTTCATGATAAAAAAAGAAGGGAAAAAAAAGGAGCTAAAATAATACTTAAAAAAGGGTAGGTGACAAGAAGTGCTCTTCTTATGTATCTCCTTAGAGAGGAGATTAGGACGAGTGTATGCATATGTGTTCGTATAGTGTAAAGTATGTTGTATGAGAGATGTTAATTGTCATTATCATCATTATTATTAACGTTATCATCATTATTATTAACGTTATTATTATTATTATTATTATTATTATTATTATTATTAATGCTCTTCTCTTATATTTAATCAAGTCATGTTTATAGAGTCTCTAGCCGACGCGAAGAAAGATGAAATGGAAATTGCATGTCATGAATATCTTTTGTTCTTGTGAAAATGGAGACCAGGAGCACTAACAATTTTTACCACTTTAATACGGAGATCATCATGCGGAACAAAACATTTGTACTGTGCGTATAGAAAGCTAGAACGCCCAAACATCACGTCTCTTCATTATAAAACGGCATTCAAATACATGCGACGCGACGTTTAACGTGAGGTTGAACATCGCTACTTAGCATATCATCAGTGAAAGGTGCGCTCTATGAGAAAGTGACAACGAAATTTGGCGGAACTAATTAAAAATAATATGAGTAATTACGTCATTTCGTCGCACACTTTCAGTGATAGAATTATAATGCAATGCTGAACTTTGATTGTTAAATGTTTAAATATGGCAGAAGATTGATACTACCAACTAGTTAATGCTCCTCACTCATTCACTGGCTTTATTGAACCCGTAGGTTCATGGCCACGCGGATACAAGCTCTCTATCCTGAGCTAATGCTTTCCAATCATCCCCCGTATATTCTACTTCCCTTAAATCATGGTTAATGTTATTCTCTCACTTCATACTTGGTCTGCGAAAAAAGGCCGTTTTCGCTGTTTTTCCTACGAGAAACTTCAATGCTCCTCTTTCATTCCCCATTCGCAGTCTATGAGACTTAACTGTTCATATCATGTAGCTAGTCCACTGCTGTGGTCTCGAGGTAGCGGGCCCGGGTTCGATCCCCGGTCGGGGCAGTTTTTATCGGGGTTTTTCCTCACCTGTAAGAGAAATGCCAGCAAAACTTTAAGGCCCAAACGGTTCCCGAAATCATATGGCCATCATCTTCCTTATCATTATCATCATCATCATCCTTCGCCGGTGTGGAAAGCAACGGGAAGCTACTACACCTACAATTCCCTAGTAAAGCTGCAATCATAGCAGGAAAATGCTATGATTGCAGTGGACCTGCCTTCGGGCAGAATTACTATGGTTGGATCATATAGCTGATTGTTACATAGTCTTCTCCATTGACCTATCAGTTCACATCTCTTCGATCCAAAAAAAAATTCCTAAGAACTCTATTCTCAAATACTCGTAATCTCCTTTTCTCACTTAAAGTATATATACATAAGGACTTTATTAGACTAAAAGTAAGATACATACAATGTTATTTACAAATATGGGTCACACGGGCAGTAAGCTGTACGAGCTGTTGACAGTCCGTTACAATAAGTTGATGTTTGGTAATAATATACTTAAAAAAAAGAAAACACAACAATATTACAATTAGATAACAATACAATTACATTATACATTAACTTAGTTATGTAGAATTATTAAGAATTAATGATATTGCAATTTGTTAACATATTTATTTATTCATGAATTAGTGTTGTTCTTATTTTCCGCGTTTTGTCCAGAAATCTACCCAAGTTAATCAATTTTCTGGGCTTACCAATAAGTCGTAGCATGCCAATCTTTCACGATTTGAATTTAGAAATCTTTCCGGTAATAACTGACGCCTCCAATATTCCAAATCGTTACATTTTCATAATATATGTATCTCGTCTTCAAAGCTCCCGCACATTGGACATATTCGCATATCGTGGTCGTCGCTAATTTAAAAAAAATTCCATATCCCTAACCTGAACCAAGCAAGCCCTGATCTCTCTTTAAATCCTAGATTGAGTATATAAGATTCTTTTCCCCAAAATTGTCTTAGGTCTCTTTGTAAAAACAGTGATCGTTTTCCCGCACATTCGACTAAAAGATTTTGTCGGTTTATATCTAAGTACCTCCTTCTTATTTTTCTCCACACATTCTTGCGATTTTCCGTCCCTTTTTCCCATACCCAACCCATCCCAATCTTTTGGAGATCTCTCCTAACCTCGTCTGCCCAGAATTCAACATTTGCGTTCCTAACTTGGTGGTCGTTTCCGTCCGGCTTTCTCCTTCGCTTTTTAGTAACAAAAGATTCATCTGGCCGCCTTACAAGGGCTGCGCAGATATAGTTGGGTGGTGGGATTGCCACCTTACAGCCTTCCAACTTGCTTCAGCTTTGTTTTTAGGGTGCCTTCCCTTAGGTAGATTGCCTTCTCTTCGGCTCTGAGCTCTACCTGCCCCTTATAGCAGTCCAATCTGGAACAGACGTTATGCTGATTGGTTCACCCCGGGTATTTCATTTCCCCCGGTACCACCTATATTTAGGAGGCATTCCCCTATCTACCACCTGGGGAAGCGCCCGATGGGATCAGCAACCCCTCTTTAAATTAAGATTCTTGAATTTTCTTAATGTGTGTTGGGAGAATCATAACATACCAGCAACATGGAGGCAAGGTATAGTAAAACCAATTTACAAGAAAGGAGAAAGAAACCAACCATCTAATTACAGAGGCATTACCTTCCTAACTAGTGGATATAAAATCTATGCTAGAATAATAGCAAAACGAATACAACGAATTACTGAAGTAACACTAGCAGAAGAACAAAACGGGTTCCGAAAAGGAAGATCTTGTACCGATGGAGTATTTGCCCTGAATCAGATAATAAACAAAAGACAAGAAACAAACCTAGAAACACATTTGTTATTTATAGACTTAGATAAAGCATTTGATCGAGTAAACAGGGAATTATTGTGGAATATCCTAATAGAAAAAGGCCTCCCTATTCAGATTATAGAAACTGTTAAGAGCTTGTACTATGGAACAAATATTTGTATTGACCCTCAGTTGACTAAAAATAAGACTTTTTTTTTCAAATAAACCAAGGAGTACGACAAGGGTGTTCACTCTCACCTATATTATTTAATATTTATATGGACGATATCCTACAAGAATGGAAGAAGGTTTTAACTAATGAAGGAATATTAATTGATAATAAAGATAAAATAAATGCTTTATTATTCGCTGACGATGTTGTACTTTTAGCAGAATCTGAAAATGAGCTCCAAATGTTAGCATATAAATTTAAATTAATAGCCAATAGATATAATTGTGAAATATCAATAAATAAGTCAAAAGTAATGGCATTTGTTGGTAAATATGGAATTAGATCAAAAATTGTACTGGATAACAAAATAATAGAACAAGTGTCACATTTCCAATATTTAGGATGTGATATAACTTATAGAGAAAATAAAGATATAGAAAATAAAGCAAATAAATTTCAGGCTATTTGTGGAACCATAAAAAGAACCTTAGGTTGGAAAACAAGGAAAGATACGAAACTTAAATTATATAAAACAATGGCTGTTCCTTTGTTGTTGTATGGAAGTGAACATTGGATAATCAAATCAAGGGATAAAAGCAGGATACAGACTGCGGAAATGCTGTTTTTACGTAATGTGAAAGGATGCACAAGAGCGGATAGAATACGGAATGAAGCTATACGAGAAGAATTAAATATATATAAAATTGAAGATAAAATCAGCGAAAATAATAAGAAATGGACAGAACACTTAATGAGAATGAACAACGAAAGAATACCAAAAAGAACCTTCCTGTATAATCCCAGAGGAACAAGAGATGTTGGCCGACCACGTAGAAGATGGACTCCACTTTTAACTTCGCCGGAACAGGCTGCATAGCCTAAACCTTGTAGTAGAAGAAGAAGAATTTGGTGGTCGTAACAAATTGCTCTGAGCATTCTTTGTCCACCTTGGATTAGCCGCAACCAGTACTTGAGTACACGAATTTTGCAGTTTATGTCGTACTGAAATGACCCAAATTCATATAAAATCTCACAGTTAAAAACGGCCTTACTAAGTCCTGTAATATATTTTAGAAAAAGCGTATATACCTTATTTAGTATTTTCTTCTTTGAAAACCCCAAATCTCACTACCATAGTGAATTACTGGCCTCACCATCGCTCCATACATTGTTTCTAACGTATTAACTGGAATATCAGGCACTCTACTCAGAATACTGAGAATATTATTAAGTTGTCCCCTCCCTTTGAATAATGCTATATCAATATGTTTCTTCCACTTTCCGTTCATTTTCAACGTCGTACCAAGATATTCAAAATGTTTCACGTTTTGAAGTATTTGATCTTTGTATTTCCATTCCTCTGCTATACCATAAACCGTCCCATTTTTGAACGTCATTGTTTTTGTCTTACTAATATTTACAGTGAATCCCCAATTCCTACAGTATATTTCCAGTCGGTCAAGACCTCTTTGCAATCCCTTGATTGTCTTGGAACAGATCATTAAATCATCTGCATACAACAGGACTGGGACTTTAACATTTCTTATCTCCGGAGCCTCAATGTCTCCTTCTAGCATTATGGCTGCTATATCTTCAACGAATAGATTAAATAGCATTGGTGACAAAATGCAGCCTTGTCTTACTCCCCGATTGGCTTGACTGATCTCTATGATGTGCCCTTGGTCTACTTTTATACAAAATTTAACATATTTATAAATTGACATAAAGGCATGTATCATTTTATGTGACAATCCTTTCCGATTTAATTTTTCCCACAGTGTACTTCGGTCCACAGTATCGAATGCCATCTTAAAATCAACGAATATTTTCAGTTTATCGTTTTTTTGAAAGGAGTTGGGACGTCAAGAGTCCATGCAATGCATAATAGCAAGCATTTCCAGAATTGAGCCTATGTTTAATTTCTTTGTACATCTCATTCCTATTTGTAATTACTGTTCCTAGGTATTTGAATTCAGCTACTTCTTCAAAATGTTCCTCATTTATCACTGACTGTCCATTTTCACTATATATTGTATTTCTATGTGCGAACATATATTTACTTTTATTGATGTGTACTTCCAGTCCCAACTTTTTTTGCGTCTTTCAGGTTCTTTGTCGGGCAGATAGATGGCATTAATGTGGTATATTTTCAATTTATGCACCATTTGAGATGACCTCTTTACGTAGATTGTAAATTCTTGTATTGTGTACTGAAAGGAGTACAGGATGAATGTTTATATAGTTTAAGGTGTATTCTGTGAGGTATGATGATGAAGAGAAAGGAGAAAGTGAATCCCAGGCCGGCATGTAGCCTACCCCTACCGAAAAACACCTCTAGAGAACCGCCAGAATTAACGTCCTTATCTGACGTCATCATCAGTGTCATATGCATTCTCAACATATGAGCTGCGGAGATTAATGCAAGGATCAGGTGCATAATCAAGCAATTAAACATTTTACACCACAACCACTCCTGGCCTCGAGATTGTAAATGTTTGTAATTAGATTAAATTAATTTAACAATTAAAATTTCCAACCCTGCCGGGTATTTAACCCGTGTCAGCAAGTGAAGAAGCAGACATTCTACCACAAATATACAACATACAAACTTGTTCAGTATACAAAAAATACATCACTGGATTTATTTCATATTATACGTACTGAAAGGACTGTTACAAAATACAGAATTATACAATAATATCATATTACGATATTAGTATATTACAGACACGAGGAAAATGTTTAAAAACCGAACGATAGCGAGGTTTTTAATTTCCGAGATTCTGTAAAACACTTCACAAACGTGCGTTGAACATTATTTTTTGCGCGATGGTGTTTTCAAAATAATACATAATAGTAAAATATAACATCTTTGTTGGAAATATTTGCGTTCATTATAAATAACTGACTAACGTTAACAGTGTGGGCAAAGTTTATTAGTTGAAACAACAGGATGCCGTGAGACCAATTTAGTAAGAACATGGCGGCAATTACGTATTTATAGTTTTATATTGTTGCAAATAAAGTTCAGTTCATTTAAAATGCAGTGATTTGTTTCGTATAATATATATTAACACTACCTTTTGGATATTTTTTGTTTATACATTGAATGTTATATACATAGAGGGCAGCGGTTTTACTTCCCCACACGCCTGTTTGTAATATGTGCTATTACAATATAGTTATTTTTATTACAGTATAGTTACTTAGGGTCCACCGCTGTGGTCTCGATGTAGCGTGCTACCTTGCCACGCAACGGGCCCGGGTTCGATTCCAGGTCGGGACAGGCTCCTGGTTGAAGTTTTTTTTGGGGTTTTTCCTCACCTGTAAGACAAATGCCAGTGCCAGTGCCCAACGTTCCCTGAAAATCATCCGGCTATCATTATCATCCTTATCATAATCCTCAACATC
Source organism: Diploptera punctata (assembly GCA_030220185.1). Taxonomy (NCBI): domain Eukaryota; kingdom Metazoa; phylum Arthropoda; class Insecta; order Blattodea; family Blaberidae; genus Diploptera; species Diploptera punctata. Next base: position 538,880 of record JASPKZ010004552.1, on the reverse strand, counting down.
TTTCACCGGTGTGGAAAGCAACAGGAAGCTACCACACCTATAATTCCCTAGTAAAGCTGCAAAGCATAGCATTAAAATGCTATGATTGCAGTGAAAGGCCTTTATTATTATTATTATTATTATTATTATTATTGTTATTATTATTTAGAACCCCACCACCACCCCCGGGTTACCTCGGCATTAATGCCCTTATCTTCGGTTCTGCTCTATGTCCCTATCTATATCTAATCTTTGTTGAAATACCAGTACATAATAAATATATAATTCGGGTATTTGAAAGTGTGTAGTCGTTACATAAAATAAAAATAAGTGTGGTTTGTTTGTTTGTGTATGTGTGTTAATGTGTGTATGTGACTGTGTGTTTTGTGCTTGTTTGTGTATATGTGTATGTGTAGGCCTATATGTGTGTGTGTATATATGTGTGTGTGTAGTAGTAGTAGTAGTAGTGGTAGGTGATGTTTTTAACGTCTCTCTTGTCTCCGCTGGTCTTCCTCTCTTCTTAATCCCAAGACTCTTCCCGTGTACTTGGTGAGGGATTTGAAGGCTTCCTTCCCGGTCCAGAATTCTGAGGCGGGCGGCCATTGTGTTTCACCTGTCATGGCTGCTTCCTCCAGCTCCTGCCTGAAGACATTGTACTTGGTACATTGATAGAGCACGTGGACTAAGTCGTTCTCTCGAGAGTTGAAACAATCTCAGAGAGGTGAGTAGGCACGTCCTCTTTCGTGCAGTTTGGAGTGGAACAGTCCATGACCTGAGAGGATCCGTGTGGTGTAGTGACTGGGAGTTATCCATGTAGTTTGCATTCTTTTCTGGACTCTCGGGGAGAACTGGAATGTCTGGCGTCCATGGGGCTCCTGTTTCCATTCCAGTTGCCACTTGTCAATGAGGTGAGAATCGATAATTCTACGGACGGCGTCCCTTTCATCTGGTTCGGTGTATAGGTCCGGAGTAACGATCGTTTCCTCGATGTGGACAGGAAGCCCTATTCGGAGACCATGTCGATGAATCCTCCTCTCAATGTACAAGTCTGTTGGCAATACTCCAGCTGTGACTGGAAGACATGCTCTCGATACGGTGTTACAGGATTTGATGACACGTATTAGTACATGTTTTTGCTCCGCATGGAGCTTCTTTTTGTGGCATGCCTTTAGTCGTCTCGCCCATCCGTGTGCAGCATACGCGCATATCTGTTGGAACAGCGTTTTGTATAGCCTTACGATTCTGTCCACCCACACGGGCCATCGCGTGGAAGATGTTTTTGGCCTTTCACGCGATGTCGTAAATATGGGCGTCAATTTTCATATTTGGTTGGATCCCTACTCCGAGGTATTTGATTTGTTGACTGAAGCACAGTCCTCTTTGTTCAATTCTTATTGTTGGTGGGCGCGCTGGGTGTAGTGTGCCTTTTAGGAGCATGCCTCCGGGCCTGTTGTGGAATCACTTTACTTTTTTACAGTGGTTTTCTTTGGGCATAAGGAGAGTTTATGCTGCTTGGTCTATTGTGTTATATGGATGACTTCTTGAGCTCTCTCCTCTACTTGTCTCCTGGAGTTGCCCGAAATGAGGATTACCAGGTCGTCGGCGTAGGCTATCGGTTGGACGTGTGGATGTTCTTCTAATAGCTGGAGTAATACATCCAATACTAAGTTCCATAGGCTGGGTCCGAGGACAGAACCGTGCGGGCAACCAATCGTTACATTTCGATGTATTCTATTGTGGTTTTCCACTAGGGTAGCTGTTCTTCCTTGGAGGTAGTCCCTGATTTCTTTGTACAACTTGCCCTCGGCAGAGCACTATGGAATGGAATAGTTATTTAGATTGGCAACCCCGAAATATAGAAAGTTAAACTTTCAATCATGAACGCAATTGCTGTACGTACGACAAAACGACTATCGCGCAAAAAACTCCATATTTACCATATAAATTAAGCAGCTTATCTAGTAAGGCATACCGCGCCATAGCCGTACGGGTTAAAAAAATGAGATGTCTTGGAGGATAACTACGGGAATTGCGCTGGTTCCAGTCCCCATGGAGAAATATATTTCCTCATGGAATTTCGGCAAGTATGGGACTGGTGGCCACCCAGCATCGTGAGGAATATTTTAATAATTACTATAAGTGGCGGCTTACGTTCAGAAAATCATCTATAACGGTTGGAGGGTTTGACAGTCTGATTATATGTCACACCTTTACAGGTTTGATGGTCGTCTACCACTGTGATTAACACGTATGGATGAGAGACCAGCAGTCGGATGGTAGCCAAGGGCCTTCTAGACTTCGCGCCATAGAGATTATGTGATAACAATTATAATGAAATAATAATAATAAACAGTATAATAATAATAATAATAATAATAATAATAATAATAATAATAGTAGTAGTAATAATAATAGTAATAATAATAGTAGTAATAATAATAATAGTAGTAATAATAATAATAGTAGTAATAATAATAATAATAGTAGTAATAATAATAATAATAGTAGTAATAATAATAATAATAATAATAATAGTAGTAATAATAATAATAGTAATAATAATAATAATAGTAATAATAATAATAATAATAATAATAATAATAATAATAATAATGCAACTTACATAAACAATTTTGAAATGGAATATGACAAGGAGCTATGTATCATTAAAGAAATATATTAAGTTTTAAAAGAGCTATATACAGGGTGTATAAAAAAGGATGTCGCATACTTACATGGTTGAAAGTACACGATAATACAAGCAACAATGTCCCCGTGAATGTAGGTCCGCAAACGAGCCGTTTGCGAGATAATTACGAATGTATGGTTACAAGCCGCCACTGTCGTCAGTGTTTGTAACGACGTACGGTTTCCTCTTTGCACACTTGAAGACGTCCTATGTTCTTTGTTTACAAAACTGAACATTGCCGAGAGGTGGAGTTGTAATCAAACCATACACGCAGAACGTACAGGACGGATACAGTACACAGTCTCAAAAGGTATCAGTCTCGTCTGAGGAGTGCCACTTGTGCTGTGTTGTAGTTACAATGGAACCTTACAGTAACGAAGAGTATGCGGATATGAATTTCATGTACGGTAGGGCTAATGACAATGAACGGGAGGCTGCACACTTGTACCAAGAAACATATCCTGATCGAAGACACCCCGAAAATCGTACATTTACAAGGGTCCATCAGCGCCTAAGAGAAAATGGGGGTTTTGCACAGGGCAGAGCAGTAGGTAGGCCTGCGCTCGCATTATGCCTGAGTTTGAGGATATGGTGTTGGAAGCAGTACAGCTCTCTCCAGGAACCTCGACGAGAAGAATTGCCACACAAGTGCCTGTACTAAGCCACAGTAGTGTATGGAGAATTTTACAGCACAATTTACTGTACCCTTACCACCTCCAACGAGTTCAATGTCTCAATGATGCGGACTTTGTTCCTAGAGTGATGTTTTGTCAGTGGATGCAACAACAGACTGTAGTCAACCCTCGTTTCGCATGTAACATTTGATTTACAGACGAAGCAGGATTCACACGCGATGGTGTTTTTAATTATCATAATACACATTTTTGGTGTGAAATAAATCTACATGCTGCTCATGAGTCACCACTTCAGCACCATTTCTCACTGAATGTGTGGTTAGTGGTACTAGGTGATCATCTTATTGGGCCACACATTCTTCCACGAAAACTTAATGGACGGAAGTACCTTAGGTTTCTGCGGCGTCATCTTCCAGGATTGCTTGAGGATGTTCCCCTTCAGCAACGTCGGAGTTTGTGGTACATGCATGATGGAGCTCCGGCACATTTTTCTGCTGCTGTGAGACGGCATCCAACGCGCAGATACGGCCAAAGATGGATAGGTCGAGACGGATCTGTACCTTGGCCTCCAAGATCACCTGATCTAAATCCTTTGGATTTTTGTGTCAGGGGTCCCTCAAAAGCGAAGTGCACATCAGAAATGATCCAGGGAGTTTCGAAAGAATTCGACATTAATTGCAGAAACGAGCACAGTATTGCATCCAGATGCAAGGAAGACATTTCGAACACCTCCTTCAACAGGTAACCCATAAGTGAAGTGAACTGTGAAATGTGAACTAAATGAGATGAAAAATTAATAGTAAAGTCTAAATTAAAATTAATTTGTACTAACTAGGACGATGTTTACAATGAAGTCAGTGGCGGCTTGTAGCCATGCATTCATAATTATCTCGCAAACGGCTCGTTTGCGGACCTATGTTTACTGGGACATGGTTGCTTCTATTATTGTGTACTTTCAACCATGTAAGTTTGCGCCAACCTTTTTTATACATCCTGTATATCAGTAGCAATGACCAGCACATAAAACAAACATTCAGTTATATAAGAAGTCATTATCATCATTACTCTATCCGAAATTTTCAAACCAGTTCTAACATATGCAGCTGAGACTTGGACACATACAAAGGACTTGAGCAGAATCCAAACTACAGAAATTAAATTCTTACGTGGAATGGTACATAAAACAAGGAGAGATAGAACAAGGAATGATAAAATTAGGGAGACATTAAGTGTAGAAAAATTAACAACAGATATAGAAAAAAGTATACTAAAATGGTTTGGACATTTAAAAAGAATGGAAAAGAAAAGACTGCTACAGAGACTGTTAAATCTCAAGATACAGGGAAAACGATCACGAGGCAGACCACGAGAAAGATATGATGAAATTTAAAAATTAAATTGTACCTGTTGGTAGGTGCCGTCGTCCTCAACTTTGTTAAAATATTGTATATAAAATTAACTGGACCGCTTTCGGAAGCTATCTTCCATCTTCTGCAGGTTGAGCTTCCGCTACTCCTTGTTGTTGTGTACGGTGATGTATACTCCAACTGTTTGTAGCAGCAACTGACTTGTTTTTGACGACCTCGTATAATGAGTTTGACTGGGGTGCGTTCTCAATGAGAAGTGAGGTGTTGTTTGTTTCCTTTATAATTTTGAGGTCATCAAATATATTTATCCTAGCTGGAATGTTTTCTCGGTGGATTATCATGAGAGTATTTTCAATTGTGTTCATTTGATGACCTGCGTTAATGAGATGTTTAGCATAGCTTGATTTATCACCCGCGTGTATGATATCTTTTAGGTGTTCTTTATATCTTGTATTGAAATTTCTGCTTGTCCTGCCAATATAAAATGTATTACAATCTTTACATGTTAGTTTGTAGACTCCCTTGTTGTTGAATTTGTTATGTTCGTCTATGCCATTGTTTAATTTGTTTCCTATTTCATAAGCTATGTTAATGTTTTTATTTATCTTTTTCAAAGTTCTGGTTGGTTTTGTGGTTTCATTTCCTGTGTATGTTAATGTTACCCATGTTTTGTTATTATTAATTCTCTTTCAAGTTTTGTTATATTGTTTGCGTCATTTTTTTCTTTTTTGTTTCTTTATAAGCTTATCAATGATTTGTTTGTTGAATCCGTTGCTTTTCGCCATGTTTTTAAGATATTATAGTACTTTGTTATAATTTGTTTTGTTCAAGGGAAGTTTTAACATTCTGTTGATTAAACTATTAAATGTGCTGATTTTATGTTGGTATGGGTGTCTAGACTATTAATGGCGAGCATATTATTTGTAGATTTGCAGAAAATACTTATTTGAAGTTTTTTTTTCCTATGTTTTCATTATGGTAAGGTCTAGATACTTTATTTTGTTATTAAGTTCTATCTCGTCCGTAAATTATATTTTAGGATGCATGTTGTTTAGTTCTAGCAGAATTTATTTTTCTTTTCTGTCCTCATTTTCATAAATAATCATGACGTCATCCACATATCTTGTAATTAGCTTTATATTGAATTTATTTATTAAAATTTCATAGTATTTGTTTTCCAAATCTTGTAAACATATTTCTGCCATTATAACTGATGTGGGAGATCACATCGGGATTCCATCTTCTTGTTCATATATTTGGTTATGGAATTGGAAATAATTCTGCATCATTATAGTATTTGTGACGAGAAAGATGGATTTACCAAGTGAAGAAAAGTCTACAAGGGAGAGGATACGACTGGGAAGAACGAAAAAGAACAAAGCATGGGAAGATAGAGATGGTTGGAGGCATATTTGGAATCGACCTTCTGAAAGGACAACACGAAAAGAGGATGATGATAATGATGATGACTCTATCCCAAATATTAATATAATAGTAGTCTTTTTAAAATAAATTTAAATCTCTTTCTTTCATATATTGGTCTCTCAGCAAATTAATTGATGGTTTCTTTTCTTTTCGTTTCTCTAATAATTATTAATTTTTATATCAGTTTAATTTGTAATTATCTATACCGGTATTTACTTATATTTAATATATATTTTGTGTGACTATTTAACTCATGCCACAAATGCTAGTCAATGACCAATCACGTTTCAATGAATGTTGTTTTACAACCAATGACAGTCGTGTTTCACCAAGCTCTTTATCGATTTATCTTTATTAGCTCCTGCTTTTTTGATAAAGAAAGCTCCTCCTTCTTAATGTTCTGAACAGGTCAAAACATTATTTTTCTCCAACAAATACATTGAATATAGCAAATAATGGAAAGATTCCTTGATTTTACTGAGTTGTTTACTAAAAAAATGAATAACCCGTAATGTTGATTATGGTATATAGTTTGATGTATTTCATTATTTCTCCACTTGGGTGCACTCTTACAATATTGCGATCTTATTTGGCAATAAATAACATGATCAAGCAGCAGTGAATGAACATAACCTCACATTTCTGATTTGTTTTCAAACATCGCCGTTTACATTAAATATATAAATATATTTTTAACTATACTTAACAATGATTTGTGAGTAAACAGCTTAATTTTATTCGTTAAATAGTCCTAACAAATGCCACTCTTGATTTCCAAATTTTCTAGATAAATTCACTCGTGGCTTTACTTATGACTAATATTTTTCGGGCTATGGAAGAGAAGGCCCTCTGGCGTTAAGTCTGCCAGTTTAAATAAATAAATAATGTACTGTAAATATAATATAATAATATCATTATAAAAGTCATTATACATTACTGAGTCTCTTGTCATCTTAACGTATTTCTAGAAACGTTAAACTGAAAATATATAGAACTGTTATTCTTACAGTTAGATTGATGTAAAGCATGGACTATTATTTTAAGGGATGAGAAAAGATTACGAGCATTCGAGAATAACGTTCTTAGAAAAATGTTTGGTCCAAATACAGGCGAACAAACAGCTGAATGGAGAAAACTACATAACATGAGCTACATAACCTTCATGGGAAATTAGATGTAATAGTAACTGCAAATTGCGATGGATAGGACATGAGCCACGAATTAGAAATGAAAGAGGGAATGATTGGAAAACATTAACTCAGGATAGGAATGAATGGAGAATATATGTCCGCGCGGCCATGAACCTACGGGTTCGATAGCGCGAGTTAGTTAATTAGTTAGTTAGAGGGACATGGAAGTTGTAGGAAAACCAGTGGTAAATCTCCCAGTTGATAGTCCAAGAATGAGGTGATGTTTTATTTATTTATTTTTCATTATTCCGGCTTTTACAATGAATATACATTTTTCCGGTATCCATGTTCACAGTTAACAACACATTTTTGTTTCAACACATTTTTCCATTCCTGTCTGTTCATCCATATATCTTCTTCTATTTCCCATTCCCTCTTAGCTTCATTGATTCCCTGAATCCACGTAATAGTTGGTCTACCCTTCTTTTTCCTTCCCGTGGTTCCCAATCCATGATTATCTTAGGTAGTCTTCCTTCTTCCATTCTTCAAATGTGTCCGTACCAATTTAATTGTTTCTTCTTTATAAAATCTAATATTGAATATTGTACCTGCATTTTTTCTTTTATATATTAATTTCTGATTTTATCCTTTCTGGATATTCTTGCAGCGAGTCTCCAGTATGTCCATTTCAGTGGCGAGCAATTTTTTTTTCATTTGTGTATTTAAAGCCCACACATCAGCTCCATAGGTAATAATGCTTCTGATCATTGTATTAAAAATAGTTTTTTTTTTGTTTCTTTGAAGATATGTTTGTCCCATACTATTCCATTTAGGGCAGATATAGCATACTTTCCTATATTGATCCTGTTTCTTGTTTTCCATCTTTAGTAATTTTAATTCCTAATTACTTATATTCTCCATCATCATCATCGTCCTTTCAAGTATTAGGCCCAGTGGCCCGTTACGGTCTCCCGCCATCTCATTCTTCAGTGTGTTTAATTGTCCCTAAATCTTCTTCTAGTATTAAATCTTGAGGAAGATCCCCTATTGTCATATATCTAGATTTATCCATATTGATCTTTAAACCCCATAAACTATATTCTTGTATTAATTTTCTAGTGAGGTATTCTATATCTTCAAAATCTTGAGCCAATATCAATTGGTCATCTGCAAACTGGAGTGTACATATTGTTGAATTATCGTCTAGTGGTATTCCCATCGGTTTACATTTCTTTTTACATTCTTCAATAGCTTTTTCAGTATAAATCTTATATAATGTTGGAGATATACAGCATCCCTGTCGTAATCCTTTATTTGTTTGAAAACCTTTAGACAAGTACTTTCCCATTTTTACTTGCACATATGATTGTGAATATAGTTTTTGAATTGCTTCAATCAGTGTTGGATTTTTTTTTATTTTTAAGACTTTCCATAATTTTGATGTAGGAATGTTATCATAGGCTTTTTCTATATCTATAAATACTAGATGTAGCGGTTGTGCTCTGATTGTTTTCTTTTCTATAATCTGTCGTATGCTGAAAATGTGGTCTATTGTTGATCTGCCCACTCTAAATCCTGCCTGTTCCTCTGGTTCTAACTCTTTGTATTCAATTTCTAGGAAATACTTGATTATCTTTCCATATAGTCTACTTAGTGTACTATTGACTGTAATTCCCCTATAGTTTTTGCATTCATCTTTTTTTCCTTTTTTATGTATGGTTGAAATATATCCTATTTTCCAATCTGATGGTATATCTTCTCCATTTATGCATTTTTCAAATAGACTTCTCAATAATTCGAACAACTTATCTGTTCCAAGTTTTATTAACTCAGCTGGAATATTTCCTTTCCCTGGTGACGTTCTATTCTTTAATGACTTTACTGCTTCTTTCACTCTTTCTATGTTTAGGTGTATATTTTCTTTTAGTTCTGCATCAAATTCCTCCTCTATAGGGTTTATATATTGTTCTCTGTTTTCTGTCAATAATTCTTTGAAGTATTTATCCAAAGTTTGGAAATTAATGTATTTATTAAATCCTTCTTTGTCATTCTTTCTAATATTCTTTAAAGTTTTCCATGCTTCCGCATTTTTTTTTTTGCCTCCAATGTACCTTTGTATTTTTTGACATGTATTTTCCCAGCATTTGCTCTTTAATTCTGATATATCTTTTCTTATTTTTGTTTGTTGTTTACGAAGGTTAATTTTGTCCTCTATTGATTTAGTATTAAGCCATTTTAGATAAAGATCTCTTTTTATTTTTAATTCTTTGTTAATTTCTTCACTCCAGCAATAGTTTTTTATTATTATTAATATATTTCTCTTCCCCAATAGCTTCTTTAGCTGTCTCATGATGTTCACCTTTAATGTATTGATATTGCTTTTCTGTAGATTCAAATGTAGTTTCTATTAATTTTTCATTTAGTCTTTGCTTAAATAAATATGATGTACTGTCATTTTCCAAACTTAATAAATTATATTTATAACCACTTATTATATTAGTATCTAAATTATCTTTTTCTTCGTTTGGATTGGGATCATTTTTACCTTGAATGCTTAAATATGGAAATATGATTTTAGAATTGACTAAAAAGTGATCTCCGAATGCGGTACCCCCCAACTTGGAGGACCAGGAGTTTAATTTTGGAGTCCTCTTCTCCTAGATGGGCTGTCTACCAAAATTATCGAGCCTCATCCACCCATTGTGGAATATTCTTAGCTTCCCTTCACCTCTTGCCCACTGGTAGTCAAAAGACTCACTCAGTAAGCCGTCTGGATCATCAGGTACTAAGCCCCTCCGCCACGTCAATGCGATATTCCTCGGGGGGATGAGGTGATATAACAACATTAATAATGATTTAAAGGAGGTGAATTATACAGGAGATGATTGGAAAACATTAGCTCAGAACAGGGATGTATGGAGAGCTTATGTTAGCGTGGCCATGAACCTTCTGGTTCAATAGTGTTAGTTATTTTTGTTATTATACATTGAATTACAAGGCATCTATGTATTATTTTAAAATTGTTTATATAGGCTGAATAATAATTATTGCCTCACTGACCTACAAAACTCAACTTTAACTAAAATTAATATGGCAACGCTCGTTATGCTTTCTAATTCGTTTTCAGTTTCATCAAGATATCATATTTACGCTTGGTGAAAATCTCAATGCATACAAACTTGATAAGGATTACAATTTACTCGTGCGTCTAGGTGAGCCCAGCGCCAATCTAACTAATCACGTTTTATCCCCACGTTCGCAAATTAAACAGGTTTATCTAATACAATTGCATACATTTAACTGGAATTCCTGGATACTATAAATCACTGGACTACATACTGAATTAAACAGAATAAATTCACACTATCTCGGTTTAGAGGAAGTATAGACAAACTACTTGAGAAGTAGAATCCAGGGAATCAGACGAAATAATCGGAGTTATCAGTAATTAAAATAGTTTACATTTGTTTATAATCTAAAAATATAAATCTAATATATGAAAATTTCGTTTGTTTGTTTGTTCGTACTTTATGCGCGGCCATACCGTTGATCCGATTGTGATGGGGCTTTTTGCAAAATGTTCAAGAGATTCTCGGGATGAACATAGGCTATAAAAGAGTTGTGATACTCAACTCCTACACACTTAGAATCGTCCTTTGTAGTGGAAAACGTGGAAAAAAGTAGCTCTTTGGACGTTTAAATGGCTTACGCTGCCTAAACCATAACAAATACACAAAATTAATGTACACAGAATTGAATATCTCAAAATGCTCTACAAAAAAAGTTGGCGACAATATATGTTTATCTACGGATAACTCACAATAACAATTTTTGTCTTTAATTGATGCCGAGAAGATCGAGACAAGTACGTAGATTCCTGTGCAAGCATAGCAACACATGGCGGGTATTCTTTTACGGATAACTCACAATAACGATTTTTGTATTTTAGCTCATGTATGCCAAGAAGATCGAGATAAGTAGATTCCCGGGCAACACCGGGTAATCAGCACGGGGAATCTTAAAATAATTACGAAATACATTTATAATTATTTTTCATTTTACTTATTCTACTAATCATAAGAAGTACATTAATTTTCGTCTTTCAGCTCCTTTATGCCAAGAACATCGAAATGAGTAGATTCCCGGACAACGCCGGGTAATCAGCACGGAGTATCAAAAAAATATAAATTTATAATTATTTTTCCGCCTTCTTATTCAACTAAACATAAAAGCACATTAATTTTCATTTATTTAGGCGTAGCAACGCATGCCGGGTATTAGCTAGTGTACAATATTGTCAATGAATCTGTGACGATGGAACAGGCAGAATTATAAAAAAAGTACCAAATCACACAGTTTACGGTTGTAGATTTTTAATTAATAATAGAATTTACTTAATTAACTATGGATTTTAAAAGTAGAATTGATAGTTGTAGAATTTAGTTACTGACCTAAAGTGTGTGTATGTATTATATATCATCGTCATCATCCGGTATCATGGCAGCTGCCGCCGTCTTCCGGAAACCAAACGCCATTCCTCTCTATCCATCCATTGATCTTCCTCCATTCCTCTGATATTCATAGCTGCTTGTACCCTTTCTATCCAAGTTTTCTTCGGCCTTCCTCTCTTCCTCCTTTCCATTGAGATCCATTACATAACAATTTTTGGCAATCTTTGCTCTGGCATTCGTTTGACATGACCATACCACTGCAATCTTTTCTTTTCTATGATGTCTATGAAGTCCGGCTCCTCTTGTACACCCATAATTTCTCTTATTTCTTTATTTCGTATTCTATCCATTCTAGATTTTCCAACTGATCTTCTTAAAACATCCATTTCTGTACTTAAAATTCTTTTCATTTCCCTGGTAGGATATATATATATATATATATATATGTGTGTGTGTGTGTGTCCACCGCTGTGATCTCGAGGTAGCGTGCTACCTTGTCACGCAGTGGGCCCGGATTCGATTCCTGGTCGGGACAGACTCCTGGATGAGGTTTTTTCTCGGGGTTTTTCCTCACCTGTTTCTTCAGGAAGCTTAGGGCCCAACGGTACCCGAAAATCATCCGGCCATCATCATCATCCTTACCATTATCATCATCCTTCACGGTGTGGAAAGCAACGGGAATCTACCATTCCTGTAATTCCCTTGTAAAACTGCAAAGCATAGCATGCAAATGCTGTGATTGTGCAGTGAAAGACCTGCCCTCGGGCAGAATTACTATGAATGGATATATATATATATATATATATATATAAGAGCAGATACTAGCCAATCGAAACAACCCATGAGAACAGCAGAAATGAATACTTTAAGAGCTATAGTAAACAGAACAAGACTTGACAGAGTCGGGATCCAGGATGTGAGGGAGGAATGCAATATAATAGATGTTGAGACATTTATTACAACAAGGAAAAGGGAATGGAATGCGCACGTGGATAGAGCTGATGATACAACGTTTATTAAAGCAGCGAAGAACGTAGATCTAGAGGAAAAAAGAGAAGTGGGTAGACATCTCAAGATATGGAGTGATATGTAATCATCATTGACATAGTGCATGTGTAAATAAACAGGCATATGCCTATAGAAAAGAAGAACACACATACTCGCGCGCGCACACATACATACACACACACACACACAATATATATATATATATATACACACACACACACAAAGTGAATTTTTATTACATCGACAAATTCCAGGGACTGATTTCTGACTGGAAATGGAGGAAAATGTGTCCTATGAATAAGTGTCCATAGATGGCACTGATGAATGGCATTATTCTCTCTGCCCTGTTGCATGGCCTGCTAGATCACCGGACTTAAACCCCTTGGAGTTTTACCTCTGAGGGAATCTGAAAAGCGTTGTGTATGCTGAACAAGTTCCTGATGTACTTAACCATCAACAGCGTGACCACGTCGCCTGTGATGCTATTCGGAGAGAGACTGGAACATGCGAAATAGTGAGGCAATCCATGATACAACGTGTGAACGCGTGAATTAATCCCATGGAGACCACTTTGAACATCTGTTTTGACGTGGATGCGATTATGCTAGGTACTGTGTGCCGGGACGATTTGTTGTCGATACACGCACATCGTTCATTTCCGGACACGTGTTTATAAGACCTTTTGCCCTTCATTTCCAGTCAGGAATCAGTCCCTGAAGTTTGTTGGTGTAATTACCGTTCAACCTATATATATATATCTATCAAAGATCCGGGTTCGAATCCCGTCCAGGCATTTATTTTTCTTATCATACCATATTAAGCTTGCATTGCTCAATGTTAAACATTTAATTATAACATCGATAAAGCGTCACTGCTATAAAGTAAAATAAATATTCTCTTTAATTTGCTTACTTGTTATAGTCAGCTACTAGATGGCAGTGAAGACCGAGTTCTCGCGACATCTAGTAATAATGGAGAATATAATACATATATAAGAAAAATAAGTGTTTGAATTGGATTCGCCTGGTAGTGTAATGGATATCACGCTGAGGTACAGACTCAAAGATCCGGGTTCGAATCCCGTCCAGGCATTTATTTTTCTTATCATACCATATATATATATAAGAAAGCATAATTGAAAGAATTGAGGAAAAGGAATTAAAGTGGTTAGGACATGTTTTAAGAATGGAAGATGAGCGATGGCCGAAGCAACTATATGAATGGCATCCTAACAGAAAGAAGAAAAGAGGAAGACCAAGGTTAACATGGAAGGAAAACATGAAGACAGTAATGCAAGCTAGAGGGCTAAGCATCGAAGATGCCCAAGACCGTAGGCTTTGGAGGTTTGGCACGGGAAGACGGCAGCAGCTGTAAAAACCCGAAGATAGATAGATATATATATCCATCCATAGTAATTCTGCCCGAAGGCAGATCCTTCACTGCAGTCATAGCATTTTCATGCTACGCTTGCAGCTTTACTAGGGAATTGTAGGTGTGGTAGCTTCCCGTTGCTTTCCACACCGGTGAAGGGTGATGATGATGATGATGATGAGGATGATAATGATGGTGGCCATATGATTTCGGGGACCGTTTGGGCTTTAAAGTTTTCCTGACATTTGTCTTACAGGTGAGGAAAAACCCCGATAAAAACCTCACCTAGAAAAACTGCCCCGACCGGGGATCGAACCCGGGCCCGCTGCGTCACAAGGCAGCACGCTACCTCGAGACCACAGCGGTGGAATATATATATATATATTCCATTTAAAATTCTACCCCCTTAGAAATAAAACTTTACGAATGCAATTCAAAACAATTGATCCGCTATAAATTTTATAAAATAATGCACTATACCAAGTGAAAACACGCACATAATTGTTGATGAGAAAAAAAAGTACACGAAATGGAGGGGAGGAAATTAATTAAAAGTACACATAAATCTCGGGACAAAAAAAATATGGTTTCTCCAAAAAAATAAGTTCAGAATCACAGGATAGCAGAATTGCCAACACGACGGATTCGTCGTACTGGCCGGTTAAGTTGGCTCATTCAATTTGTTAGGGAAGAAAATAAAATAAAACTAGAAATAATATTCGTAACGTAAACTAAATGTAGCTAACCTACCAAAATGTATCGAATATTCTGATGTAATCGCGCTATAAAAAATAATGTTATTTCACATAGTAACGTAACATCATTAGATGTGGCACTAAGGGTGGGGGAAATCGATAGCATTCGATATAGTTTACAACATGTGACCGTATTGTTGTCAACTTGGGATCCTTTCTAGCATGGAGATTCCGATATTTCGCTGACAATAGCCCCATATTTTGTTGAACTAATGCTTTTCACAATAACAATTTATTATTTTTTCTAGGTCTTTCACATACATACTATCAGTGGTAACTGATAGTTCATTTCCACAAATCTGTACGTAGTTGCACAGTGTTCTTGTTCAATTCACTCCACCTAGCTTCACACATATTGGCTTCCAGATCAATTCATGGGCAAACTTCCAGACCACGACTGACTCACTGAGGTCTCCATCCGGTCTTATAAATACGGCGAAGACGCTTAGAAGTTCCGAGACAGGCTGAACAGTAAGCCATCGGCCGCTATTCGAATATTCGCGAAAGCAATCTTCCGAGAAATCAAGTCTGGAGAGATAGCTGCGATTTGTACACATGACACATGATACGACTCCGAATCACTATGCCTTATATGACGAGATTTCAGTCTTCCCGCCGCCGAGCATGCGAAATTCAAAAGGTGATAATTTGAGCAAGGGATCAACAATGTGTAACAGTATTAAAAAGTCAAATAATTGTGGGAGTTTTTTTGTTTAAATTAGCGTAGCAGTTAAACTGTTGAAGTGAGTGAAGGATATTTTCTAAATGTTCAGAAGCACGTATATAAGTGCTTAACTGACGGACATCTGGAGTTCCTCGCGTAATTTTATTTTATTCGATATGTAAGTCTGTCTAAATGCCATAATGATACAATAACTTTTCATTCATCTCTTAAATTTGTCTATATATTTTCTATGCGTATTTTCACTTGTTTACTATAACATAATTTAAACTAGATAAAGGGAATTTATCACGGTTCATTTGTCTTCATCATCATCATCAACAAATCAACAAGAGTTGAGCCCTTCTATGGCCCGTTCCGAGACTAAAAAAAAATATGGTCTGGCTATCTTCTCAATGGTCTCCCAACTTGCCTCCTTACACCTGATCTGCAATTCAGCGCACTTCTAGGAAATCTCTCGGATGACTTTTGACATATGTATTTCCTCCAGTGTTCTCTGAATTGTAAGATATATTTTACTATATTGTTAACTTGTAGCAATTCTCTAATTTATTCATTCTCTTTTATTAACCAAACCTTTTTAATTAATAATGAAAAAAAAATAGTAAAAATTTTATTAGGGATGTGATCTCGTCTGGTAATCCCGACTAATAATCTGATAAATCTCATCTGTTGTATTCCCAATCTCCTTTCATCCTTCTTACTGAGGGTCCAGGTTTTTGAACCAAACATCAGTAGAGGTTTAGTTATTATTTTATGGAGAATCATTTGAATGTCTCTTGTCTTTTTTTCCAAAATGCCTCCTGATTATACCATTAATTTTATTATATTTGGAAATTTTATTTCAAGATCCTCCATACATTTATGTCATTTCATATTCCCCCCACCCAAAAAATGAAAGTATTAACTGTTCAGTAATCTGACCATCAATCACTATTTTAACCTGCCGTAATTCCTTCCCTTGCGTGTGCAGTTGCGCAATGTTTTCGTTTTGTTAACTTACCTTATTTATTTCATATTTTAAAAATATTGTGAGCTCCTCGCTGTAGTTCTTGTAAGTTATCTACAGACTCAAATATTAAACAAACATTGTTACAGGTGTTCACATTTCATTCGCAAATGTAAAATACACTTATTTTTTAAAAAAATGCATCCAAGTATAAATTGAGTTGAATAGAAACTTTCTGGATGACAAAATTCATTTTTGAATTAGAAAATTTAGTAACCCAATTTAAAGTGCTGCGCGGGTTGTTAACCCCTGAACTAAACGATCAGGAAGACAAAGACAGTGCAGGAGACGAAGTGCAAAAACTTTATATCTTGTTAAAGAAGGTGTAGGTAGGCAAGTAGCGGTACTTTACTAACAATGTGAGAATGCATGTCGAGTCGTGACTGGTTCACAGTTTTGAAACAATTTCCTGCAGAAGATAGTGTTTTGGTAAGAATGATCACGAAGTCCCCCGCCTCCTCTCGGTGAAAGTTACAGCTACTGTTGGTAAATGCATCACTCTTTCATTACTTAACGTAACGTAATGTAAAATAGTGATATTATACATTATTGGCATTTTGTTAAAAATATATTTTTACAATACTGAAGTGCCTTTTCAGCGATCCGTGGTTAAACCTGTCTCATGATAAAATGACATATTGTGTATATATATATATATATATATATATATATATATATAAAAGGTAAAGGGATCCCACTACAGGCCTCAGGAGGCCCTTGGGGTAGTAGGAGGTTAAGGCTCCCATTTTTTCTTGACAATCGGCACTTTATGTCAGCCGGGTTGTCAGCCCTGCGTGACGGCCGCCTTTACCCCAGAACAAGCGTCTGGTACTCATTTCAGTTAGAGGCTGAGTCGACCCCAGGGCCATAGTGCCGCCAGAAGGTTTGGGTCAGTTTAAAAATCCTGACCCCACACACACACACACATATATATATATATATATATATATATATATATATGATATGATATGTGTGAATTGAGAATACTACATGTATAAGAAAATTGTATGTTTGTCTTGGAATTCTTGGGTAGCTCAGTTGGTTAGAGCGCTAAAGGTACAGACTTTAGAGACTCGAGTTCAAATCCCGACTCAAGCATTCTTTTTTCTTTTCATATCATATTTGCCTTCATTGCCAAATGTCAAAAATATATTTATAATATCTATATATACAAGCGTTACTGCTATAAAGTAAATATTCTCTTTAATAATTTGCTTAACTGTTAGGTTAGCCGCTAGATGGCAGTTGAATGATAATTCCGCTACCTCTTGTGTGAATTGAGAATACTACATGTATAAGAAAATTGTATGTTTGTCTTGGAATTCTTGGGTAGCTCAGTTGGTTAGAGCGCTAAAGGTACAGACTTTAGAGACTCGAGTTCAAATCCCGACTCAAGCATTCTTTTTTCTTTTCATATCACATATATATATATACATATAAGACCGAGTTCTTGCGACATCTAGTAATAATGGAGAATATAATACATATATATGAAAAATAAGTGTTTGAATTGGATTCGCCTGGTAGTTTAATGGATATCACGCTGAGGTACAGACTCAGAGATCCGGGTTCGAATCCCGTCCAGGTATTTATTTTTCTTATCATACCATATATATATATATATATATATATATATATATAATACATTTATTTAACATTTTCCAATACTGTTATTTTAACACAGTTCCAATAATGGATCATATTATATTATAATGATATTGTGAAAAGAAAAATTAATGTGTGAACCAGGAATCGAACCGCGGACATGGAAAGGTGTAGTGGGCTGCACACTAGTCTGGAGAACTAGAGGTCCACGGTTCGATTCCTAGTTCACACATTAATTTTTCTTTTCACAATATCATTATAATACATTTAGTCCCAAAAGGAATGAGAGTAGAGAATGCTTCATAGCGAGGAACTCCAACATTTACGTCGTTGACCTAATATTGTAAAGGTTCATTAAATCTAAGAGACTGAGACCGACGAAAATAGATTTTTTTTTCGGAATTTATCCACAATTGAAAGGTCTTCCGTCACTCTCAAGACATGTAGTATCTCCGTTTGTATGTAGGTCCTGAATATCCTCATGTGTAAATCCCATACTACTTCTTACTCTATTCATCCAACCCTCTTCAGATTCCCCCCCCCCTTTTTTTTTTCCATCTATTCTCCATCCAATATTTTCTTAGGAATTCTATCAGATGGCATCCTCTTGAGATGTGTTTCCATCTTAATAGTACTTCTTCAACTGTTTATAAGATATTTCAGCCACTTTCATAATTTTCCTAATTTCAGCGCTTCTACTTTTATCGCACCTGAACTTCCGCGATGATCTTCGACAGTAACCCATCTCTGTAGCTAATAACTTATTAGCAGAGACCGAAACTTTGGCAGAATACCTTCTTAAATGTGTTAAATCTAACTTCAATTTGAAAGTGAATCTTTATGAATTATACCTTGGTGATTAAAATGTCACAGTTTTATGTTGCCTTTTTTCTGCCTTTTTCATAAGTAATGCCACGAGTGATTTCCAAATTATCTATAAATTCACGACCCACGAAGTGAGGAGTGAATTTATCTAGAGAATTTGGAAATCAAGAGTGGCATTTGTTAGGACTATTTAACGAATAAAATTAAGCTGTTTACTCACAATGCATTATTTAAATATAGTTATTTTATAATATTTATATATTTAATGTAAACGGCGATGTTTGAAAACAAATGAGAAACGATTGGTACGCTTCATTTGCTTCTTTTGTTCGTCACTGCAACCAGATCATATTATTTATTGCCAAAGGAACGCAATATTGTAAGAATGCACTCTAGTGGAGAAAAAATGAAACACATAGAACTGTATATTAATTTATTTCTGATGTCCAATGATGTAAATATGACAATTATATTTTTCTGGAATGTTTTACCGGGGAAAAAATACACTTAAGAAAGTTCAAACAGTGTTTTTTTTTTGTGGTATAATCAATCGCTACAAATGTTTTTATATTAACTCCCGCATGCGGTATGTGTTGACATTCATGCACTATATATATATATATATATATATATATATACACACACAATCTGGTGGCCGTATTTCTTAGTGAGTCAGTCACTGCAAAATAATGCTATGACCTATTCAGAATGTTAAAGGAGGTGCTTTCTTTATTATGATAAACTTTAGTTGGTAAATTCTAGGCGAAACACGACTGTGATTGGTTGTAAATCAAACATCATTGTAACGTGATTGATCATTGGGACATGAGTTAAATAGTCAATATAAATGTCTAATTCACAAAATAAATGCTTTTTGTTGCCTTTATTTGGTTATTTATCTACTGTTTATTAATTCACTATTAAAATTGCCTGCAGGTATTTTAATTTATTTCTATAACCGTTACAATGAAAGTGACTTCACCGAATGTATATTGTTGTCTTTCAGTCAGTTCATAATTATTCTCCTCGCAACAATGAGTGCTGCTGTGCAAAAAATTATATAAATAGCAGAAAGCATTTTAATTACTGCATGTGTTTGTTTGAAAAGGTAACAATGAGTGCGGGTCTAACTTAATTTTTATTTTAGTTTTCATTGCGACGTTATTGTAGCTTGCAGCAAGGTGCTGAAATTCAGTGTTCCTTTACGCAGTAAAATGTGAAGTTACGTTAGTACTTTTGGATCCGACGTATTTTGTACTGACGATAACGTACTCACATGCAACATATGAGAGCAGTCAGTGAACCATGAAAAGAAACATTTTATATCGTAACATATGAGTACAATCAAACACAAAAATGCACTTTCCAAGGCTTACTGGGAAGAAGATTTCTTTGCTTCCAACAGTAATGCAACATCGAGTCGAAAATATCAATTTGTAAGTTTTTCTAATTACCTATTTTAGCTATTTATAATGCCTTTTTTCCTGCCTATTTTAGCTATTTATAATGCCTTTTTTCCTGCCTATTTTAGCTATTTATAATGCATTTTTGCCTGCCTATTTTAAGGATTTATTATGCCTAAACTTCCGGTCTCTGCTTATTAGATTTATATCTTTAATTGTCCATGTTTCTGATCCATATAACAATAATCTCTACAAAAGCCTTATAGATACATTTATTTGTTCTGTAAAGAACTTTTTTTACTCCATAATACTGAGTTCAGTATGCTAATTACTCTTGGTCCATGTGCTTTTTTAATTTCTATTTTTAACGAACCTCCTTTTATTAAATTGATCCTGGATATTTAAATTTCTTGACATATTTAATGTCATCCATTCCTGTAAGATATTGTTCATCAATACTGATTGTTAAATACCGTGTTTTATTTATATATTAATTTGAAATCTCCATTTTTCACATTCTTCAATTAATTTATTAATCCTCTTTTTTCTTGTGTAATGAAGACTTATCATTTGGAATTAATGGATTATGCAAGAAATAACTTCTTACAACGGATTTTTTTTTCAAAATTTGTATTGGGTAACCCTTGGAGAAAGACCGAGAAGTGGGAGGATAATGTTCAAATT
The DNA here is from genome assembly GCA_030220185.1 of Diploptera punctata. Classification (NCBI taxonomy): domain Eukaryota; kingdom Metazoa; phylum Arthropoda; class Insecta; order Blattodea; family Blaberidae; genus Diploptera; species Diploptera punctata. The sequence goes on along the minus strand of JASPKZ010004552.1, from coordinate 517,862 downwards.
GATCTTAGGGAAATATATATCGGACATGAATTCAGTTGGGTAGATAATATTTTTATTTACCTACCGACACACTGGCAGTGTTTCAATTCGAATATGGGTGTCAAAGGGACGACACATTTTGTTCAGAGGCTTCTTTCTTCAAACCTAAGATTTATTTGCTGTAAATGTACGATATGAGATCCCAGAAAGGCATAGACCAACTTGGAATTGTATCCTTATTAGCTATAAAACTAACTCACTGACTCTATCGGATCTTTAGGTTAATGGCCGCGCGGACATACATCCCTATTTTGAGCTAATGTTTTCCAATCATCCCCTGTATAATCTACTTCACTCAAATCATGGATACTATTATTCTCCCACCTCATTCTTGGTTTACCCAACTGGGCGTTTTCCCTCTGGTTTTCCTACAAGAAGCTTCCATGCACCTCTTTCATCTCCCAAACATGCCACATGCCCTGCTTATCTCAGTCTACGAGACTTACCTGTTCTTCTTATATCTGGCTTCCCTTCTAGTTATTTGGCGTCCAGATTTGAGAAGTTATCTTCTTACCACAATATTAACACTAGGTCACAAGATAGTCTGCTAACAATCCCTCTTCATAGCACTTCCTCCTATTCTACTTCCTTTATAGTAGCCTCTGCACGCTCCTGAAATTTCCTTCGTCAAGATATCAGGGGTTGCCGCACACTTGGCAGTTTTAAGTCACGGTCATACAGTTACCTGTTGTCTAATATTTAATTTTTCTCGATTTATTTAAATTTATACTACCGGTATGTCATTAATAATTTTTTATCTTTTTTATATATCTTGTAGATATTACATTTAATTTGTTAAATCTAGAGAAAATTAAAATACATTATAAATAATAGTAATTGTATTGTTTATATAACATATAATCGTTTATGTTTACTGTAATTTAGATGTAAGACTATTTTTTTTGTATTTTTTAAAACCTGGTTGAGTGGCAGACAAGGCCTTAAGACCTTAACTCTGTCAGGTAAAATAAAACTATTATATATATATATATATATATATATATATATTTCATCAAGTAAACACCAACTCAATTGATTAATTATTATTATTATTATTATTATTATTATTATTATTATTATTATATCCTTATTAGCTATACATGATATATTTTTGTCAGCCGTTTTTATTGTTTATCCTAAGCCGATTGTAAGTCTCTGCGCTACCTACCTTTCAAACGATATTAATTGTAAGCATTAACATTTTTATGTAATGCATATTCACTATTATCCACTACGAGATCTAGTCACGTTAATAAACAAAATGTCAGATTATGAATATGTATCGCGAAATAACTCATTAGTTACAGAGCTTGTAACTTATGCAAGCATTCAAATCTCTTAATCATATGTCCAGTACTTAAGTAACTTGTATTTCTTTAAACTTAGGCCTATTGGTGTTGTAACATTCAGTGAAATCTCTAACATAATATAGATGGTCCAGAGCACAAGTAGACTTAATATAGCATATACAGTAAAACTTGTTTAATCCTGAACGTGAATAATGCAGACATCTGTCCAATGTGAACAAATTTATTGGTCCCGGCGAAATAATAGTAATTTTACGTGTATTTATTTTGTATAAAACGGAATCTGTCCAACGCGGAAACGGAAGGACATTTCTACACAATTCACGAAAAAAATGTTTATAAGGCGGAAATCCACTCCATTGAATTTCCGTTAGGCGAAATAACAATAAGGGATGATTCCTGCCACCTGGTGAAGTAGATTTTCTTCCTGAAATTTTCTTTAGGCCTCACTCTACACCCGTTATGCGAAATGCAGGTTCGTTTAACAAATATTTGGCGTGACATCTGTCTTACAAATAACCACTGCACTGTAAGATCTTAAATTAGTTTAAGATCTGAGACCGATTGTTACGTATCTTTCACACGTAGCGTTGTGAATTTCCGGAATAAATATGGCTAAATCGTATTTATCACTGTCTTTAAACGAAAAAGTGAAAGTGATTGAAGATAAAGAAAATCAAACTCTCAGTATGCAAAATAATGACTAAACTTATATAAGGAAAACCCCAAGTTTATGATATTTTAAAACACAAAGAAAAAATAATTAATGAATGCATGCAAGGGAATGATCAAACGAAGAGGAAAGCAATAAATAAACAAAAATAAAATAAAATAAATGAATAAATCAACGAAGTAGTGTGGCAGTGTTTTACAAGTGCACGATCAAAAATCTCCAAATTTCCGAACCGATGCTGAAAAGTCAAGCTCTAGCTGTTGCTATATCCGTAGAGAATAACGATTTCAAGGCATCTACAGGTTGGCTGTACATTTTTAAAATACGACACAAAATAGTGTGGAATGAAATTTGGGGGGAATAAAGGGATGTGGACGAAAGTATAGTTAGTGAGAGGAAACCGAAACTGCATACTTTAATTTCAGGATACACGCCTAAAATACATTTTTAACGCTGACGAAATCGACTGTTACCGTCAAAATCGATCGTACATACTATACTTCACTTTTCAACGACAGCGGAGCTACAATTAATCCAAGGTACTTAAAAAAACACATACGGTACTCTATAATCTAAGATTGGTTAATTTTGTTTTGTTTTTATAATGCGGAATTTTGTCTAATGTGAAAAAAAAATGTTTCCATTCGATTCCGCTTTGAACAAATTTTACTGTATCTGGAGAAACAAGATGTTCACAGTTGTTAATTCATAAATATTCTAGGGAGTATTTCAAAACTCTGTTTACAATTACATTTTAGATTCAATTTGACTTTGATAAAGGGAAAACATAGTAACAATTATTTTAACGTTAATTTTTATTTTCATGAAATAGACCAAATACAGTTTTTAGACTTCGATTACTTTTGCTCTGAAACATTCATATACAGAGTTGCTATGAAGTGTGCATCCTGAAAATCTGTCTTTTCAGTCCCCTCAATTACGGGAACAGCGGCTAGTGGAGTTGCCATTGAACCATCCTATTTCAACGAAACTTGGAGATAAATTATATTTCCATCTTTGTTATTCAGTCTGCGGCGTCAAGAGGAAACACCGATTCCAATAAGACAATACTACTTTCTAAACATGAAAACCCTTATAAGCAGGATGGTTGAAAGTAAAAAAAAAAAAGATTTTTTCATGAGAACTACCTCCATACATTCATCCTTTTGGAAATCGCTAAAATAAATATATTTCATAACTCGCAAAATCGGACTATAAGTTCGATTTTGCTGAAGAATTCGCTTAGTGTAAGCAGTTACTGCACGATTGACTTCAAAATAACATCCCAGCTTATTCCTCATACCGATTTCTAACAAGTAAGCAATTCTAACTAACTAACTAAATAACTGGCACTATCGAAACCGGAGGTTCATGGCCGCGCGGACATAAGCTCTTCATACATCCCTATCCTGAGCTAATGTTTTCCAATCATCCCCTGTATAATCTACTTCCCTCAAATTATATTTAATGTTATTCTCCCACCTCATTATTGGTCTACCAACTGGGCGTTTTCCCTCTGGCTTTCCTACAAGAAGCTTCCATGCACCTCCTTCATTCCCCATTCCTGCCTCATGTCCTGCCCGTCGCAGTGTATGAGACTTAACTGTTCTCATTATATCTGGCTTCCTATAAAGACCATGTAGTTCACTGTTATGTAAGTCTTCTCCATTGACCTGTCTGTTTATCTCCTAAAGTAAGACTCCATGTTTCGCTTCCAGATAATATAATTGGTAGAATAATAGTTTCATATATTTTCAGTAACTTTTTTGAAATGAGTTGGGACATCAAGAGTCTCTGCAATGCATAATAGCACGCATTTCCAGAATTGAGCCTATGTTTAATTTCTTTCTGCATCTCATTCCTATTTGTGATTATTGTTCCTAGGTATTTGAATTCTGCCACCTCCTCAAAATTTCTCTCATTTGTCATTAGCTGTCCGTTTCCATTATATAATGTATTTTTATGTGTGACCATATACTTAGTTTTATTGATATTTACTTCCAGTCCCAATTTCTTAGTGTTACTCCCAGTGTGTGCGTGTTGACCTTTAGTATCTCCTCGCTATCGCCCAATAGTACTACATACTACAGCTGTTAACACCATCACCATCCCACTGCAACTAGAACTGTTATATTTCCTTTTAAGTCCACCGCTGTAGTCTCGAGGTAGCGTGCTGCCTTGTCACGCAGCGGGCCCAGGTTCGATCTCCGATCGGGACAGTTTTTCTGGGTGAGGTTTTTATCGGGGTTTTTCCTCACCTGTAAGATAAATGTCAGGAAAACTTTAAGGCCCAAACGGTCCCCGAAATCATATGGTCATCGCAATCATCATCATTCATATTCATCATAAGCTTAGGATTAGGGACTCTCCTGGCGCACCACTATCATCATCACCCATCATATCATCGGGGCAACGTAATCCCGCCTTCCAGGCGCCCCAACCTCAGAAGTGGGTTACAGGTACGCCATGCCAGAAGAGAACACCAGGAATGTCGAAAGACAACCTGGGGCATTTGAAAAAAAAATCCTTTTAAATACAGACATTAATACAAATAAGTAGAAATTTTGTCGAAACTAATAAAACAAGTTTTTTGATTCAACAGTAATAAAATTAATAATAAAACTCCGTTGAGGTGTTAGTCACAATATAAAAATCATAATATAAAATTATAAACTTATGTATATTATAGGTCCGTCTCCTCAACTTCTTAAAATATTAATTTACTGTAGGCTTTTCGTGACTAGTCCCATCAACAGCAGGTTTGTTGTCCTGATATGTCTATAGTACATTAATATTTTAAGAAGTTGAGGAGACAGACCTATAAGGCACATCATTTTATGATTTTATTAATATCGTTAAGATATTTGATTACATTACGGTTATTTTACTATGAAGATTTTCTAAAGTGACGTGCTTTATACGGCTGGAGATTTCACGAGAACCAATCACACTCAGCCTCCCACCTACAAACCAGCACGACCTACCATCGAGAACCAGTTCTTCTACTCATAGGTTAAGTTTAACGTAAAATAACATATCGTGAGGGACATTGCCAAATCATTTTTAATTTGCACTTGTTCTCGAAAGAAAAAAAAAAAGGCGTCTTCCTGCACTGCCATATCCTAAAGGCGTTCAGTCTACAGTTCACTGTTCTTCGTAACAGCTCTCAATGAAGCTGTGACTGCAGTAAGTTCACTCACAGCTACGAACTGTCTTCCAAAACCATCTGTGATATCACTTAAGTTTATATTTAAATTAAAATTATTATATGATCTCAAGTTTTTGCACTTTATTATGCATCATATTGTTATAAATTGACAGAATTATAAATTCTAAAATCTGCATCGAATTCGTAAAAATTTAAAGGCAGTCGAAGTTGAGTATTTGTAGAAGTATAATGAAAATGGAGTTTCGTTTTGTGTTTATGGCATTTCTGCCAGTTATGGTAACAGCGTTTCCTGACGGTGCTCCTGTAGATGCTTGCGTTAAGCCAAGACCAAATCAGCCTTACCATGGACAAGCACGATCACAACCCATCGAAACATTGCCGTACACTGTGTCAGCTACCAGCAACGAGTATGAACCAGGAAAAAAAATTGCAGGTAAAAAAAAATTATGTCTTACAATTGTTTGTTGTTTCTAAGATAATTCGGAATGGCCAGTACAGCAAATGTTAATCACTGCTGATAAAGTTCAAGTTTTATCAGGATTTAATCAAAATAGGGAGATGAAATATTTACTTGTAACTTATACATTTTTGTTCTTTAAACAAGGAAATTTTAATATATTGTTACATGTTTTTAATACAATTAAATTGATTGAATATTAAAAATATAAAATATTTCAGATATAAAATTAGTACCTGATAAATCAGTCGTCCTCAACTAAAATTAAGTTATGTTCAGTTGAGGACGACTGATTTATCAGTTACTAATTTTATAATTTTCATATTTTATTACATAACCTTAACGGTATTTTAAATTAATTTTAGAAGTATTGATAAATTGATTGAATAATTTAAATTGTACTTAATTCTGTAATTAATTAATTGCAATTTAATATTGTTTACTCACATTTCATATATAGTATGTAACAAAGCAATAATAAAAATAAATCAAATACAAAATATTAAATAATGTCATATCAATTTTAAACTGAATTCTCCCTATTGGGTAGTCACTCGAGTTCGGATAATTATCAAATTGAGAGAACTAAAATGAATGTTAAATCATACTATTTATTAAACTAAACAAAATGGAATATTTCTCATAAAGATGAATATATAACCACATACATATAATTAAAAATATGAAAAATACGATTAAATTAAAAATATTAACCACAAAATAATACTCTACAGGGATTAATTATTCTATTATTACAACTTATTTTCATTGTAAATTTAGACATGTTACAATTGAGCAAGTCAGAGTGGTCCAAAATCATATAAATATTTTACAATATTATAGCTACGTATAAACCTGCGTGTGCGTGTTTGATTTTTTAACCAACATAATAGATTTTAGCAGCTGAATTGTTCAATATATTTTTATGTAAATCAAATATGCTTAATTGAAATAGTGCTGAATTATTGGTTGTGATTCGTTATCCGATGAAAATATGAAGCAAATTCATTTGGATAGATCATGAGGAAAGTATTTTATAAGCTATTATTTTAATATAATTTATGTAGGGCACCCCAGACACCTTAAGGCAAATTTTTAACACTTCACACCTTATTAAAAAATCAAGCATATGATTTAAAAAAATGTTTTATTTATAAATTATTATTGTAAGGGATAAACTGTCTATCACCATGGCATAAAAGCAATACATATTGCCAATATGTTAGTATCGGAATAGTCTTTCAAAGTGAAAAATAATAGTCATGTTGGGAAACTATTAAGATGCTTACCAATTAAATTGCCATTTTTTAAAATTTGATACTTGTACATTCACATTTCTTTCATCGTAGACCTACTTTTCAAACCACTATTATATAGATGTTTTATCACGTACCGTAGTGTATTTTCCTACAAATTTAGAAGAAGCTTAAAATTTAAATTAAAATACAAATGAGGCCTATAAAATACACTGCTCAAAACAATTAGAGGAACACTATGAAATATGCAAATATTTTTTCATTGGATAAAGGTACAAACATGAAATTAATAAAGTACATTATTTGTGGTTATTTATTTATTTATTTATTTATTTATTTATTGCTCATGTCAGTAAAAACAAATGAATAACGCTGACAATTAACTTTTCAAATAATTCCGCTATGTAAGCAATTGAATCTTGTGCTTATTTTTCAAAGGTAAACACTCGTTATATAGAGTTAGTATCGTGTATGGCCTCCACGACATTCGATGACACTTTGGCACCTTCGTGGCATGCTCCCAATAAGATTCTGGATTTCCTCTTGCGGGATATTCTCCCATTCCTCCTTCAGAGCATCTCCAAGTTGCTGCAGAGTTTGTGGAGCTTGATGTCGGTTCCTGACCTTCCTGTCTAGAAGATCCCACAAGTGTTCAATAGGGTTGAGGTCTGGGCTGACCGCTGGCCACTCCATTACCTCAATTTCATTCCTCCTCAGGAAATCCCTGGTGACAGCCGCAGAATGTGCCCTGGCATTATCCTGCATAAACAGAAATCCAGGGCCTACTCCAATGGCAGCAGGTACTACATGCTCTTCCAGAACGTGCTCGATATACCGGACAGCATTCAGTCGCTGGGGAACAAGTACAAGGTCCGTACGATTGTTGTACATAACTCCGGCCCACACCATTATGGAACCTCCTCCGAATCTATCAATTTCCTGTACAGCCTCTGCAGAAAATCTTTCTCCTGGCCGTCCCCACACCCTCAATCGACCATCACAACGTGTAAGACGATACCTGGATTCGTCCGAGAAGAGCACAGACTCCCACTGGTTCAGGTTCCAATCACCATGGTTTTCAGCATACGTACGTCTTGCTGCCTTATGCCCATTTGTTAAGCGTGGTTTTTTAACGGGCCTTTTTGGACGAATATTCTCTTTCCTTAATCTGTTCCTTATGGTTTGGTCTGAAACCCGGATTCCGGAAGCCATATGAAGGTCATTCTGCAGGTCTTTTGCAGTTTTTGTACGCTGTCGAAGAGCAGAAAGAACAACGTATCTGTCATCCTGGGGGCTTGTTTTAAATTTACGGCCCTGGCCACGTCTTCTACAATACTGACCTGTCTCTCTGTGCCTGTTGCGTAACCTGGACACCACGGAAGGAGAAACCCCAAGCTCTCTAGCCACTTGTCGCAGAGATTGACCTTGTCGTAAAAGATGTAGAGCATGATACACTTCAAACTCATTTAAATGCCTCATTTTGTCAGAGACTTCAATAAACAAGGCAATAATCAACATTCGTCACTATAGCAACATCAGGAAGCTTACCAATTAGAAGTGGCCAGTGCCTTCCAAAATAAAAAATGTCTCTATATTTGTTATTTGAGGTAATTTCTCTGTATTTAGGCCATGGATCTTTAAAATTTGTATGCAATGATAAAATTAATAATTCAGTTTACATATTGTCCAACTTTCAGCATCACAGCTTTAAAAAACAATTACTTATTCAATTTATTAGAAGTGTTCCTCTAATTATTTTGAGCAGTGTATAAAACTTACGATAATTTATATTCTCAAATGTTGCAAAATTATAGTCTAAGATTAATATAAAATATTGCTAATTTTAAAATTCATTGGAATTCACTTTAAACTTACTATAGTGCTAGTAGTCTTAAAATTCAATATAGCCTAATATACCGGCGTGCGCTGCTACGCCTAAATAAATTAAATATTCTTTTAGGCTTTGTTGGATAAGTAAAAAAGTTATAAATCTATATCGTAATTATTATTCCCAAAATCTATTTATACCGATTTTCTTGGCAATGAACTGAAAGACAAACAATGTTGTGAGTTATCCTTAAAAAATCGACTACACTTTCGCTGACTTTTTGTAGAGTTTTTTTTGAGGTATTCAATTCTGTTTACATCAATTAGGTGTATTTATCATGGTTTAGGCAGAGTAAGCCATTTACGGTCCAAAAAATCGACTTTTTTTAGTGCATCGATTCTCCTCCCCCTTTTTAGCTCCGGTTCTATAGTACGTACGATAATATGTTATACAGATCTACGTAAATTATCCCAGAAAAATGCTCTAAATGATGGTAAAAAGCCAATTCAAATCGGTCAAATTGTATATATAAATATATTAAAATAATATTGTTTCCCAAAATATATCAAATAAATATATCAAGTACAATATTTTGATTAAAAATATTATATTAGGCTTTTAATATGATAAAGTATTCCACATATATAAAATTAAGGAGGTTTAATAAGTTTAATGAATATATTTTATTGTTCTGGAAAAAGCAATTCTAATCATTTACGAAGTAAATTTCCATTAAAAACATACGCCTATAGGACATTTAGTAATGAATAATGGAGTAGCCGTAGTTAGAATTTAACTAAAACCCACTAGAAGCAAAACAAGTGGCAAGAATATAATATAGAAAACAACATAATAAAGTAAAACCCAATTTTGTTTATAATATGACACATTTAATGGCTTCTATTTATTATTATTATTCTAGATAAATGTAGATATAGATAAATCTACATGTATGACAATAGGGGATCTTCCTCAAGACTTAATACTAGAAGAAAATTTAGGGACAGTTAAATACACTGAAGAATATAAGTATTTGGGAATTAAAATTACTAAAGATGGAAAACAAGAAACAGAGATAAGAAACAGGATCAATATAGGAAAGTATGCTATATCTGCCCTAAATGGAATAGTATGGGACAAACATATCTTCAAAGAAACAAAAAAAAACTATTTTTAATACAATAATCAGAAGCATTATTACCTATGGAGCTGATGTGTGGGCTTTAAATGCACAAATGAAAAAAAAAATACTCGCCACTGAAATGGACTACTGGAGACGTGTGCAAGAATATCCAGGGAGGATAAAATCAGAAATTCATATATAAAAGAAAAAAAATGCAGGTACAATATTCAATATTAGATTTTATAAAGAAGAAACAATTAAATTGGTACGGACGCATTAGAAGGATGGAAGAAGGAAGACTACCTAAGATAATCATGGATTGGGAACCACAGGGAAGGAAAAAGAAGGGTAGACCAAATATTACGTGGATTCAGGGAATCAATGAAACTAAGAGGGAATGGGAAATAGAAGAAGATATATGGATGAACAGACAAGATTGGAAAAATGTGTTGAAACAAATGTGTAGTTAACTGTGAACATGGGTACCGGAAAAATGTATATTCATTGTAAAAGCCGGAATAATAAAAAAAATATTATTATTATTATTATTATTATTATTATTATTATAGTTTTGCAATTAAGTAGCGGCATGAATTCAAGGGGAAGCAATTGAAACACTGCCATAGCCTCACTCTGATGGTTAACAGATAAAAGCGGGTGCCGCACGGCAATACTTGACATGCGGTGTTGTCACGTTTCTCATAGCGCTATGGACGTTTATTGCACAAGACAGAAAAGATACTGATTATTTATGTTATTTAATTTTATGTTATTTGGTATTGTTTAACTTTTAAAATTAAAATTATATAATTATGTATTTATTTTTATGCTAATGATGTGGTATTATTGAGCGACGAGGAGATACTAAGGGCCAATACACGCACTCTATTGAACACTAAGAAATTGGGACTGGAATTAAACATCAATAAAATTAAATATATGTTCACACATTGAAATGCATTATATAATGGAAATGGACATCTAATGGCAAATGAAGGAAATTTTGAAGAAGTGGCTAATTTCAACTATTTAGGAAAAATAATTACAAAGGGGAATGAGATGCACAATGTAATTAAATATAGACTCAATTCTGGAAATGCATGCTATTATACAGGGACTCATGTATTTCCAGCTCCTTTCAAAACATGTTAAACTGAAAATATATAAAACAGTTATTTTCCCAGTTATATTACATGGATGCGAAACATGGACTCTTACTTTAAGGGTGGAAAGAAGATTACGAGTATTTGAGAATAAAGTTCTTAGGAGTTTTTGGTTAAGGCACTACACTACAAGCCGGAAGGTCGAGGGTTCGAGTTTCGGCGGGGTCAGGATTTTTAAACTTACCCAAATGTTCTGGCGGCACTATGGCCCTGGGGTGGGCTCAGCCTCTAACGAAAATGAGTACCAGATACTTGTTCTGGGGGTAAAGACGGCCGTCACGCAGGGCTGACAACCCGGCCGACATAATGTGTCGATTGTCCAGAAAAGTGGGAGCCTTAAGTTCCTACTACCCCAAGGGCCTTCTAGGCCTGTAATGGGATACCTTTACCTTTTATATTATATGGATGCGAAACATGTACTCTTACTTTAAGGGGGGAAAGAAGATGACGATTATTTGAGAATAAAGTTCTTAGGAAGGTTTTTGGATAAAAATGAATTGAACAGACAGGTGAATGGAGAAAACTTCATACTAGTGAGCTACGTGATATGTATAAGAAGCCAGATATAATAAGAACAATTAAGTCTCGTAGGCTGCGATATGCAGGACTTGTTGCACATATGGGGGATGAAAGAGGTACATGGAAACTTCTGGTAGGAAAATCTGAGGGAAAATGCCCATTTTTAGACCAAGAATGAGGTGGAAGAATTTACATTATCCATGATTTGAGAGACGTAGATTATACAGGGGATGATTGGAAAACATTAGCTCAGGATAGGGATGTATGGAGAGCTTATTTCCGCGCGGCCATGAACCTATGGGTTCGACAGAGCCAGTGAATTGGCCATAGTTGGGATTTTAATTTATTTTAATTTATTATTATTATTATTATTATTATTATTATTATTATTATTATTATTATTATTATTATTACTATTATTATTAACTGTTGGATCTGAAATATTTTCGCATGGCCTCCACATGTTGAAATCACTTACATATTAAACTAATATAATATGTAACTATTGTATTATTATTCGAGCTACATATCAAAATATATCACTGATAATCATAACTATTAACTACGGTATACAATTTTATAATTGGATAGAATGCTCCACATCGTTCCGAGTTTTAATTGAAACTGAGGGAAGAATAGCGAAGCTTATCTAAGAGACCCTCTTACGAGATTTTCTTTAATATAATAATAAACATTAATTACAAACCAACTGTTGACACTGCTTACTAAGAGTCTGTCAATGTAATTTATTGTTCCTTGAACTATTAAGAGGTTCTTTTTCTTATGTCACATTATCCATTCGGTCTGAAATATTTTGCCATGCTCGCTACATGTTGAAATCACTTATATATTAAACAAATATAATATGTAGATATGTTGTATTATTATTCGAACTACATATCACAATAAATCACGGATAATTATAACAATTAATTACGGTATACAATTGTATAACTGGATCGACTGCTCCACGTTCCGAGTTTTAATTGAAACTGAGGGAAGAAAAGCAATGTGGCAACATAGTAGTAGTAGCGGTACTCGGGATCTTTGTATTTTAATAACATACAACAGCTGCGGGGAAACAAAGCGAGCCGATTGTTAAGCATCATAGTGAGGCGATAACAAAATCAATTTGTTTATTAATCAATATGTTCATAACACCGTCACTTTTCTTCGAAACTTATGGCTATAGAACTAGAAGTTTCAGAACGTTATATTATTGGTATGAGCATTGGTGACCGAGCCGAAACAATTTTTCTCACACATGTATTGAGAAGCGACATGGACCTCTGTCTGATGCTGTATGTATATTTTTCAGCTACAACCGACGCAAGCTTAGGATTTGTTTAATCTCTCGCATGTTAGCCTAGTGTAATATATATATATATATATATATATATATATATATATATATATAGGGTCCACCGCTGTGGTCTCGAGATAGCGTGCTGCCTTGTCACGCAGCGGGCCCGGGTTCGATTCCCGGTCGGGACAAGCTGCTGGGTGAGGTTTTTTCGGGGTTTTTCCTCACCTGTAAGACAAAGTAAGACAAATGTCAGGAAGCTTAGCGCCATCGGTCTCCAAAAATCATCCGGCCACCATCATCATCCTTATCATTATCATCATTCTTCACCGGTGTGGAAAGCGACGGGAAACTACCACACCTATAATTCGCTAGTAAAGCTGCAAAGCATAGCATGAAAATGCTCTGATTGCAGTGAAAGACCTGCCCTCGGGCAGAATTACTATGGATGGATGATTATATATATTTTTAATCACTAATCCAATGATAAAAGTTTTAATGTAACATGCTAGGATCATTAATGTAAACAATTTCTGTGAATACTTCAGAAGCCACTATCGAAATTATAGTAGAGAAGAGAGCCATTATAATATATATTTTTAGCTATTATCGGTTGTGACTTTTATCAAAGCAAGCCTAGCTGTCGATTTACTATTGTTCATTTAAAAATTATAATAGTATGTGCGCACGCCACTGGAATTAAGAATTATAGTAATATAATAATAATAATAATAATAATAATAATAATAATAATAATAATAATAATAATAATAATAATAATATCGCTACCGCCATATATGCCAAGAAATCGTTGAATAAAAGTTAGGTTGCAAAATTATACGATTTATAAAAATTAAGGTATATTTTCACTTTATAAGTAACGGTAATTTGTCCAATATGTCTTCTGATTTCAAACATTGAATAACCTGTTGATTTTATTTTCTTAAGTCTGATAGCTACAACTTCTGTTCCTTCTCATACAGCATTTAATACCCACACAAATTTAACATTTCTCTCACTATCTCATGGCGCAACAAGCCTAGAACGCCCTTACTTTACTAGCATAGAACTGATTCTAATCTCAATTCTACTTGTGCCAATCACAGACATGAGCGATAATCTTAATCTGTGTTTATGTGACATGTGGTCAATAAGTCGAGTCTCCTTTAGGTATTATAGTTAGATATTACAAACTTTACTTATCATAGCTAACCAATTTTCTAACGATGCATCGCGGTGTTGAGTGGGCACTGTTCCCATATATTAATCGAAAGTCCATGGAGACTCGAATTGTAATTGTACTAGTATTTGTCATCATCGCATATAGTTCGGAGGTTCGCAGGTCCAAACTCGGTATTATTCGATGGATTCTCAGGCGATAAAATCCTGAATATAGGTTCCTTCAAAAGAGAAGTAAACCATGGTTTTCCTAAAGGTGCGTATACACTTGAACATGCGCGGCGCACGCGCTGCTCGTCTTGTGTTCGTCGGAATTACTAATTTCAACGAACCTCCTGCGATCCATAGGAAACCCACGAACCTTCAGTAGACATTTTGCAGAGCAGGTGTAACAACCGTGTCTCTATCGCGTTTGTTACAAAGCACAGAATCTCTGATAGGACTGATGGCGTTTACATTTTTATTTAATAATAAGGTAATTTAAATATTTGACGCTAAAAGTGTGTACTTCATGAAACAGTGCAATAGATGACATAAAAACTTTTTTAAATGGCGCTAGTCGGTTGATGCATAACGCCTTCCAATTGTACTTACGAATTATAATAATAAAACATTGAAAAAATATAGGCCTTACATTACAACTTACCTTTTCCTGTACCTTGGCTACTTTTTATTTTACTTTTCTCACGCCGCGCCGGTAGGACGAAAGTAAAGTAATCAACTTCTTTCTGCATATATCCGGAGATACATCCATCTGATCTCCTATTGCCTTCCAGGCATCTCCTTTCAATGATTTTCTTAAAATGATCCTTATCTTGAGGATCCTACAATAATGGCTTGTTTCTATAAATATGTATCAGTTTTAACATGTCACCTTCTAACCACTCCATACTCAAATAATAAAACTTGTAGGTGCGCGCAAAACAACGAACCCTTCACGCTCCCGTCCAAATATGAGCAGCGAACACTCAAAGCGTTCGTGGAAAAAACCGACAATGAGTGGATCATGGTGCGCCGTATGTGCGCAGCGCGCGCGTCGCTTGAAACCCCGTACAAATCTAACGGACATGGTGCGCGATCGCGGCGCATCGCAGCGCACAAGTGTGTACGTATCTTAAAAGAACCTCAAATCTTGAAAGTAGCCTTTAAGTTAAATATGTCTCTCCTTCAATGTTCTGATTTGAACTCGAAGCTAATTATCTGAACTGTTCAAAGAGAGTCGTTTAAAAATATTTACTTACTCACTAAAGATGGACGTGTTAATATTTACATCCCATTCCAGGATCTTATTGGATATTTCTGAAAAATCTTATTTTTATAGGGTGAGATTGTTAGTCTCATGTGAAAACGTCAAGCAGGAAATTTGCTCTTTCTCGGGTATCCATCATTAACTATTCAATATATTCCCAGCTGCCCTTCCCGTATCCTCGATCCGCAACCTAAAGGCGTGCCATGCGGTGGCGACAGGAACTCATTACATACATTTCACTGCATTCTAAATAATTATATTTAAAATATAACTAACTGACTGGCACTATGAAACCTGGATATTCATGCCGCGCGGAGTTGTGCTTTCCATACCTCCCCATCCTAAGTCCCAATACAATTTGACTCCTTAAAATCATAGTTAATATTGTCACAGTTGGGAGTAGTGAAAGTCCACCACTGTGATCTCGAGGTAGCGTGCTGCCTTGTCACGCAGCGGGCCCGGGTTCGATTCCCGGCCGGGACAGACTCCTGGGTGAGATTTTTTCGGTTTTTTTTCTCATCTGTAAGACAAATGTCAGGAAGCTTAGGGCCCGGCCCGACGGTCTCCGAAAATCATCCGGCTATCATCATCATCATCATCCTTATCATTATCAACATCATCCTTCACCGGTGTGGGAAGCACCTGTAATTCCCTACTAAAGCTGCAGAGCATAGCATGAAAATGCTATGATTACAGTGAAATATCTGCCGTTGGGCAGAATTACTATGGATGGATGGGAGTGCAGTGATGGAAAAAAAGTCGAATTTATTGAATTTAACCTCAACAACGTATATGATTACAAAACATTCCCAAACCATTTATATTTCTTAAACAAAGCTTCACTGTATACACAAATATGATTTTCTGCTAAAAGAGTCTGTCACAAACAGTTATTTCAGAGTTCAGTTGTTAACGCTTGTAGACGTTTTCCTTTACAAAACATCTTGCTTAGAGATCACAACGCACTGTCGTCTTCTGACCCAACGTCTTATTGGCGATTCACACGATTGACCAGAATCACTCGCATCTCTTTCTATATGCAATGGTAGGGGTTATCTGGACGCCAGTTTTGAGTTCCTTCGAATGGAAAGTTCGAGAAGCAGACTCTTTTAGAATCGAAGTATCTTGGAAAATTATTACCCCCAGAAATCACGTCCAATGAGGTCGTTTGGAGGCTGTACACATACTACTAAAACTCCTGTTGCCTCACAAGGAGTCATGCCACCGCCCGTGAAATTCAAAGGTGGCAATATTATTCACCCATTTGATTCTAGGTTTAGTGGGTGCTTCGCTTTTAGTTTTTCTACAAGAAGCTTCCATGCCCCTCTTTCATTCCATATTAATACCATATTCCTACCTATCTTAGTCTACGAGACCACTCTTCTTTTATATATGTTGTTCCATACAGTTCATGTAGCTCATTGTTATGTAGTTTCTTTCATTCACTTGTCTGTCTCTCTCTCTGTTACAAAAGTTTTCCCAAGCATTTTATTCCAAAATACCATATTTTCTTCTCTCTTAAAGTAAGAGACCATGGTTCCATCCATATAACTGGAAGAATAGCCGTTTTATATGTTTTAGTTTAATGTATTTTGAGAGTAGTTGGAATGATGAGTCCCTCTAATGCATAAAAGCGTGCGTTTTCATTGTTCAATTTATGTTAATTTTTTCCCACCTCATTCTTGTTTGTAATTATTGTTACTATGTATTTGAATCCGCCACTTCTTAAAAATTTTCCTCATTTGTTATTAACTGTCCATTTCCATTATATAATATATTTATATTTTATATGTAATGAATTCAACTCATACCGCTGCATACTTTTAAATTTATTAAGACGAATTTAATTGTAAGGAAGGCTAATACGAGTAATCTCGTAGATTACTAAACAATATGAGACTAGACCTAGTCCATCCCACCCAATTAAAATTCTAGGCCTAATCATGATATACTTTTACTAAAATAAAAAAAAAGAGTTTATGAATATTTCTGCTATTATGGTTTCAGTGATCATCAAAGGAGACACGTTCCGAGGTTTCTTCTTACAGGCGAGAGATGTCGCTAAGGATCACTGGATCGGAACGTGGGATGAAGCTCCCAACACCAAGGGGCTTCCTGAATGCTCCGCTATCACGCATGCGGACAACAGGGACAAGTTGCAAGCAACTGTAGTATGGACCGCTCCTCAGGGCAGTCCAGGAGGACAAGTCATTTTTACGTAAGTATCTCTCCACGGTAGGAAGCAGAAAATATAAATGTTATTCAAGACAACATTTACTGTTACAAGATGCACGAACGAAGGCGGTTGTGTTTCTGCGAGTTCTGCCCATCTACGTCAAAATTCTTTGAGAGTGCCAATCACCTGCATTCAACTACTGTACGTTAAACGAGGCGGAATTTGTACGAGTTTTGTGATTCGATCGATCAAAATCTTTCGTCTACTTCCATGATGCGTTGGACCAACCTTCGTTCGTGTCGAGAGGTATAGTACGTTTAACAATTTTTTTTATTGAATCTCCAATAATATGAACCCTATTTCACCATCCGGTATGTTAGGGTTTTAGTTACAATACAATTAATTATTTACAATAATTTAGAGTATGGTTAATTTCTAGCTTTACATAATAACGTAATATGAACAAACGAATAAATAAATTAACAAACCCAAGAAAAAACTAACTCAAAGTCTCTTAAAAATATGATGTATAAAATCACACAGCTTTCTATAGCAACACTTCTTACATAAATATTTGACAAAGGCAGTTGAAATCTATTATGGCAATAACCTAAATTTTTAATAAATTCATGTCTTTTGGAATCAAATGCGGGACACACAAATAACAGATGTGAGATAGTCTGGCTGGAGGTTTTGCAAATACAGGTATCTGTACCTATTTTAAATCGTTCCAAATAATGTCCAAATTTACCGTGTCCAGTCATAAATTGTGTTAATACAAAATTTGGTTCTACGTATTTGCACTTTATTCGGTCAAAAACAGTTGGGAAAAATAATGTTCTTGTCAAAGCACCATTAATACTGTTAACCACTCAGCATTCCAATTTTGTAAGAGATAATTTTTTAACACTTCTTTAATATATGATAGAGGACAGAAGGAGTAAAAGTAATCCATATTTGAATTAGCAGCTGATTTGGCAAGAAAATCTGCACGTTCATTTCCTGTAGTTCCAGTATGTCCTTTAATCCAGCCTAGGCAAATATGTCCAAGATGTTGGTTTAATTTTGTTCTTATGGAGCTTGCAATCGGGTGACGGTTGAATCTGTCATTGATAGCGGAAAGTGCTGCCTGGGAGTCACTATAGATACAAGAAGACTTGTTGGTGGTTATAACCCATTCCACAGCTTGCAGTAGAGCTAAAAGCTCTGCTTGAAAAATCGTACATTTGGAAGCAAGCTTGTATCCTTGGTGAAAGATCTCAACTTCATTATCAAATACCACAAAAGCACATCCAACTAGATAGTTATGGTCCTCCATTCCAGAGATACGAGAGCCATCGGTATAAATGAAATAATCATGATGAGTGTTGACTGTTGTTGCAATCATTTAGCATAAGTGGCCTCCGATAAGTGCTAGGATGACCAGATGACAAGAAATGTTCCTGTCTTTCGATTTCAGAGATGGGGATTTGGTTTAGATATTCACGACCTTTGTTAATATTAGTTAGTCTGGCTCTGTATATGCAAGACAAATATAAGGGTTCAATACCAGTCACAATATAAGCAGCATCATTAGATACTGTACAATATGCTCTAGCTATGCTTAGTATAAAGCCCCTTTGAATTTGAGCAAATTTCTTTTGAGCCCATTTTTTATTTACACAATTCTGAAAAGCAGAAGCACAATATAATATCATTGGCTCAAATGCTCCATGGTAAATAATCTTCAGTATTGAGCTATTAAGACCCCAAGAAAGTCTTATTGCGATAGAAAGGCCAGTCAGAAATTTGCTAGCTTTTGTGGCTAGGGAGGCTAAATGTGCTCGAAATGTACGTTTTCTATCTAGAATCACTCATAAATATCGAAATTCATAAATAAACTTAATTTGTTCACTATTCATTACTAGTTTCGATTGTTCAATCATTCTTTTCCTAGTAATAAGCATTACTGCAGTCTTCAAAAGATTAAAACTCATTTTGTTAGTGCACCCCCAACGATACAAAATATCCAGAGATGCGTTTGCTATAATTGTCAGATTTTCTATCGTTTTAGCCCTAATTAACAACAAAGCATCATCTGCATATGCAATTATTTTACAATCTACTGGTAACGTCTGTTTAAGGAGATCATCATATAAAATGATCCAGAAACCGGGACTACAAATTGATCCCTGAGGGCATCCACGGGTTATATCTCTTATAACAGTGGAGTGACATAATGTAAGCTGCGCTTTCCTGTTACTGAAGTAACTTTTAACCAAATTAAATATATTTTTTGGACATTCCATAGACTTGAGTTGAAGAAGAATCTTCGGCCACCATGCATGGTTGAAAGCACCTGAGATATCTAGTGAGACTAGTAAACCTAGCAGTTTTGATTCTAGTGTATTTTTCATCCATCTAACTACTTCGTAGACAGCGTCCTCTGTTGATTTACCAGGTGAGAATCCAAACTGGTTAGAGCTCAAGGAATTGTTAGAGTACATTTGGAACATAACTCGGTCAATTATCAGTTTTTCTAATATTTTACCCATTACAGGAATCAGACTAATAGGTCGAAGAGAGCTAGCAGAGAAATTCTTATAAGCATTTTCCTTTGGTATTACCTTCACAGCTGCAATTTTCCAGATGTCTGGGAATATTCCAATACTTAAACATTTATTATACAAATTGAAAAATAAGTAGGGATTCTGTTGATGAATATGTTTGACAATATTTGATGAGATAGCATCAATTCCTGGAGCCTTCTGATCATCTTGCTTCCAAATAGCCCATTCAATCTCATCTCTACTTAACGGTGCATCATCTGCGGCATCCGGGGTTTTCACTGACTCCTCCCGAAGTACGGCTTGAAGATTGTCATCTGCAGTGTCCCTTTGAAAAAATTCTTCCGAGAGCACCCTTGCAGATTCAGCCGGAGTTAGGGTGAAACAAGTCCCTGTATTGATAGTTGTGATTACATTGTTGAAATTATTGGGTTTTCTGCACATTTTATATACAACGTTCCAAGGGTTTCGACTACTTTGGGATGTGCAAAAGGACTTCCAACTGTCTGTTTTTGCTTGAAGAATAGCTTTTTTGTACTCTGACCTTAACACAAGGTACTTTTCTTCATAAATTTGTTTCAGTGGTGAGCATCGTGATCTTGAAAACCGTCTTTTACAAGATAACAGCCGTTTCCTCATTATAGTAAGTTTATCTGACCACCAATAGTTTTTCGTTTTACTAGTTTGAGTTTCGGGAGATGTTTTTCACACATATCGACAACAACTGACGTCAAATTGATCACTACTTTATTTATATCCTCTTTAGTGGTGCATTTCACAACATCTTGATTTATTTAGTTTATGCTGTTTTTACACGCTTTATATTAGCTTGACCTGTATCTATCTATCTATCTATCTATCTATCTATCTATCTATCTATCTATCGATCTATCTATGTAACGGAATCTTTCAACGCGATTTTCACCCACTTAAAATCATTGGATCGACTTGAAACTTTATATACTTGTAGATGACCCATGACAATACAATAATTTCATATTTATTTTTTAAAATCCTGGCCATAATCATCAGAAAATCAAAAAAAGTGTTTTTGTATCAATGTAACGGAATTTTTCAACGCGATTTTCACCCACTTAGAAACATTGGATCGACTTGAAACTTTGTATACGTGTAGAGTACCCGTGACAATACAATAATTTCATATTTTGTTTCTAAAATCCTGGCCAGAATCATCCGAAAATAAAAAAAAATGAAAACTGGTATAATAGGTTGCGGACTTGTCGAATTTTTAATCAATCGTTGTAAGAGCTCAGTTGGTAGAGCAGTGAACTCTTAGTGGTATATAATTTCAGAAAACCATACGTCGCTGGTTCAAATCCGGCTGGGAGGGTTTTTTTATAGAAGAGTATTACTTTTAGCTCATACTACAATAGTATCGAATTTAAAGATATTTACATTTTTATCTTATTCTGTAAAATATTAAAACTAAAAAATAAAAAATAAATAATAGTTTTAAAAAACTAAAAGAACACGCTTTATTAGAAAACTAAAAAATGAAAAATAATTTTAATTTCCAATACGCTTGGGATAAAATAAAGTGGTCAACAAAAAAAATCATCTCCAACACATGTAGAATAAAATTAGAGTTATCAACAAAAAGAAAATAATTTTACCATCAAAAGCGTGGGGTGCTTTTTATGTTTTTTACATTTTCTTCTTAGAGAGCTTACTTTTACCAATATCTGTTTATTATCAAATATATTAATTGATATAGAGCATCCCACGCCTTTTGATGGTAAAATTATTTTCTTTTTGTTGATAACTCTAATTTTATTCTATGTGTGTTGGAGATGATTTTTTTTGTTGACCACTTTATTTTATCCCAAGCGTATTGGAAATTAAAATTATTTTTCATTTTTTAGTTTTCTAATAAAGCGTGTTCTTTTAGTTTTTTAAAACTATTATTTATTACTATAATATTCAAAGTGTCCCCATTTGACATTTTTCGTTTTATATTTCCTTGTTAAATATATACTTCAAGTTATAAATCGTGTTTTAACTGAAGGCTGAATTTCAATCACGATAAGCTTATGATCAGAAAATGTCTCTACATCTTTGGCAGGCCATTCCTCAATATGTGTTAAAAGAATGGAATTACACCAATAAAACTTGTGGAATTTCCACATTGAAAGGTTGGAATGATACCGTCGTTAGGTATATGCAGCCGATTAACATTACTGAAATAATTTAATTTAATACGTTTAACAATTAAAATGTATATTTCAGTTTTATAAAATAAACTACACTTTTACTCGTTCAAGTTAGTTCTGCACGAGGAAAATATGCTAGGAATGTGCTGACAATTCTCTTGCTTGTCTTACAATGTTGCCACTTCCTGACCCCTGTGTTGTGTTATTTTACTGGGAGGGGTGTGCTGGCAAATACTGTGCTTTTTAAATGAACCGTCAGCTATAGTAGTCAATCAATTAAATAATCTGGCAATCATGTTACTACTGGAGAATGGGATGTTCCTCCTTTGCCGTCCTCATTATATGTTGTTAATTCCCGTCCGGTGTTATGTTGTGAGGCTGGTAATAGGGAGATGACAAACACTGTGGTTTTAAATGATCCGAAACCTACAGCAGTCATCGACGAAATGGCTAATTTGACAACCATGTAATGATATCAATATAATAAAATTCATTGTTAAAACCGTTGAGGTGGAGAGTCATAAAATAAAATAAGTTAAAATATACCTTCTTAGGTAAAATCCGTCGTCCTCAACTTATAAAATATGTAATCTTTATGCCTGTAGGCCTTTCAGAACATCCATTCCATCTCAGCAGTTCACTCTTCGCTACAGCATCCAGTATGATGTTTGATGCTGTAGCGAAGAGTGAACTGCTGAAGATGGAACGGATGTTCTGAAAGGCCTACAGGCATAAAGATTACATATTTTATAAGTTGAGGACGACGGATTTTACCTAAGAAGGTATATTTTAACTTAGTTTATTTTATGTAATGATATTCCACATGCGTTTAGGGATTCTCCCTTTCATAGAAAAATGTTTGGTGACACTAGCACTAACACACTACAGATTTAACTTAAACGAGTAATATTTAATGATCTACAAATGTTTAAAGCCATATAAATTAAAGTATTTAAGTGTCTGTAAATGTAAACCTTCTACTCATGGAAGGATAAGACGTATCCTCTATTACTGAAATACAGCGTTATACAAGGATGCCTGCTGACCAAGCCTGTCGCACCATCACAGGGGCAGATGAACCTGGCTTCGATTCGTTCATCAGGAACCACACATGGATTGACCAAGATGCAAAATCTAGATTCGGAATGAAGGGCGTGTGTCTAATCATATCCGCACGCAGACGTCTTAAATATCTTAAAAAATTGAAATAAATTAATTTTTATCAAAATATTTCTTGAACTCGATTTCGTCATTGAAAGCCGATGTTGTGTATGAGATAGTATAGATTCTTTTAAATTGCTTATTACTTGTCGATAATTTTACAGATTCTTTGATATATAAATTGTGAAATTCGTATTTAATTATCTTTAAAAAAATGGGCTTTTTCAATACTAAACTAAGATTTCTATCACAACTAAATTTTAATGACGGGATATTACTTATTAGCAACAAAAGTAAATAACGGACAACTCAGGTATTTTTATGATGATCTTGTAGAAGATTTCCGGGCTGTTGGCCGTGGTCTTGAGGCTTGTAGTTCCCCAACGTTTCGCCAGAGACTGCGTCCGGCATCCTCAAGGATTGTCTTGAGACTGGCAATTTTGTCGAGTAACTGCTCTATTTATATATTGTATAAATAGAGCAGGTACTCGACAAAATTTCCAGTCTCAATACAATCCTTGAGGATGCCGGACGTAGTCTCTGGCGAAACGTTGGGGAACTACAAGCCTCAAGACCACGGCCAACAGCCCAGAAATCTTCTACAAGAGCATCATAGTAACTCCGGCCGTGAAAGCCTAAGTCAATATATCAGGTATTTTTTTTCTAAGACTTGGGAATCATCATATTAAATTGCTTGTGTACAGCCCTTCTATATAATTCGTCATAGAGTACAAGAATGCTTAGTTTTGTGCAGCCCTGTTGAGTTTAGTCCTGCTGGGCATACTTATAATAATGGCGGATGTTTTATGTTCCAACAGCTTTTAAGCGCTAAATATCTGCAGATTATTGATACTTAACGAAGCACCTCAGGGAACGTTTTCCAATAATGTAATGTGCGTCGTCATGAAATACGACTTCAGCAACCTGGTTGTAGAGCACATAAAATACGCTTGTTGTTACCATAATTAAATCCAACCCCATTTACACAATGAGAAAGCTAGAAGATGATCCGTCGTGTCACTTGAAGTCAGTATGTTCCACTCCAGCGGGCCAAATTCGATTCACAGCAGGTTAAGGGAATTTAAACCTCTAGCCAATCAGACTATTACTCTCCCAATTTAAGTCTGCACGGCTAGAGGGGAAGTGTGTTAGCGCTAGTGTCGGCAAACTATTTCTCTATGGAAGAGAGAATCCCTAAAGGCATGTCAAATAGCATTACATTGTTGTCAAATTAGTCATTTATTTGACGATTGCTGAAGGATCCCTTTGATCTCCAACAGGGATTTTATATTTTAATCCATTACAAATTCCTTTACTGAATATCGCAATCCTTCTATCTTCAGGGTTTACCGTCTCCAGCAGAACATGGATATTCAAAACTACCTACAATCACAAAAAAACCTTATCAGTGGACAAATTTAAAATCGCAGTCATCTGTCTATTACCAGCTTCACAACATAACACAACATGGCAACATGTTATGAGTTATGAGGAAGGGAAAGCTGATTCCCGAGTATAAACATGGTTGCCGGACTATTCATTTGGTCAACGATTATTGTAGGTGACGGGTCATTTAAAAAACACAGTATTTGCCATCGCTCTCCTCCCAGTAAAAAAAAAACAGTGCAGGGGACAGAAGTGGCAGCATAATATGAGAAGAAATAGAAACAACGTCACATTCCTAGAATGTTTTCTGCTTGCAAATTTAATTTGGGTGAGTAATATTTTGGTGGGCCTATAGTCTGTGAGAAATTAGTTGACAGGTCATTTTAAGACACAGAAGTGTGGTCGATTTAAGAAATAGACGGTTACTCACCTTTCCTTCCGTCGCCATAATATGCCTGTAGGAAGATAAAAAAACAGTTGAATGCCGTGCGTAACTAAATAACGATGCGCTGGAATGTATTAGGAGGCAAAAACACAAGCATTTTCAAGAATTTTGACAAGAGAAGGCAATTAACCATGATATTGTTAATATTGTTAGACAAGGATGACACTCAAGGTTAAAAGAGGATACAGAAGTCATAGCAACGGAGTCCTCACAGGCTACACATTACGGGGTTTAGATTGGCGCAGATAAACTGGTTAACAATACTAGAAAATACGGCAAATTGGATCCCGGATCGAAAAATAGTAGTAGCTAAATTGGGTCCTGATCAAAGAATGGTAGGAATAGGTAAATTGGGTTCGAGCCTATCAGCATTATTCAGAGAACATTGCGTGGAGATTGGCTGGTCGTCCCTAAAGGTATGATGTTAAATAATTAGGCCTAAAACTATTTTTAGCTTGATGGCAAGCATTTAAAATATACGGATTTTATAAATTCGAACGTACTGATTTGTTCCGTTGTCAATAAAGTAATTTTTTCTGCAATAAACTGTTAATTTCTTCTTTTTACCCTGTTTACTGAACTTCTACATAAAATGTAAACTTAAGATTGAAAAATCTTTCAGTACGCTGCAGCCTAACTGAAACAGTTTTACAAATGGCCTTACAGGAAGCGATCCGACGCCAATGAAACCTCTAACGCATAATTGATACCCCAATATTTTTAATTTTATACAGCTCGTTTATGGATAATTGTTTAATATAAGTGTTCGCTTTATTATTTTTTCCTACGAATTCATGTTTGTAATAATTTAATAATATCGTACAAAATTAATAACCAACACTTAACTCACTGGCACTATCGATTCCGTAGGTTCATGACCGCGCGGACATAAGCTCTTCATCACATCCCTATCCTGACCTAATGTTTTCCAATCATCCTCTGTATAATCTACTTTCCTCAAATTATGGTTAGTGATATTCTCCCAACTCATTGTAGGTCTACCAATTGGGCGCTTTCCCTATGGTTTTCCTTCAAGAAGCTTCAATTCCCCTCTTTCATTCCCCATTCATGTCAGATGTCCTGCCCATCGCAGTCTACGAGGCTTAACTCTTTTTATTATATCAGCTTTCCTATAAGATCATATAGCTCACTGTTACGCAGTCTTCTCCATTCGCCTGTCTGATCATCTCTCTTTAACCCATACATTTTCCTAGGAACTTTATTCTCAAATATTCTCTTAAAGTAAGAGTCCATGTTTCGCATCCATACAATATAACTGGGAGAATAACAGTTTTATATTATTTCAGTTTAACATTTTTTGAGAGAACTTGGGACGACCAGAGTTCCTGTGCTGGCGGTAGAATTGTTACCGAAAGGGTTACCCATGCCGGATAGGTCGAAAGCGATAAACCAGACGAAAAAAAAGTGCCTTGGTCGAAAAAAATTACTATCTTTCACCGTAAAAATATCACCTTCAAGAAACGCGGACATGGGTTCCACTGGGATTAGATCTTCCGGTGATAAAATAATCCCCTATTTGGTTCTCCGGGCGGGGACTACTTCAGGCAACCCATACCAAAGGCTCAAACACAGTGATATGGAATGTTAGGATATTGTTAATAACCAACACAGGTAAGAAAATTAGCGAATGCTATCAGGGCCCAGAATCCAGTTTATCTAGATCGGGGACCTAATTTAGCGAACACATACGGATCGGAAATTGACTAGGACATAATTTACCTGGGCCGTTTATATAATACTTAACTCATCTCGTGTCCCGCGCCGTAGCCGAGCGGTTAAGGTAGGAAGCCTTGGCGCAGAGCTATGGGACTTGCGCTGGTTCGCGTCTCCATGGGGGAAGAAATTTTCTCATGGTATTTCGGCCAGTATGGGACCGGTGCCCAGCCAGCATCGTGAGGCAATTGGGTAGCTACAATAAGTAGCGGCTCCAGGTTGAGGAACCAGCTATAACGGCTGGGGGACTCGACATGCTAACCACATGTCACCCCTACACTGGCTGTTGATCATCTACCTCTGTGATTGACACATGTGGATGTGAAGGGCCAGCAGCCGGCTGGTAAAAGGGCAACCGCTGAAAAGTGGAAAGACCCTCAATCGGAACTCATCTCGTGGCAACGCCGCTGCCATCGACACCCATCCTCGGAAGTCTTAATTATTAACAAACAAACTTATGGTAACGTAACTCCGCCTTCCAGTCCTCTCCAATATGAGAAGTGGATTATAATTTAGCCAATGCCAGCAGAAAATGCCACGACAACGTGGCGGCATTGAACAAAATTAAAGTCCTTAAAGTTACTATAGAAGCATAAAGTAAATGTATATAGATATATTCTTGTAAATTCATTAAAAATTAAATGCCATGTCTCTTGCATTATTTTAAGGATTCGTTTGTATGGAATTTTTATTAATTCATTCGGTTTCGGCACATATGCACTACACATTACTCGTGAGTATGACACGGATGTGAGGCATTGTGTACGTATCAAATAAAAAAGAGTGAATTGGAGACGCATTTTACATACTCACTGAGTCATTCGCTTCAATTTTACGACCAACCACCAACGCTTTTAATGAATGAAGGGATCTTCTCTATGCGATGTTCACATACTTCCGCGCGCTATAAATTTTATGTCTGGGTTTTGAAATGCACCCGAGTTTATAACGGACCTAATTGTGACCACTCTAAGGCCATCGCTAGTATTTTCTCATGACATACTTAGTAAATTAAAAATATAGTCATTCCACATGTCGCTTAACTTAATTGTTAACTCTGAGTAATAAATTATCTGGGTAGTCATTGTGATTATCTAGTTAATGAAATTGACGTTTGCTGTTCACTCATCCCAGATTGGCGTAAGAATAAATAACAGCAATACATTTTATCCTGAAATAAATGTTGGGAAATACTTCCATGTGACAAGAATTTTTATTCCAAGTTCCTAAAAGCTAATCTAACGCAATTTAAGTACTCTAACCTGTGAAAGACCAACCTAAAAGCTAACCTAACGCAATTTAAGTACTCTACCTGTGAAATAATGCACGCTGATTTTATTTATTGTACGTTAATTAGAACAGACTATGTTGGTTGCATTGGAACACAGAATATTCGTTAAAATCAATATGGCTGCCACGTCTCCATGTAGTTCAATATCGTGAAAAATATATTCAAATAATCGTTAGAAAACAGGTAAAAATTATTGTAAATGGTGGGGGAAAATGAAACCCCAAGAATAAAATTTGACAGGAGTTCATGAAGTAATTAAAAAAGTCATGTCACATGTTGCAGAATTTAGCCAAATCTTGTACACCCGAATGAGCAAGTGCTCATGCTCGGGTGGAGTTCAGTTACAGAAATATTATATAGAATATATATATATATATATATATATATTATAAAGTTTCAGTTAAAGGGAGAGGGAAAACAAATTTAGGAGCCAGTTTCAAGACCTAAAATAGCTAAATTCTGGTACTTAAAAAAATTAAGAAATAATACAAGGGGAAATAAAATACACAAAACAATATATAATAGGTTAATGCTAGACTGAAGAAGGCGATGAAAGACATTAGGAAATAATATAAAACAAAACAAATTTAGAAAGTTTCAAAATGTAAAACTCACTATGATACAAAAAAATAATTTATGCAAAAGAGAATGATACAAACAAAACATTATATAACAGATTATACCACTCTGAAGAAAGTAATTAAATGCATTAGGTAATAACATATAGCAAAATAAATTTAGGAGAAACATTTCAAAATATCAAAGTTTCGAAATATAAAACTCACTCTAACATGCACAAATAATTAACGCAGTGGACAATGTTATAAACAAAATAATATACAATTGATAAATATTTAAATTTACAAAAGTCAGAGGGTACGAAATATATCCTCATATTAGGACCAAAATAGGCCTAATATGTATTAAATAAGTGATATGACTATTACCGGTTAAAGTGCTTATAGATAACTATATTTAAAAAAATAAATGTTTATAATTCTGAGTTATTTATTTTTACTTAACTTCTAATCTTTTAGGAACTTTTACATGACCCACGTCTCCTGGGTCTTAAAGTGGCACAACCTGTTGTGAGAGGGGTTTTGATTTTTGGTTCACTCACATACTTTTTTGACCACATAAGGACATTGAGGGTCTTCCCTAATAAGTAATCAATTTAACCCAGGGTCTCCTCCGAGACACAGCATTAAGACGAAGCACACCATTCTCCCACATTCGTACTAAACATGGCGAATATGATGAAGTTGAGGCCAGATGTTCGGAGACCGTTTGTTTCTTGAATGTTCCTAACATTTATCTTACACTCGAGGAAAAATCCCTAAAAATATATCACGCAGGAAACTTGTCCCCATCGGGAATCGAATTCGGGGCCGCTGCCGTGGACAGTCATTTTTCTTCTTCTTCTTCTTTTCATGTGATAGACTAGCGGTATGTTACGGTCTCAATCCAACGTTTGAAGGGTCTGCCCAATGGTCTCTTACCTGGTGGCTGGTAATTTAAGATATCACGTGGTATTCTTGTTCTGCTAATTATTCTTACGTGAGATTTCAAGTTGTTTCTGTATTTATTTTTACAGTAAGTAATATACCTTTCTTAAAAATATGCCTTGAATGAACATTTTAAAATGTTAAACTTGGATTGGTTTTCAGGTAATCCTTGAAAGTGTTAAAGTGGCTACAAATATATATGATCATATATTTTTAAAATTCAGAGTTATTTATTTGTCTATCAGTTACTGTGCTTGAAATAATATTTCGTATTATGTCCTGAATAAACAGTTTAAAGTCTTAAAAATTAGTAGTTCTTGCATACAGGTCTAGTGCATGACGTGACTTTAAGTAAATAAATAAGAAGTTATTGTATTGTCACGGGTCCTCTACAAGTTTACAAAGTTTCAAGTCGATCCAATGTTTCTAAGTGGGTGAAAATCGCGTTGAAAGATTCTGTTACATTGATACAAAAACACTTTTTTTTATTTTCTGATGATTATGGTCAGGATTTTAGAAAACAAATATGAAATTATTATATTGTCTCGGGTCCTCTACAAATATACAAAGTTTCAAGTCGATCCAATGATTTTAAGTGGGTGAAAATCGCGTTGAAAGATTCCGTTACATAGATAGATAGATAGATAGATAGATAGATAGATAGATACAGGTCAAGCTAATATAAAGCGTGTAAAAAAGAATAATTCCAAATTTTAAAAAAAATTATAAATCATACGTATTAGTTTGTTAAATATTTAAAAATCAAATGCTTTTAAGCGTAAAAAATAGTATACACGATAATGCAATAGAGTAATTAAAGTGGATGTGAATGTAAATTTGAAAAGCAATAACTGATTGCAACAACTACAGGGGCATCTTATTACTTTCAACTTCGTACAATATTATAACACTCCCATTCTGAGGACATTCTAGGAGATCATCAACGTGAATTTAGAAGGAACAGGTCTACAACAGATCAGATTTTTAGTATAACACAGATTTTATCGAAGAAATCGGAATATAATGGTACAGTACCGTACATCAACTGTATGTACACTTCAAAAAAGCATACGATTCAATTAAGAGGGAGCAGTTATATAGTATCCTGCTGGAGTTCGGATTTCCTAAAAAGTTAGTTATACTTGTACGAATGTGTCTAAATGGCACAAAGAGTGGGGTGCGTGTAGGCAAACAATTTTTGGATACTTTTGAAATCCACAATGGGTTGAAGCAAGGGGATGTACTATCTCTTCTACTATTTAATTTTGTACTAGAGCATGCCATCAAATATTTAGAGGAAGAAGAAAGCCTACAACTGAATGGCATTAATAAGCTATTAGTTTATGCTGATGATGTAGTACAATAGGGCAATACCAAGGACATACTAAAGGTCAACCAACACGCACACACTATTGAGTAACACTAAGAAATTGGGACCGGAAGTAAGTATGAATAAAACTAAATATATGGTTACACATAGAAATCAATTACATAAATGAAATGGACAGGTGATGGCAAACAAGGGAAATTTTGGTGAAGTGGCTGAGTTCAAAACCTATGAACAATAATCACAAATAGGAATGAGGTGCACAAAGAAATTTAACCTAGGCTCAATTCTGGAAATGCGTGCTATTATGCATTACAGGGACTCTTGGCGTCTCAACTCCTCTAAAAAAAGTTAAACTGAAAATATATAAAATTGCTATTCTACCAGTTATATTATATGGATGCAAAACATGGACTCTTACTTTAAAGGAGGAAAAGAGATTACGAGTATTTGAGAATAAAGTTCTTAGCAACATTTTTTGGACCAAAGAGAGATAAACAGACAGGTGGATGAAGACTACTTAACAATGAATTACATGGTCTTTATAATAAGAACAGTTAAGTCTCGTAGACTGCGATGGGCAGGACATGTGGCACGAATGGGGAATGAAAGACGTGCATGGACGCTTCTTGTAAGATAACCAGAAGGAATACGGTAGATCAAGAATGAGGTGGGAGAATAACATTAACCATAATTTGAGGGAAGTAGATTATACAGGGAATGATTGGAAAACATTAACTCAGGATATGGATGTATGGAGAGCTTATGTTCGTTTGGCCATGAACCTGTGGGTTCTATAGTGCCAGTGAGTTAGTTATAACTGCTTATAGATGAGAGAGAATTATTTTACATGAATATGTCGTGTCATTAGTAAACATTTTGAAGTGTTAAAAAGTCATCATTTTTGCTCACAGTGCAGGAAAGTTAAAACAGATAGGCCTATAAGTAACTAACTTATTCAGAGAATTTTCTCATGGACTAGTGGTCAGCGTTTCTGACTACAGTTCACGATGTCTCAGGTTCGATTCTCGGTCGGAGCATAAGAATTTTTCCATGAAGGGAATTATTCCTTGATCTGGAATTTAGGTTAAGTTCAGGTTAAGGACTCTGCTGGCGCTTCTTTATCATTTATCACCCATCTTATCAAAAGGATTACGTAACTCCGCCTTCCAGTTGCCCTAATCTAAAAAATGGATTACAACTCCGCTAATGCAAGGGGAGAAAGCCAGAAATATCAGAAGACAACCTGGCGGCATTGCAAAAAATAAATAAATAACAGAGCAAAATATCGCCATGACTAAACACTCTTTAAGAATTGAAAGTTAAATGTTTTTGCACTTATTCCAAGAAAATATGTTTTTGAACATTAATCATTAATCATTAGCATACAAAAAAAATATTTTCTCTCTTTACTGAAAGGAAAGTGATTGTTACAGTCACTTTTTATTTGACTGAATTACATCCATTGTCTTCTGAAAATATATCTCAACTACACGTCTACATTATGAAAAAGTTTAATTGCTAATTAATCGTGGCAATACAGGAGGGTAAACGTAAAAGTGCTTACAAATGGAGAGATTAAACTAAGGAAAAAAAGAAGAAATAAAGAAAAAAACATACAGGGTGTCCCATTCAAACCTCCCACATTTTATTTAATCATAACTAACAGAGTATGCGGAATTATGAAATGAGACTTGTATTAAACGAAACAGAAACTCAAAGAATTTTCATTGCGTCACACTAAAACACCTCTATATGTGCACCATTAGTAGCACGAACAATATCAAGTCTATATTTGATTTCGTGCCATGTTCTGTCCAACATGTCCATTGGTACTGTTGTAATTGTGTCAAGGATACAAGATGGAGATCTTGTACTGGAGTAGCAAACACACGGTCTTTCACATACCCCCAGAGCAAGAAGTCCAGTGGAGTGATGTCTGGCGAACGTGTTTTATGTGATTATTGTCCAACATGCGACAGATGAATTAACTGCAACAATGAACACAACAT
This sequence comes from Diploptera punctata, assembly GCA_030220185.1. Classification (NCBI taxonomy): domain Eukaryota; kingdom Metazoa; phylum Arthropoda; class Insecta; order Blattodea; family Blaberidae; genus Diploptera; species Diploptera punctata. The sequence continues at coordinate 484,843 of JASPKZ010004552.1, read as the reverse complement.
TCTTTGAGTTTCTCTTTGTTTTAATACCAACCTCATTTCATAATTCCACATACTTTGAGAGTTATGATTAATTAAAACGTGGGAGGTTTGAATGAGACACGGTGTATTACAACTCCAAATTTTACATTGTTGCGCTGTAAAATAGAAAAATGTTAACTTACTCCTCTTCTCTCTAATTATGTAAAATAAAAAAACAAATTTAGTCAACATGAAGATATTCTATTACAACTGAAAGTGTTACAAATGTAAAATCTTCATACGTAGTAAAATTGCCTTATTTAGCACAAGCGACATGTGTTTATGTTGTCAGTAATTAATTCATCTGAACATCTATAAAATCTCTAAACATGGTTAAAATATCATATCAACGAAGTAAACTCGCCATATTTAGCACAAGCGACATGTGTTTATGTTGTCAGTAATTAATTCATCTGAACATCTATAAAATCTCTAAACATGGTTAAAATATCATATCAACGAAATAAACTCGCCATATTTAGCACAAGCGACATGTGTTTATGTTGTCAGTAATTAATTCATCTGAACATCTATAAAATCTCTAAACATGGTTAAAATATCATATCAACGAAATAAACTCGCCATATTTAGCACAAGCGACATGTGTTTATGTTGTCAGTAATTAATTCATCTGAACATCTATAAAATCTCTAAACATGGTTAAAATATCATATCAACGAAGTAAACTCGCCATATTTAGCACAAGCGACATGTGTTTATGTTGTCAGTAATTAATTCATCTGAACATCTATAAAATCTCTAAACATGGTTAAAATTTAATATCATATCAACGAAATAAACTCGCCATATTTAGCACAAGCGACATGTGTTTATGTTGTCAGTAATTAATTCATCTGAACATCTATAAAATCTCTAAACATGGTTAAAATATCATATCAACGAAATAAACTCGCCATATTTAGCACAAGCGACATGTGTTTATGTTGTCAGTAATTAATTCATCTGAACATCTATAAAATCTCTAAACATGGTTAAAATATCATATCAACGAAGTATAAACTCGCCATATTTAGCACAAGCGACATGTGTTTATGTTGTCAGTAATTAATTCATCTGAACATCTATAAAATCTCTAAACATGGTTAAAATATCATATCAACGAAATAAAACTCGCCATATTTAGCACAAGCGACATGTGTTTATGTTGTCAGTAATTAATTCATCTGAACATCTATAAAATCTCTAAACATGGTTAAAATATCATATCAACGAAATAAACTCGCCATATTTAGCACAAGCGACATGTGTTTATGTTGTCTGTAATTAATTCATCTGAACATCTATAAAATCTCTAAACATGGTTAAAATAATCATATCAACGAAATAAACTCGCCATATTTAGCACAAGCGACATGTGTTTATGTTGTCAGTAATTAATTCATCTGAACATCTATAAAATCTCTAAACATGGTTAAAATATCATATCAACGAAGTAAACTCGCCATATTTAGCACAAGCGACATGTGTTTATGTTGTCAGTAATTAATTCATCTGAACATCTATAAAATCTCTAAACATGGTTAAAATATCATATCAACGAAGTAAACTCGCCATATTTAGCACAAGCGACATGTGTTTATGTTATCAGTAATTAATTCATCTGAACATCTATAAAATCTCTAAACATGGTTAAAATATCATATCAACGATAATCTACAGGGACCGACTGTAGGATTGTGATTGTGAAATTATTTGCATTACGTCAGGAAACTGGTTGAAAAGAGGTCAGTGACCAAGGAGATGTCTCGCTCCATTCATAAGTTGCACAACGTTGCCAGAGATCGATCTTTCTCCGCTCCGAACACATTCTTATATCAACCCCCCCCCAACCGCCGCCTTCATATCGTGATTAATATCTGTTGTTAATTATTACACTCTATTCAGGAAGTAGCAGTCACGTCAAAACATGATTTTACTCTATTATATAATGCATTTATTTAAGAAAAGTGACATACATATATATATATATATATATATATATATATATATATACAACTTATAGAGGCAAAATTATTATTATTATTATTATTATTATTTATTTATATACAGAATTTTAATGTATACACATCTTTCTGTGCCTAAAGTTTTATTTTTCTTCTCCACTCGTCTCTCTCCATCCAATCCATGTCCTCCAGTCCTCTTGCTCTCATTCCAGTTCTTATTTCCTGCATCCACGAGTTTTGAGGTCTTCCTCTCCTCCTTCTTCCAGGTGGACACCATTCCAATGTTTTCCTGGGTAATCATTCCTCTTGCATTCTTCGTACGTGTCCATACCAATTTAATTGCTTATACCGTATATAATCTACTATTGAATAACCAATATTATTTTTTTCTCTTCTGACAGCATTTCTTATTTTGTCTAATTTTGAACATCTTGCTGATCTCCTCAAGAAATCCATTTCCATCGACATTAGTTTTTGTTGAATTTCCAAACTTCAGCTCCATATGTGAGAGTACTTTTCACTACTGAATTATATATTTGTAACTTATTTTTCCTGGTTATATGTCTGCTCCTTAAGACTCCATTCAGCATTGCTATTATTGCTCTACCTTTATTTATTCTGTTCTTAATATCACTTTCTTGTTTATCCTCTTTATCTAATTTTACTCCCAGATACTCAAATTATTATTATTATTATTATTATATTATTATTATTATTATTATTATTATTATATTCTAAATTGGAAAAAAATCAGAAATATAATCATCAGACAACAAATGAAAGTCCAAAATTCAATACTAGATTTTGTGAGAAACAGACAACTAGAATGGTATAGTTATATAGGATACCAGAGATACCAGATACGTAGGATACCAGAGAAAAGATTACCCAGACAAGCTTTGGAATGGATCCCACCTGGGAAAGAAAAGAGAGGTCGACCTAGATTTAAATGGATGGATGATATAAGATGAGGTATGAGGGAGCTAGATCTGGAAGAATTGGAATGGGAAGATAGAGAAGAATGGAGAAAGAAGATAAAAATTTAAAAGTTTTGGGCACTGGAAGATGTTTTATTACATTGTAAACCTGTTTATAAATAATAATAATAATAATTATTATTATTATTATTGTTACCATCACCATCATCATCATAAATTATTATGGGAGAATAACATTCAGATTCAATGAGGAAATTTGATATAACGGATGAAAACACAGAAGACAGAGATCTATGGAGAACTTTAATTAAGTAAAATTTGTGCATGTGTATTACAAACTGATAATAATCTGTAAGTCCGTAATCATTTATGTATATTTTTTCTCATGTTAATTATTGTTAATTGTTACTGTTACTGTTATCATTATTATTACTGTTATTATTATCATCATTATTACAATAAATCTATTTTATTTTTCAGGGGTTCCATTGTGAAGAATTACACCACTTTCTGGACGGACATAATCGCTCATGTAGAACAGTGATGGACATACCTAAGAAACAAGACAGTATTGTGCCTAAAACATTTTGAAATGTTCATAGTGTTTTATCATTATTGGCAAACAATCCAAAAGTAAATAAGTATTTAATGTAATAAATAAGGTGCGTCTGTTGCATCTTACCCCAAAAAAAGTTGAGTTCTTCTAGCACATATTTCAAAACAATTTTGTTTCATCGTCAATCTGGACAAGCTGACGATTAAGCAGAATTGTTAAACTCATCTTTTATGAGGTAAGATGCAACAGGTTCGTCTAATTTATTATGGAGAACCTCATAATGTTACTTTCTATTGTAATTTTATAAGTATTTTAAGTTTCATTGTATTTTGTATGCTTTTTTTGTATCATTATTATGTAAAGTTTTGAAAGAGTTTGCATATTTTATCGAAACCTCGTAGGTTAAAAAAATAAAACTAAAAAAAATGATTTCTCATTTTGAAACTACTGAATTATTTCAGTACTTCCACTTTACCTGAAAATTCTTAATTATTCCACCTTAATTTAAATGGTACAAACTCGAAATGTAATTTAAAAAATCAATGTTTTCAGAGAGAGGAAAGTGTAATGCCCATTATAAACATATCTGATATCAAAATAGCTTACTTAAATTAGGCTTATTATGTTTAATATTAGGGGGCACGTCGTAGCGTAATGGTTAAGGCACTGAGCTACAAGCCGGAGGGTCGAGGGTTCAAGTCCCGTTGGCGGCACCATGGCCCTGGGGTCGACTCAGTCTCTAACTGAAATGAGTACCAGACGCTTGTTCTGGGGGTAAAGGTGGCCGTCACGCAGGGCTGACAACCCGGCTGACATAAAGTGCCGATTGTCTAGAAAAAGTAGGAGCCTTAACCTCCTACTACCCCAAGGGCCTCCGGGCCTGTCGTGGGATCACTTTACTTTACTTTACTATGTTTAATATTATACGAGTACTCCAATTAATATTTCAGTGCATCTGCCGGGATCCTTAAAAACTATTAAACTTCGTCTATAAGAACATAAAAACGAGACAATGTCAATTCTACCAGTACTAAAATTTTCATAAGTAATGCCACGAGTGATTTCCAAATTCTCTAGATAAATTCACTCCTCACTTCGTGAGTCGTAAATTTATCTATAATTTGGATCACTCGTGGCATTTGTTAGGACTATTTAACGAATAAAATTAAGCTCTTTACTAAAAATAATTATTTGAATATAGTTACCGGTGTTTTAAAATATTTATATAGTTAATGTAAACGGCAATGTTTGAAAAATTAGAAATGTGAGGTTATGTATATTCACTGCAACTCTATCATATTATTTATTGCCAAAGGGGATCGCAATATTGTAAGAATGCACTCCAGTGGAGAAATAATGAAACACATGAAACTATTATAATCAACATTATAGGTTAATCATTTATATTTTGAATAAACAACTCAGTAAAATCACTGAATCTATTCATTATTTGCTATATTCAACATATTTGTTAGAGAAAAATAATGGTCTAACCTGTTCAGAATATAAAAAAAGGAGGAGCTTTCTTTATCACAAAAGCAGGAGCTGATAAAGAGAAATCGATAAAGAGCGAGGTGAAACACGACTGTCATTGGTGTAAAACAGAATTCATTGAAACGTGATTGGTCATTGACTACCATTTGCGACATGAGTTAAATAGTCACTTAAATTATTAGGCCTACTTCTGGATTAGCCAACCAGAAAAAAAGTCATTTTAAACTCTTTTTGTATAATTCAAAAATAGTACTAGAAAGCTTATTACAAACTTCAAAAGCCATAATATCTTATACTCCTATTTAAAAATATTCTAAGTTCGTGTTCTTACATTATTTCAATAGCCTTTATTAAGGCCGCTTAACTACTTTGTCTTACCCTGACCGGATACATTTTATTACATATCATAAAAAAACAGATGATATAATATAGTTGGTAGCGCACTTACGAATAGAATTAAAGGTATCGGGTTCTATCTGATAAATGTTAATAGAAATAGGCGTTTAAATTTTAGTAATTGATATGTATTTACATAAATATAACGAAGATAATAATGTTGTGTTACTTCATCCGGTAAACAGATCGAATGAGTAATGAACGAAGTAAATATAATGCAAATACTTTTCTTGCAACAGTGGGAGAGGTTCAACTATGATTGAGAGAATTGGAATACACTGAACTACTTTTCCCCATTGCTGATATAGCCAGTATAGGGGTGGATCTTCCAGCCATTATAGCTGATTTTCTCAACACGGAGTGGTTACTTTTTGTACCTACCCAAATACCTCAAGATACTAGGTAGCCATCAATCTCATCTGGCAGAAATTCCTTCCCATGTGGACTCGAACCAGCGTAATTCTTGTTCAATAATAATAATAATAATAATAATAATAATAATAATAATAATAATAATAATAATAATAATAATAATAATAATAATAATAATAATAATAATAATAATAATAATAACAATAATAATAATAACAATAATAATAATAAAAATAATAATAACAATAATAAAAACAATCATAATATATATTTTATGCTGTTTACTTGGAGTACCGATAGAATTCAACTTCTTTGTATCAATACTTCTTTCGAACCAGCGCAATTCCCAGCCATTAATAATAATAATAATAATAATAATAATAATAATAATAATTTACACCAATATAGTTAAGAATAAATTGAGGAAAATTTATGAAAGTGTTATTGGAGAAGAGTAGAATGGATTCAGAAAGGGTAGATCTTGTACAGATGGATTCTTCACTCTAAAACTAATATTAGAAAAGCACAAGGAATTCAATATAGAAACTCATATCGCCTTCGTTGACTTCATAAAGGCTTTTGACAAAGTAGACAGAAATATATTACTACAAATTTTAGCTGATGATAACGTTCCACAACAATATATTACTAATATCTTCAACATCTATAAAGATAATGAAATCTCTGTTAAACAAGATGGCAAATTATCTTCTTGGGAAAAGATCAACACTGGAGTAAGACAGGGATGTGGACTTTCACCGGTGCTTTTCATTATATACATGAATAAATTAATAAATGAATGGAGGAAAACACAACGAGGATATTTACCCATCAATAGGAACCTCAAACTCGATGCTATTCTTTTTGTAGACGATTTAGCTCTTCTGGCACTTTCCGAAAATGATTTGCAACGATCAATTTATAATTTACAAAAAATAGGTGTCAAATTTAATATGGAAATATCAATTAACAAAACTAAAATTATGGCATTTCATGGGAAGGACCCCATACAAAGTAAAATCTGTCTCCAGAATAAAATTTCAGAGAGATCTAATCAATTTAAATACCTTGGATATTATCTCTCTATCTGGGATGAAAAGGATATCCCTGAAAAAGTTACTAGTTATAATAAAAGTTTAGGAATTATTAATCAAGTTATGAAACCATCCCTTGTACAAAAAAACACCGGATTACGTTTATATAACACTTTGGCTAGACCAGTGTTGACCTATGGTAGTGAAGCATGGACACTAAAAAAACAACATGAAAGCAGAATAACGGCTTGTGAAATGAGATTCATGCGCAGAACAGCGGGTTACACCAGATGGGATTGGAAAAGGAACACCGATATCTTAAAAGAATTGAAAACTACGCCAATTTTGGAATATATTAAACAGTACCAACTAAATTGGAAACACCATCTTGAAAGAATGAGTTCAAATCGGATCCCCAAAGCTGTTTGTAATTATATACCAAGAGGACGAAGATCACTGGGCCGTCCTGTGAAACGCTGGAGGGAAAATTTTCTATAGGATCGTAACAGGCCTTGGCCTAATACTTGGAAGGAAGAAGAAGAAGATAATAATAATCATTTATAATAATAATTAATAATAATAATATAAAAAATAACAATAAAAACTATAATAAAAATAAAAATAATAAGTAGGCCTACTTTTATGCTGTTTACTTGCAGTTCCGACAAAATTCAACTTCCTAGAGTATCAATACTTCTAAGAGTCGTGAAGTAAATCTGTAGAGAAGATCGATACTAAAAATGGGAATAAAAACAAGAAGCAACGGGTCCCACGAGATGATAAATCAAAGATTCATTAAATCGCCAGATTGGTTTTAATATTTTATCTAAACTTTGGCACAAGATGTATCTAAATTATTTCTACCATAATCTATGCTTATAAGGCTTTTCATATCAGTTCTATATCTTTGCTTACAAAATTAATCCAAGACAAACATTAAATAATGTATCATGCAGTTCTTTACCTTCTTCCATGTGAAAGTCTTGTGCTGAATTCCAAATCTTCCACCCTGAAAAATAAAATTCATAAAATGCATTAGAAAATGTTGCTATTTACTATAAATTAAAACCCATTACACATTATGAAACAAAAAGTTATTTTGATTTGTGTCCACAGCTGTGGTATCCGGATAATATAATTTTCTCGGATTCGATCCCAGTCCGAAACAAGTTTTCTGGCTGAGGGTTTTACGGACTTTTACTCACTTGAAGATAAATATTGGGAAACTTTAAGGCCCAAATGGTCCCCGAACACAATTTGGCCATCCTTAAACACCTACTATATTCATATTGTTTAGTATGAATATATACAGTAAAAGCTCCTTATTCGCTATTACCTTATTCGAGGGTTAAAAAATGGAGACAGTTCCTGTATTCGCGGATCCTGTCGTTATATTAAAAGGATGGGTATCCGTTATTAATGCAACGGCAACTTTTTTTACTGCAGGCACGTGTCAAGGCGGCTTTTACAAAGAGTGATTCAAACCAAATGGACAAATTAACATCAAAGTAAAACAAACCTTATTGCCACTAAGCCTAAAGTTCGCCGCAGTATTTCACGTGCCGCTATGTCCGTTGATAAATGCCGCCATCGCCACGATCGGTGTTTTATTGTTTCAACTTGTCGCTCGTAATAATTTTTATTGAATAACACGTGTCTCTTCTGTTTGTTGCCAATTTATAATGTCGAGTAAAAGTAAAGATGATTAGTTCCGAGGCGGAAAAAAGTAGTGATGCGGCTTAAAGTAAAAATATAAATGTTTGACCGTTTATGCGTTGGCGTGTCGTTTGCGTCTGTATCACGCTGTTTCAATATGTTAATGAGTCAAGAAATCCGAAGACAAAATAAGGAATTCTATCGTAGAATTCACAGCTGAATATCAATCTTAATTGAAAGATATTTTAAAAGCGGCAAGACAGGAAAAAATTACTAAGTTATTTAAGCCCTTGCCTAAATCTGACAGTAATAATTAATAGAAATTGTTCAAAATCTACCATCAATTGATTTTATTTTGATAATTTTTTATTTTATTTTGTAATTTTGAAACGTATCCCCTATATACCCATACAAATTACCATTCCATATTCGCAGTTTCTGTATTCGCGGCATATTTGCGGAACATATCCCCGCGAATAAGGAGCTTTTACTGTACAGAAAATAAATATGTCTTGTCTTAAGCGATTGAGTTGTCTCTGAGGTTTACCTTAGCATTCAGCTGATCACTCATAGGAAGGATCTCCTTGCGTGATTAAAAAAAGTATGTATATGATTCACAGTTTTAAAGGAAGTTATTTACTGACAGTTCGCATACCTATATGTCTCAACAAGCATAGGGGACGTTAAAGTACCTAAAATGGAGATATTAAATTAAGGAGAGGAAAGTAAGTTATCTAAATATTTCTTTTGAAAATAGAATCATGCTAAAGCAGGATTTTAATATCATAATAAATATGAAAGTTAAAGTTAATAATTTTGTATTTTAAAATTCTTTTAATATTTAAATATAACTTAAATAAAGAAAAACATCTAAATAATTCATTGTTGAATAAAAATGTCTCAGTAACAATCAAAGAAATTGTATTACATAACAGTGTTTCTAAATAATGATTTTAAAATTGTTTTAAGTCATTGTTGTCAGAATAATAAAGCTTTCTGTTATAACTGTAATAAGAACACCTGCTTAACTTCATATTTTAAATAAAAGTAAACTGAACTCTGATTGGATGTTAAAACAATCAACTTTTTGATTTAACAAATCAAATTTAAACCTTATATTTAATGGACTATAACCAATAGAATTTAAAATTACCATCATGTGATGTAATAATGTTCTTTAAAATTATAAAAGAATTACACTAGTCATTCTGCATACAACTTTCCACAAATATAGAAGCAAGAAGAGTTCTCAAGATAAAATGTAATATTTAATAGAAGAGTAACTGATTCCAGACAAGAAAATAATTTATTTTAATTGACGGTGAAGAATAATACCACCTATATTTACTTAATCTGCTGGGAACCTACAAAGTGAATAAATGTGAAATTATTTCTACAAGAAACAGTTTTTTAATGATTTTTAAAGTGTTTTCCTATTCAGTGTGTACCAATTACCGATCCTAAGAAAAGAATCCGGCTCTACCGAAAATTAAACCCTACCTAAACAAGTATTTTTTTAGACACAAATACTGCTTCAAAATGTCACCACTACGTGGGACAGCAATTTACTTCTTCAATGCTGACTGATGGAGTTCCAAAATCAACATCAATACAATATCAATACCAGAGCTAAATTCAGAAAGTAGTTTTTCATTAAAATGTAGCTTATCTAAAAAAAATATTTCTATAATATATTAAAAAATAATTTTATAAAAAGAAATTTTTATTAGTAGAGTTCAATTTTATTTATTTATTGTTAAGATATCACTTTCAGATCATGATATAACTCAACAACGAAATAGACTTTCAATAATAATCAAATAAAAACAGTATGATTTTGAGCTAGAATTCGGGAGGTTTTTATTCAAACCCTGGTGCTGGCACCCTTAATGTTTATTTTTCTCGTCATTTGTGTAGGCAAATGCTAGTTGGAATTTCACCAAGTCCGATTTCAATACAATTGGGAAACATTTTGGACAAAGAGAGATGAAAAGACAGGTGAATGGAGAGGACTACTTATCTATGGTCTTTATAGGAAGCCAGATATAATAATTACAGTTAAGTCTCGTAGACTGCGATGGGCATGACATGTGGAACGAATGGGAAATGGAAGATGTGCATAGAAGCTTCTTATAGGAAACCCAGAGGGAAACCGCCCAGTTGGTAGACCAAGAATGAGGTGGGAGAATAAAATTAACGATGATTTGAGGGAAGTAGATTATGCAGGGAATGAATGGAAAACATTAGCTCAGGATAGGGGTGTATGGAGATCGTATGTCCGCGCGGCCATGAATCTACGGGTTCGATAGTGCCAGTGAGTTAGACTATTTAATGACACTAACTATCACGCAGGAACTGCATAAACGAAGTAAATTCCTCAGCAAGTCAAATTTATGTTCCCTTGTTCTAGTTTACTGAATATATATTTCTTTTGTTAAATTGGAGAAACTCAATTTCTGATGCCAACTTATTTAAAAGTGTCGGGTTGCAGTGAAAGTATATCATCCATAAAATTGTACGTTATTACCTACGTATTGCACTGTAATAATATAAATTGAAAGATAGTTCGTAGGGAGATTCTGTGTCACCCACATAAATAAAAAAAAACTTGAATACACACAATTTATTGTTGCAGTATGTGAATAATTACCCAAGAAAAATATGTGTTGATTTTTTTTTTCCAAAAAATGAGAAATGAAGTCAGAATTTGAGCTCAAAGTAAACTGAATATCTGCAATGAAAATTATGTATTAGTCATTGCTCAGACAGTGAAGCCAAATTATCACAAGACACGCAAACAAACTAGTGAATGCTAAACTAATCTGGTACACTAACTTGCTCATTTTCTCGTCCTAACTTGCCCAAACTAACACTAACTTACCCATCTAACACTAACTTACCCATCTAACACTAATTACCCATCTAACACTAACTTACCCTTTTTCTAATCCTAACTTGTCCATTAATTTAGGGGAATCCTGAGATAGAATCCCCTTATAGGCCTATATGAGTGAACTTATTGGCAATTGGATCTAGCGGGAATACTTTTTTATAATTATAGAATAGCAATCCGCAGTATCAAAATATCCTGATATTACTACGCTATGTAGGCACACATTGAAAAACCCAGTTCCATAATAATATGAGTGTTAAAAAAGTCAACGAGTGTATAATGAATTTCCCTTCTACATCGTAGTTTTTTTTATTTAAGATGGTGTACCACAATTTATATTTTTCTTAGCTCCACTAAGAACTCAATAATCTCCGACAAACCATTAATTAAAGTAGAAACAAAAAAGGCTGAGTTTAAAAAGAGTAAAAGAACTTCTGGAGAAGTTAATTGAAAACTGTTTGTTTCTTCTAGGAATGTGGTGTAAGAACTTACCAGTCCAGCTGTGGAATTCGGCGGATTCCACAATCGTGCTAAAGAACTGTTGGATTATCATAAGTAATGCCACGAGTGATTTCCAAATTATCGATAAATTCACGACTCACGAAGTGAGGAGTGAATTTATCTAGAGAATTTGGAAATCAAGAGTGGCATTTGTTAGGACTATTTAACGAATAAAATTAAGCTGTTTACTCACAAATCATTATTTAACTATAGTTATTTTAAAATATTTATATATTTAATGTAAACGGCGATGTTTGAAAACAAATGAGAAGCGATAGGTACGCTTCATCTGCTTCTTTTGTTTATCACTGCAACCAGATCATACTATTTATTGCCAAAGGAACGCAATATTGTAAGAATGCTCTCTAGTGGAGAAAAAATGAAACACATCAAACTGTATATTAATTCATTTCTGATGTCGTATGATGTAAATATGACAATTATATTTTTCTGGATTGTTACCTGGGAAAAAATACATTTAAGAAAGTGCAAACAGTGGTTTCTTTTTTTGGTGGTATAATCAATTGCTACAAATGTTTTTATATTCAAATGTTTTTATATTAACTCTCACATGCGGCATGTGTTGACATTCATGCACATATATACAATCTGGTAGCCGTATTTCTCACAGGCTCAGTCACTGCAAAGTAATGGTCAGACCTGTTCAGAATATTAAAAAGGAGGAGTCTTCTTTAATATGGTAATTATAACACTGATAAATATTTCGTGAAACACGACTCTGATTGGTTGTAAAACAGAAATCATTGAACGTGATTGGCCATTGAGTCCCATTTGGGGCATGAGTTAAATAGTCAGGGAAAGTTCCCATCACAGAAACATTTTCTCTTGGATTGACTACACTAGTATGTTGTTTAAAATAGCGGCGGCTTGCTTTTACGCAATTAGGTACTGCTAATTCACAAAACACCTTACTTTTTTCCCCGCAAAATGACGGACTGTGAATGTGCAAAATATTTCAAGCCCCTAAATTAACGAATCCTTCAATAAAATTAAGAAGTGCACCAGTGAATATTTGATATATGAAGAAGAAGTGACTTTTAGCGTCTTGTTTAATTTTTTTAATTAAATAAAACGAGGAAGATACTGCCCAAAAATCAGCAAAAACAGATCATTAGAAGTGAAGGTTTACATAAAACCCGAAATTTAAAAAAAAAACTCTTTGTTTTCACTGCGATCCGACATATTTAATAAACTGGCACGAGACATTAGTTTGTTGTCAATTTAAAGGGTTAACAAAATAAATATATAGGCATATAGAAGTTCTTATATATTCCGTAAACCAGCAAAATCGGATCATAAATTAGACTTGTTGAGGAATTCGCTTACTTTAGGACTCCATTCTTTTTCTTCTCCTCGAATTTCAATAAATGCAAAAATATAAACATTTTCAAGGATTTTAGAGTTAATAATTCTATCTTCAGGCCATTGTTTGTCCACAAACATTCAAGACTAAAAATGTATAAAACACTGGCCCTTCCAACTCTTGTATGGTAGCGAAGAATGGGTATTGAAACAGAAGGATATACAGAGATTTATTTCTGCTGAAATTAGGTACCTTCGGAGGACTGCAGGATACACACTACTATATCATAAAAAATGAAGACATCTTAGAAGAATTACACATAGAAACTTTAGAAAACAATATATTTATTTTAAGTCAAGATGGATGCAACATGTTCATCGTATGGAAGATCACAGGATATCCAACCAAATGTTAAGCTATCAACCTACAGGAAGAAGAAGACCGGACGTCCACTCAAAAGACTTTTAGATGGTGTTTCTATCGATGCCGAAACAGGTCAATAAATTACCTAAATTCGTGAATGGACTATGATGATGATGATTTTTTCTTCTCCTTGAGTTTCAAGGACATGGCTTATTTTCGGATCAATACGGAATATAAATTATCATTTTAAATAGACATGAGGAAAGCGAACGAGAGGCAAATCAAAATTGAGACGAATATACTATGAAGAAGTAGGGGAAGGTCGTGTATTTTGGCCACTTAACTTAAAATTCGAGTAACGCCTTTAATTCTATTTAGAAAATTATAAATTTTATAAATGATGAATAGTACACAGTACTGATTGATTTTATAACTACGTCGTATAATCATTTCCAGACAATTTTTAAAAATTATGTTTACATAAATAATGATTCCGTATAATTTGGGCCGAGGTTGTGTAATTTGGGCCGATGTACTATAGGTTGTACATGCAAATATAATTACTCGTATTACTTTTTAGGTGATTTATTAAAAAAAATATAAGTAAGAGAATACATTCTCTTTTCGGGATTCATAAATCTGTAGTACAGTCTGTCCTCACTTGTGTTTCTGAAACAATTATCAAAACACGAGAAATAAATACACGTAGATAAATAATGAACATATGTGATTTTTGAGATGACTTCTTGAATTCACAAGGTCAGATCATCAAAGAAATACATTAAAAAATTGAAAGTCCAAAATATGTTAAATGATATAACCAATAATAATAATAATAATAATAATAATAATAATAATAATAATAATAATAATAATAATAATAATAATAATAATAATAATAATAATAATAAAAACAGCAATAACAGTGAGCCATAGTTTAACTAACTTATTGTCGAACACAAAATTAACTAATTAATTAAAATAATCATAAAAGATTATTAACGTGCACTAAACAATATAAACGTTTTCTAATACTTAATTTAATAATGTTAGAAATATTAGAAATAATAAGTACTAAAATAATAATCATATTAGTAAAATAACCTTATGTCCGAGCGGCCATGAACCTACGGGTTCTATAGAGCCAGTGACTTAGTTGGTAGTAAAGTAATTCTAATAATAAAAATAAATATAATACAATTATTTTAGTTATGTTCATTATTATAGTAGAAATAATTTGATTAATAATAATAATATTATTATTATTATTATTATTGTTATTATGATAATTATTATTATAATTATTATTAATAACAATACATATAACTAAAAAACATTTAATGCTCTATCTCAGATCCAGATTACGAACTCTAGACGAGGCCCAAATTACACACTCTCATGAGGCCCAAATTACACGCCATGTATCATTTAATTAAAAAAATATGTATAATAAAAATTATAGTAAATACGATACTGAAATATTAATAAAACGTACTTTGAAATATTTGCAGCAGTTTAACTAAAAATACGCACATTTGACTTAACCACTAGCTTCAAAAAAACTGTTTCACTTTGGACTGAAACCTTTTAGTGAAAATGGACAATATAATATTTTCTTCGTTGCCAATAAAACAAGTTTCAGGGGGTGAAGTACTGCAAATTACCTTGCTAATCCCGTTACAATCAAGGGGTGAACAAACTTGGAAATATCAAAATTGTAAAAAGCCCAAATTACCGGATCTACCCAATTAATAGTAGTATAGAAAGCATTATTATTATTATTTCATTAAGACTTGTAATATCTCAGGTCGTTAGTATCGCAATTTAAGACTGCGCGTGAAACGTACGAAAAATATTGCTTAGAGGCCTGTTATTTCAGGTTTGAGGATATGTTAGATGCTGTAAATCGAATCCACGAGTCTACTTCCCTTCCATAGGAATCAATGAGCGTTGTTTTTATTTCCAGAGGTAACACATCCATCCACCGCTGTGAACTCGGAATATCGTCGCAGCAGACCCGGGTTCGGTTTGAGGTCGGCAGAAATTTTCCGAGTGTTTATTTTTCCGGAGTTTTTCCTCACCTGTAAGACAAATATCGAGAAACATTAAAACCCAAATGGTCCTCAAACATTATCTGGCCGTCATAATAATCATTAGCCTATCGCATTCACCACGTTTTGTATAAATGTGTAAATGAATGGCGTGTTTCGTCTTAAATGTTCGTGTTGTGTGGTAGGGGGTCCTATACCGACCTTGTCACTCATTTGGGGAAGGCCCTCCTCCATATCCATGTGTGGTCAAAAAAGAGTATGCTGTGATCCAATATTTAAAATTCTTCCCCCGACGGTCGTGGCACTGTAAGGCCCAGGTGGCGTGCGGCGTGAAAATATACCCACAAAGTGAGAGGTTATATATGACGGGGAATAAGAATGTATACTCTTCTCAACCTACAGCTAAGACCTGACAAGTTGGCGAGCATAAGGACTATGTGGCGTAATATTAGTCATAGCATTTTTATCGCATGCATCTTAGTACTACATGTCCTGAAAATATTAGTCGCGTTTCTGGACGAATACTAACATATCATAAGTAATGCCACGAGTGATTTCCAATTTATCTAGAGAATTTGGAAATCAAGAGTGGCATTTGTTAGGACTATTTGACGAATAAAATTAAGCTGTTTACTCACAAATCATTATTTAACTATAGTTATTTTAAAATATTTATATATTTAATGTAAACGGCGATGTTTGAAAACAAATGAGAAACGATAGGTACGCTTCTACTGCTTCTTTTGTTTATCACTGCAACCAGATCATACTATTTATTGCCAAAGGAACGCAATATTGTAAGGAGGAGCTTTCTTTAATATGGTAATTATAACACTGATAAATATTTAGTGAAACACGACTCTGATTGGTTGTAAAACAGAAATCATTGAAACGTGATTGGTCATTGACTCCCATTTGGGGCATGAGTTAAATAGTCTTTGTAAACACGGTAATGAAAATGGAACAATTTTAGTATCTGCAACACATGGACGAATAAAAAACAATCTTTATGAACACTGTACTGAAATGAAACAATATTAGTAACCGCAATATATGGATTCATATCACGACTGTGCAAGAAAATATCGAAAGGTTTGTGAATGATTAATACAGTTTAATGCGTAGAAACGCGTGCACCGGAGATTCACAGCGATAACATACCCCCTCCCTCTTTATGCCTCGCTCGCCTTCTTGTTAACTCCTAGCTGTACTGAGTCATGAACCCACGTACTTCGGAAACAGAGGCGAATACGATTATCATAAGTCAACAAGACCGTTGCGACGACAGGAATTTGAAGGAGATTATGATCTTCAATGTGTCTAAATGGCACAAAGAGTAGGATGCGTGTAGGCAAAGTTTCCGGGTACTTTTCAAAATTCACAAAAAGTTAAAGCAAGAAGATGCGTTGTCTCCTCTACTATTCAGTTTTGTACTAGAGCATGCCATCAAATATTTAGAGGGTGAAGAAGGCCTGCAACTCAACGGTATTATTAAGCTGTTAGTTTATGCTGACGATGTAATATTATTAGGCGATAGCGAGGAGATACTAAGGGCCAATACGCACACTCCACTGAGTAAACCTAAGAAATTGGGACTGGGAGTAAACATTAATAAAATTTAATATATGTTCACACACATAAATACATTATATAATGGAAATGGACACTTAATGGAGAATGAGGGAAATAGGAGAATTTTGTAGAACTGGCTAATGTCATTTACCTAGAAACAATGATTAAAAATAAGAATGAGATGCACAAAGGAATTAAACATAGGCTCAATTCGGGATATTCATGGTATTATGCATTACAGGGGCTCTCATCTTCTCAACTTCTCTCGAAAAACGCTTATCAGAAAATATAAATAGGCCTATAAAACTGTTATCTCCCCTGTTATATTATATAGATGTGAAACATGGACTCTTGCTTTATGGGAGTAAAGGAGATTAAAGCTCTTAGGAAGATTTTTGGACCAAAGTAAGATGAACTGACATGCGAATGGAGAAGATTAATTAACAGTAAGCTACTCGGGACCCAGCTCCGTGTGTCTGAAAGGAATTTGCTGTCTCAGCTGTTAGTACTATGAGAAGCAGAGAAGTGTACCTCCTCCCACTCCCCACACTAACCCCCGCAAACACGCAGAGCTTGGACTTGAGCTGTACATGATCTTTATAGAAAACCAGATATAATAAGATCAGTTGAGTCTCGTAGACTACGATGGGCACGACATGTGGCACGAATAGGAAATGAAAGAGGGGCATGGAAGCTCCCTGTAGAAAAACCTGAGGGAAAATGGCTAGTTGGCAGACCAAGCAGGAGATGGGAGAATAAGATTATTCATGATTTGAGGGAAATAGATTAAACAGAGGATGATTGAAAAATATTAGCTCAGGATAGGGATGCGTGGAGAGCTTATGTCCGCGCCACCATGAACCTAGGGGTTCAATAGTCCCAGTCGGTGAGTTTTTAATGGATTATAGTCACAAAGGTAGTGATGATGTATGTAGCAATCCAACGACGCCCAGCAATAACAAGTGTGTGTAAGAACAGAGAATAACAACCGTCTTTACCATGTAATTACTATACTCATTTCTTGGAACAACATGAAGATGTGGAGTTAAATGGTCTACTTGTGAAAGTGGGATGTTTCGTAAGCAGAATTACACAAAACAGAAAGAGGAAACTAGCGCGTTGCAATGAGACACAAGGTCACTTCTCCCAACATCATAATTAAGCTCCGTTTACAGCTAGATAACATCTCCTGGCGAGTCTCTGTACTAAAGCTATTACAGTAAGCTCAAAATTATATATTCAAGGATCATATTTATATATAAAAATGAATGGCGTTAAGTCTGTCCTTGACTCAAAAACTATTTGACCGATTGAATGGGGTTTTACCATCGTTTAGACATTTTTTGGGACAATTAACGTATATAACATATTACCGTACGTGGGCCAAAAAGAGATGAACAGACAGGTGAATGAAGAAAGTATATAAAAGTGATCTAGATGATATGTAGGCCCTATAGGAAGCCGGATATAATAAGAATAGTTAAGTCTTATAGGCTGCGATGGGCAGGACATGTGGCTCGAATGGGGGATGATAGAGGTGCATGGAATTTTCTGGTAGGAAAACTAGAGGGAAAACGCCCAGTTGGTAAACCAAGAATGAGGTGGGAGAATAAAATTATTCATGATTTGAGGGAAGTAGATTATACGGGATAATTGGAAAACATTAGCTCAGGATAGGGGTATATGGAAGGCGTACGTCCGCGCGGCCATGGACCTATGGGTTCGATAGAGCCAGTGAGTTAGATCTACTATAGGGACGAAAGGTTAAAGAAAGTGAATCAGTGCACTAAAAGAAAAGGTACTTTACGAACGCTTAAATAGCTTACGCTGCCATATTAAATAGCCTACACCAAATTAATGTACACAGAATTGAATATCTAAAATAACCTACAAAAAAGCCCGCGACATGTCTATATTTACGGATAACTCAAAATGACCACTTCTGTCTTTCAAAATTAGATTAGCTGTTTAAATTTTGTTCCACGCGAACTACGTGGCGGGTCCCGCTAGTATTCAATACTTGGGTTGTAGTCCGAAACACACGAGAAAACGTTAGCAAATTGTTTGACAATTTTATTTAACAAATCTGGTTATAACGATGATGATGATGATGATAATAATAATAATATTAGGCCTAATGATAATAATAATTTTTATGATTTTTTTTGGGCAAAGAGGAGACGAACAGATATGTTCATGATAATGATCTTAATGCGAAATCAAACATAATAAGAAAAAATAAATTTCGTGAACTGCGATGAGCATGACAAGCGATACTAATGGGAAATGAAAGAGGGGCATGGAAACTACTTGTAGAAAACCAGAGGGGAAGCGCTCAGTGAGTAGGCCAATAACGACATGGGAGAATCAAATTAACTATGATTCGAGGAAAGGGAATTACAAAGGGAAGGATGGATAGGAAAACATTAGCTCAGAATAGGAATGTATTGAGAAATTATATCCATACGGCCATGACACTTCCTGTTCGATATTTACTTAATAATAATAATAATAATAATAATAATAATAATAATAATAATAATAATTTATCATATGTTAAAACTGAAGATATTAATGACAAAATAAATACATTTAATCTAATGTGTGGCACTATTAAAAGAACCCTTAAAAACACAAGAAAATAAACAAAAATGAAATTTTATAAAGTAATGGCTGTTCCTGTATTGATGTATGGATCAGAATGTTGGACGATCACTAAAAGACAAGAAAAAAGACTGGGAGCAGCTGAGATGAGATTTTTAAGAAATATAGCAGGATATACTCTGCTAGATAAGAAAAGGAATGAAGATATATGAAAGGAACTAAATATTTTCAAACTTACAGACCGAATAATTAAATATAGGAACGACTGGAAACATATTGATAGAATGCCAGCATAATGATTTTCAAATTTATTGCTAAATTATAAACCGCACGGAAGGAGAAATGTTGGACGCCAACACAGAAGATGAACTGAACAATTTTAACACTTCTAGCTTTCATGAAACCGGAACGAGCCAACAGGCTTAATCCCTGGGTGATGATGATAATTATAATGATGATAATAATCCATCCATAGTAATTCTGCCCGAAGGCAGGTCCTTCACTGCAATCATAGCATTTTCATGCTATACTTGCAGCTTTACTAGGGAATTGTGTAGGTGTGGTAGCTTCCCGTTGCTTTCAACACCGGTGAAGGATGATGATAATGATAATGGTAAGGATGATAATGATAAGGATGATGGCCATATGATTTCGGGGACCGTTTGGTCCTTAAAGTTTTCCTGACATTTGTCTTAGAGGTGAGGAAAAACCCCGATAAAAACCTCACCCAGAAAAACTGCCCCGACCGGGGATCGAACCCGGGCCCGCTGCGTGACAAGGCAGCACGCTACCTCGAGACCACAGCGGTGGACATGATAATAATAATGATAATAATAATAATAATAATAATAATAATAATAATAATAATAAATGAACTCATTTGCACTAACGAACCTGTAGGTTCACGGCCGCGTGAACATAAGTAAAGGGTTAATTTTATATTATAACTAGCAAATATCCGGCGTGCGCTGCTACTCCTAAATAAATGTTAATGTGATTTACCACCAGCCCGGGAATCAGCTTACCCCGATCTTCTTGGCATCAATGAAAGACAAAAATGGTTTTTGTGAGTTATCCATAAAAGATAAACACATGCTGTCGCGGACTTTTTTTTTAGATATTCAATTCCGTGTACAATAATTTGATGTCTTTGTTATGGTTTAGGCAGCGTAAGCCATTTAAGGGTCAAAATAGGGACTTTATTTCACGTTTTTCGCTACAAAGGGTAATTTTTAGGGGTGAAGTGGTTGAGTATTACAACTCCCTTATAGCCTATGTTCATTCCCGGAATCTCCTGAACATTTTGCAAAAAGTCCCATCACAATCGGATGAACGGTATGGCAGAGCACGCTTCCCCGGGAATCTACTTATCCCGATCTTCTTGGAATCAATGAAAGACAAAAATGGTTATTGTAAGTTATCTGTAAAAGATAAACATATGTTGTCGGGGACTTTTTTGTAGAGTGTTTTGAGATATTCAATTCTGTGTACATTAATTCGGTGTATTTGTTATGGTTTAGGCAGCGTAAGCCATTTAAGCGTCAAAATAGGGACTTTATTTCACGTTTTTCGCCACAAAGGGTAATTTTTAGGGGTAAAGTGGTTGAGTATTACAACTCCTTTATAGCTTATGTTCATCCCGAGAATCTCCTCAACATTTTGCAAAAAAAAACCCATCAAACTCGGATCAACGGTATGGCCGCGCATAGAATAAGAACAAACAAACAAACAAACAAACAGACAGACAAACAAACAAACATTTTTATATATTAGATAAGCTTAAAAAATTACACTAAAAATATAATAGTTACAAACTATCTAACTCGTTGGCACTATCGAACCCGGAGGGTTATGATGACACGAGAATTAACATCTTTAAACATCCCTATTCTGAGTTAATATTTTCTACATACTGTAATACATGTCCCCTCATATCACGGTTAATGTTATTCTCTTAATTCATTCTTGGTCTAACCACTAGTCGCATTACCTCTGTTTTTTCTAAAAGACGTTTCTGTGTCCTATTTCATTCACCATTCGTGCCACATGTCCAGCTTATGGCAGTCTAGAAAACTCAATTGTTATTTTAACATGTGATTTCCATAAAGATCATGTTGCTCACTGTTATGTAGTTTCCCCCATTTGCCTCTATTTGGTTAAAATAATATCTAAGCACTTATTCTGAAGCACGCATATTAGCCTATAGAAATAATAATTTTATCACATTAGTCAAAACATTACATACAGAATAGTACATTACGATGCGAGGTTGGGAAGTGGTTTTTACAGAAGCGAAGAAAATGTTTAAAACCGAGCGATAGCGAGGTTTATAATTTCCGAGATTCTGTAAAACACTTCACAAACATGCGTTGTACATTATTTTTGCGCGATGGTGTTTTCAAAATATTAAATAATAGTAAAATAAAAACATCTTTTTTGGAAATATTTGCGTTCATTATAAACAACTGACTAACGTTAACAGTGTGGGCAATGTTTATTAGTTGAGACTACAGAAGGCCGTGACACAAATCAGTCATAAAATGGTGGCAAGTACGTATTTATTGTTTTATATGGTTTCAAATAAAGTTAAGTTAATTTAAAATGCAGTAATTTGTTTCGTATAATGTATGTTAACACTACATTTTGGATAATTTTTGTATATACATTGTACGTAGTATACATAAAGAGCAGTGGTTTTACTTCCCGCACGAGGTTTTTAATATGTAATATTACAGTATAGTTATTTAGGTTGGCAACCCCGAAATGTAGGAAGTTGAACTTTCAATCATGGTCGCCATTGCTGTAAGTACGACAAAACGCACTATCGCGCAATAAGTAACATTATTAACTTACTGGGGGGGGGGGAGTTAAGGGCACGGGTAGGAGTTATCTCATGTGTCCCGCATGGGGAAATAAGTACTCCCTAGTGTAAGTTTCTTGACATCGCTAATTTAGTTAAGCATATTTCCCAATACAGAAAAGTACGTAACAGAAACTATATGGTCTTTATAGGAAGCCAGATATAATAAGAACAGTTAAGTCTCGTAGACTGCCATTGGCAGGAATGGGGACTGAAAGACATGCATGGAAGCTTCTTGTACGAAAACCAAAGGGAAAACACTCAGTTGGTAGATCAAGAATGAGTTGGGAGAATGACATTAACCATGATATGAGGGGAATAGATTATACAGGGAATGATTGGAAAACATTAGATCAAGATAGCGATGTGTGGAGAACTTATGCCCGTACGGCCATGAACCTACGGGTTCAGTAGTGTCAGTGAGTTAGTTATATTTCCCAATACATGCCAACGACTGACATTGGTCAGACATCTCCTCAATATGACTTTTATTAGGCAATTTATTTACTGTATTACTTGGATGGGAAAGGACGATTACATTTTCCTCAGAGCCACTCATTTAGACTTAAGATACTTTAACGAGCCCGAAAATTTTCAGACGCGAGACCCACAACTTAAAATCCCTCCCAGATGACCCTTGAGTTTTTCCATCCTAAAATTCCGTCGACCCCGACCGGGACAAAGGCAAGGAACATTACTCCTAGACCTCCGTTGTCGATATCAGACTAAAGATAGACTAATTTATTTATTTCTAAAATCTCTAAATGAAAGTTTAAAAATACATTTTACCATTAATTAGTTATTATCAACGTGTGGGATAGAGATAGGTCTATATTAGCAAATAACTGTTTTTATTTATGAGATAAATTAAACGAGTCCACCGCTGTTGTCTCGAGGTAGCGTGCTGCCTTGTCACGCAGCGGGTCCTCGGTCGGGACAGTTTCTCTGGGTAAGTTTTTTATCGGGTTTTTTCCTCACCTGTAAGACAGATGTCAGGAAAACTTTAAGGTCCAAACGGTCCCGAAATCATAGCCATAATCATCATCACTCATATTCATCTTAGATTATACATCATGAAGCGATGTTTTTGATAAACAGGCGAATAAATCTTTGCCTAATTCCTAAAAATAATTTACCAAATAAAATATAAATTAATTCCTTACATACTAATTTAATCATTATTACTTTTAATACTATAGTAGTTAAAAGAGGAATTTAACCTCTAATTCTCTTTTTCTTGATCCCACAACAGACCCGGAGGCCCTTGGGGTAGTAGGAAGTTAAGGCTCCCACTTTTTCTAGACAATCGGCACTTGATGTCAGCCGGGTTGTCAGCCCTGCGTGACGGCCGCCTTTACCCCCAGAACAACGTCTGGTACTCATTTCCGTTAGAGGCTGAGTCGACCCCAGGGCCATAGTGCCGCCAGAGGGTTTGGGTCAGTTTAAAAATCCTGACCCCAACGGGACTTGAACCCTCGACCCTCCGGCTTGTAGCTCAGTGCCTTAACCACTACGCTACGGCGTGCCCCAACCTCTAATTAGTGCTTTCAAAACACAATACTTTCTAAGGTTTAACTATTTATTTAGGGTAAGCTTAGGATTAGGGACTCTCCTGGCTCACCACTATCATCATCACCATCACCCATCATATCATCGGAGCAACGTAATCTCGCCTTCCAGACGCCCCAACCTCAGAAGTGGGTTAGAAGTACGCCATTCCGGGAGAGAACACCAGGAATGTCGAAAGACAACGTCGGGCATTTGCAAAAAATAAAATAAAATAAAATAAACGATGCAGAAAAAGGTATTCGCAGCAGAAATGGATGGATTGCAGAGATATATGAGAATATCCAGGCTACAACATATTAGAAATACATATATTAGGCAAGAAATGGATACAAAAGAGATTGTTATCGATAGGTTAACAAAGAGAGCTTTACAGTGGTATGGGCATATACAACGGATGTCGGAAGAACAGTGGCCTAAACGGGCGTTAGATTGGATGGTAACAGGCAGAAGGAAGAGGGAAGAAGTAGAAGAAGAAGAACATGGTATGAGGGAATATATGATACCATGATGAAGAGGAGTATAGAAGGAGGACAATGAGAATATATAAATCTCTGGGAAACAGGAATTAGGGTCGAACTGCTGTTAAGTGGAAAGCCTGTATTATGCATTAAGTAAGTACGTTTACATGTGAAATTTCCTACAAATAAGATAATCACACGTAGCCAGTCGTTAATTACCAAATAACTGTTTTTTTATGAACGTAAAATGTCTTACAAAAAAGACAGCAATCGCACGTAGACAATTAAAAATTACCAACGAAGTGATTTTGTGTTTGAATGTCAAATTTCGTGGGGGGGGGGTAATCTCATGTAGGCAGTCGGTAGTTTCTCAATGAACGTACCGGTATCACTTTCTCTCCAGATCAATGAGTTACGTAATTCAGTGACGTAATAGCATAATCAATTGAAATCAGGAAAATTTCCTCTTGCGAGATGTTCATACAGGTCTATGAACCCAAAACAAGCAGAAAGTACTTCCATTCAGTCCAAAAAACTTGACTATGTCTATGGCTTAGGAAACTCTAGGTTCAATGCCATATTCACTAAGGTTCCACTCGGTCAAATGAAACCAGTACTTTGATATCCTCTAACTTATTTCCAGGATTTCCCTTTAACAATTATGAAAGCGTTTATTTATTTTTTTCCCCAATGCACCAGGTTGTCATTTCGACATTTCTGGTGTTCTCTCCTGGCATTGGCTTAATTTTAACCCACTTCTGAAGTTGGGGCGCCTAGAAGGCGGAGTTACGTTATCCCGATGATACGATGGGTGATAGATGATAATGAAGCGCCAGGAGAGTTCTTAACCTATACTTAACCTAAATTTCAGACCATGGGCAATCACAGGAATAATTCCCTTTAAGGAAAAATTCCTATGGTTTGGCCGGGAATCGAACCCGGGACCTCATGAATAGTAGTAAGGAACACTGGCCACTAGCCCATGAGGGTGGTCTATGAAAGCGTTTATAGTATCACCCAATTAAGCTATATGACCTGCCCATCTCAATTTGCATGACAATATTTGGAGAACGTCATAAATTACAAAAATCCCCATTGTAAAGCTTTCTCAATAATCCATTCTCATCTCTCATTGGACCAAAAATATTTATTTTAACTAACTCACTGGCACTATCGAACCCGTAGGTTTATGACCGCGCGGACATAAGCACTCCACACATTCCTATCCAGAACTAACGCTTTTGAATCATCATAATCTACTTTCCTCAAATAATAGTCAATTTTATCCTCCCGCCTCATTCTTGGTCTACCAACTGGGCGTTTTCTCTCTGGTTTTCCTACATATTACCAAAAACAGTCAATTAAACCATTTGTAAAAGCCACATTAATAATATTGTCAACAGTAATTGGGTTGTATTACACTGGTCAACATGATTTTTGTCTCATGAATACCAATAGTTGTACTTAATGCAGTTTTTTTATCGTGTTTTCGAATATGTATTTGGAATTTCTCCATCGCCCACAGTTTTTTTATTTCAATTTCAATTAATGGATTTAAATAACTATTTTTATAATAAACGTTATTTCGTCCATTCGTCCATTGTAAAATAAAACCAAATGAGCTAACTCAAATGATTTCAGCTATGGAAAAGAGATATCAAGGCAAATGGAATCCTAATATGCTGGCTAATATTATTGTTGGACCATCAAGAGGGATGCTCCACAGGCGAAATGTAGCAGAAAATCGTCATTTCTTACTTTCTATGTGAGTCCGAATGTTCGAATATTGTGTAGTTACGAATGTAGAAAATATTAAAGTGTTTGAAATTAAAAATGCCAGTCTCTCAGAAACCTTGAGTGATGGAGAAAAACCAATATCATATTTAAATTCAGGAGAAAATATACTATCAGAATCACACATTTTTCTTTCTGAGACAAAAAAAAGTTTATTTTTTGTTGCTCAGTGTTATTGGTTCCAAAATAATTTAGATTTAATGTTAATAAAATCTGAAGGCTAAGTAACTAACTAGCTAGCTAACTAACTAACTGGCACTATCGAACCCGTAGGTTTATGGCCGCGCGAACATAAGCTCTCCACACATCCCTATCCTGCATAAATGTTTTCCAATCATTCCCTGTATAACCTACTTCCCTCAAATCACAGTTAATGTTATTCTCCCACCTCATTCTTGGTCTACCAACTGGGCGTGTTCCCTCTGGTTTTCCTACAAGAAGCTTCCATGCACGTCTTTCATTCCCCATTCGTGCCACATGTCCTACCCATCGCAGTCTACGAGACTTGACTGTTCTTATTATATCTGGCTTCCTATAACGACCATGTTGTTCACTGTTATTTAGTCTTCTCCATTCGCCTGTCCATCTCTCTTTGGTACAAAATTTTTCCTAAGATCGTTATTCTCAAACACTCGTAATCTCCTTTCCTCCCTTAAAATAAGAGTCCATGTTTCGCAACCATATAATATAACGAGTAGCATAATAGTTTTATATGTTTTCAGTTTAATTTTTTAAGGAGTTGGGACGTTAAGAGTAAAATCTGAAGGCAAAGGGGGGGGGGAACTAGGTAAGTCACTTTTTCGTCGAAATAGAGTTTGATTCTCCAAGGAAAGAACTAACTAACTAACTAACAGCTACTATCGAACCCGTAATTACTCTTCAGCAGGGCACAAACGCCAATCAACTCACCGTTAATTTTTTGCCAAGCTGAGGACAAAATAGAGATCTTAAGGTACAGTGGAGGAAATTGGTATAAAGGCACTTGTTAAAAGTGTTAACACAAGTTTATTTACTCTTTCTTTGGCATTTTTCTATATTAGCTTCGGAGGTGATTGAGTATAAAACACACACAAATAATGTCAAAATTAATTATCCATTTCCGTCCAAAAAGTACATGAAAACTGAAACCACTCTCACATATGGGTGGAAATTAGTATAAAGGCACTTTGTGTATTTTACAGATTAAACTAAAAAGACTGAGCGCAAAGTTTACAACAAAGTTCTAAAATTTAGTTGAACCTCCATTATTGTTAATTACTTGGAAGATTCTCTTTGGCATTGACTTGATGAGGGTGTTTATTTCTTCCACTGAGATTGAAGCCCACTCTTCCTGAATAATATTTTTCTTCTCAGTCACTGTCCCAAACTGCCGTCCATTGCGATACACACGCCTTGCCAGGATCCCCCACAAGTTCTCAATCGGATTTAAATCAGGACTTCTGACTGGCCACGTCAAAAGTGGTATTTCTTTCTTCCTGAACCACTCCTTTGATTTGGCAGACACGTGAATGGAAGCATTATCTGGCTGAAAAATTAGATCTTCACCAAATTTCTCATACATTCGTATCAATTAGGACTCCAGAAGCTCCTCAGTGTAGGACTCAGAATTCATCTTGATGCGTATCCATGCTATTTTTGATCTTCCTTTAAAACTGAATGCTGTCCAAATCATAACGCCTCCACCACCGAAGTTTCTACTCATTCTAACTTGCTCTTCAGTACGGAGGTCGTTCCAGTAATACTGAAGGCCATCAGGCCCGTCCAGATTAAGCTTCTTCTCATCACTGAACATTACTTTATTCCATTCTGAGGTCCAGAACATGTGTTATTCAGCAAAAGTCATTCTAACTTTCTTATGTGCATCGTTCAGAGGTGTTTTTTTTTTTTTTTTTTTTTGATTTTAGGTTCTTGTCTTCTGATAGAATTTGTCTTACTCGTCTGGCTGTTACTGGCAACTTCAAATCAGCCTGGATTTGGGAAGAAAACATACTCTTACCTTTTGCTTTACGTAAAATGAGACGTTTAGTGCGGTCAGACAATTTTCTTGTCCGTCCATATTTCCCGTTTTTTCCATATTGTGAGCCCACTAACTCTTGATTTCTCTTCATTTGATAGAGGCTTTCCACGTGACATTGTACGTACTGCTGACTTGTAACTGATGAACGATGCTCATAGACACGTCGTCTCCATGTAATTGCAGTGTTTTGTTTACATTTATGTCTCTGTAAGAGCCAGAAGTTTACCTGCCTTTATACCGATTTCCACCCCTAGGACAGCGTTTTCTTAGATTTTACGTATTATTTACTTATATAATAAATACAAAATGAGGAGACCTGTATGAAATTATTCCAAGATAATTATATGTAATCTATGACACACATAGGGTATTTGCATAAATATTTCAGGTTGTTTTACTACTAAAAGTTAGTGGCTTTATACCAATTTCCTCCACTGTATGTTAGTATTTTTTAAATTTATTTTAAACTGTTTTAACAGCACAATTGATATTGTATCAAGCATCTGTAGAATTATGGCTATTACATACAATACGATACAAAAAGTAATAAATATTTAATTTCAAAATTTCAAAGAAACCTCACGTGATACGAATAAAACATATTCAAATTCAGCACACTATAATTAGGTTTAGAGACATGTTAAACCCTGTGCCGCAGAAAAAAAGTTAAATTCGCAGGTTGTGTTATTTTTGTTTTTCTTGTGGATGTTTCCAAATTATAATTTATCGCGATGGGATTTATGTGGTATAAAACCGGATATTTATCCCCATATAAAAATAATAATAAGGGTTTTTGTTTTGTTTATAATTATATTTATTTATATGAAGAATGGACATAAGATTTATTTAAAGAATTCATATTTTTTTTATAAGTATATAAAAAAAAATAACTGGTCAATATAAACTGTTAATACAGTTAGATGTTTTTATAACTGATGCAGTATGTAAAATACTTCAAATATTCAAATTGATAATTTTTATAAAGAAATAAATGGGATTGGACGAAGAGGATAGAAGTTAGCTTGAAAATACTCCTTCCTTTTCTGTTGGACCAATCAGAACCTAGAGGTTATAACTGAAATAAAAAGATGGCTACAATACTTGAAGATGGTCGGTCATGTTCGGCGACTGCTCCTTAAAGAATAAGGAAATAATTGTTTATTTTATTGATGTTGGTTGAAAGAAATAGTGTTAAAAGTATGAAAGATTATATAGTGATATAATAGTCATCCATCTTGGTGAAAAACAGTTTCTAAGTGAAAATAAGGAATAATAATGACTGGATTGACCGTTAGCATTCGTCATCCATTAAATACATAAAATGGTAATCTTCTAGAAGTGAAAAGTATCAACCTAAGCCGGTATCTTTTGAACTTTTAAATTACAAGATTCATCTTAACCAAAGTGAGAGTTTTAAATAAACTAACTTATCATTCAACCGTTAATAAAGTGTTGTTATTTGTGTAAGAAACTTTTCCTCATTCCCCTGAAGAGAGTTATTAATGCCGTGGCAGATTTAAAGTGATTTAAGTTATATCACAAATCTTCAACTTCGGATATCTCACCGAGAAACCCAACTTTAAATGTCTCCACCACGAGGGGCATAAATCAAATACAACTTTAAATGGCGCATCAACGAGGGCTCGAATGGGAATCGAACCAGGGACATGTAAACCTGAATCGAACCAAGGACCACGAGAATGAGGAAAGTAATAAAAATCTTCAAAAGTGAGTACAGTTAAAATTTATATGTGAAAAGTGAATTAGTGATAATAACAATTAATGCTTTTAAGAAATAAGAAAATATTAAAATACCCAACAATGGCCAATAATGAAAATATAACTTGTAAAACTGTTAATATTGAAAACGAACAAATTAGTGAAGGCCAAGAAAATTTAATTTTGTGTAACAATGAAAATAATGAAATTAATGATACACCTCCTTGGGTAGCATTATTAATAAATAAATTAGAGAAGAATAGTGCAGAATTAAAAGAAATTAGGAATGACAATTCAATTCTCAGTAGTAAATTAGAAGCTAATGTAACTAATCTTAGCAATAAATTAGAAAAGAACAGTGATGAATTAAAAGAAATTAGGAAAGACAATTCAAATCTCAGTAAAGAAATTAAAGAAAATAACTTGAAACTAGATCAAAAATTAGAAAGCATTAGGTTAGAATGCAAACAAAACAATTCTAAACTGGAAAAGAGAATAGTAAATGTAGCTAAAGACTGTGAAAATAAAATAGATATTTGTAAAAATGAGGTAGAAAAATGTAATGAAAAGATTGATGAAACACATAATCAAATAGAAATATCTTTGATTGAGGTAAGGCAAAGTTGCCAAGATAAAATCGAAGAATTAGGAACTAAAGTCGAAGATAGACTAAAAATTTCCGAAGAAAGTGTTATCTTAGGTAATGAAGAACTTCAATCAAAGATATCAAATGAAGTAATTATTATTAAAAGAACAAGTTGAAGGATGGATAACTAAGATTGTCGAACTTGAAAACAAATATGTGTCAAAAACTAGTGAAAAGGAGATTGAGGTTATGTCAGGACATTCTAGTAATGTTAATAATGATCCTCCTTCTAGTAGTAGTAGTAGTAACAATGTATTTAAAATTCCTGCTAATCTTTTAGGGGAAATTAACTTACCTAATTTTGGTGATACTGAAGGCCAAAGCCCTACTGATTTCATTAGGGAAATTGAAGAATACTTCGAAATCAAAGGAATAGAAGACAAGTTCAGAATGTTCTTCATAAGAAAAAGTTTTAAAAGACAATGCAGAGTCTTGGTTTAAGATAGCTTGCCATGATTCAATGACTTATCAAACATTTAAAAATGCTTTCTTAGGTTACTACTGGGGACCAGAAAGACAAAACAAACTAAGGTTAGACCTAACTAGTGGAAAATTCTCCAACAATGGTAAACAAGGTTATCTTAATTATTTCTTGGAGAAGGCAAAAATGGCATCATTGTTACAGCCTCCAATAGATGAGAGAACTTTAATTTCTATGTTATCGCATCACTTCCCAGATGAGATTAGATATCATTTGATAGTAGCCAGACCACAAAATGTATCTGAAATGTTAGAGTTGTTAGCTCTACTAGAGAATAAAAGAGAAGTAGATAAATGTAGTAAAAGAAATTTATTTGGGGAAGGGGCAGAGCCCTATAATAAGAAAGGTAATTTTGTAACTAAAAGAAGTGATGAATATCATAATGAGAATAGAGAAAGAAATTTCAAACAGGGCAACAATAATAATAGATTTGTTCAAAATAGAAAACAGCCCAAATAAAAATAGGATGACTAATAATTATAGTAACAATAACCAGAATGGATGGTTCAAACGTAATGAAAATAGGAATGAAAGACAAATTAATTATATGGATGTTAACAGAGTAGGAGATAATAGAAATAGGTATTGGACTTCTCCCTGTAGAGGTAAAAGAAGAAGGAATGCCTATGGTAATGAAAATAAAGGGTATTTCCAACGACAACAAAATTGTCAAATTAATGAAACTAGTGATAGGACAGAGCAAAATAGAATAGACTCTGTAACTATTCACAACCAAAGTCAAGATATACCTAGTAATGAAAATGACCACGAAGTAAATCACAGGATACCTCATGCTTTAAACCGCATAGAAGGTACATTAAAGACTCCGCAATGTACCTCAATCGTTATGAACTTAGGGGTCCAAAATAGATGCTTTGATAGGTTTCAAAATTTAGAAATTGTACCAGCAAATATGAGAGGAGATAGTAAGTTATGTACCTCAAGACAGCGAGATAGCATAATAGTTGAATAATCATTTGAATATTTCTAAGAATCAGGATACTATGCCTGTTACTAATAAAGAATTAAATGTCATAGGACGACCACCCAAAATTAAAGTGAATATTTTTAATCAATGATGTTACTTGCATAGCGGATAGCGGCTGCTCAAACACAACAATAGATCAGAAATTTTATAATTTCTTAGTCAACAAAGGGAATAAGATAATGACTGTAAGAATATGTGGAGTGTATTGTACTCTTGCGATAGGCAAGAAGAAACTGCCAATTAAGCTACAGTGCCTTCTAGATTTACATATCGGAGGATATTACTTCAGTGCAATATGTTTAATTTCTCCATACTTTGTCTTGTGATATGTTAATAGGCTGCGACCTGTTGGAGCAATATAATGCCATAATAAATTTTTGAGTGTAAGAATATTTCCTTGTATAATGAAGATAATGTGAGAGTCGTCATCCCATTTGATAATGAATATGAGGAGAATAAGAATCTAAGTAAGAAGGAGAGTGACATTGCTGAAGAACACATTTTTATAGAGAATATTGTTGTTCATGAGGAGAGTGAATTGGTGAATGGCCGTGGATGCCAATGCAAGATAATATTGCAGTTAATTGTACTTCCGACAAAAGTGTCGAGGGCGAAGAAAGCCTTAATAATGAAAATGGTTGTGCTGACGATTATGTCGCATGTAAATGTTGTGATTTAGAATGTGTCTCTTGCAATACTGAGTATGATGAAATTCCTCTATTATATTGTGTGAGTGACGAACTTGAAAAAGACATCTGTGAAATGATAAAGGAAAAAGTTAAAGACACTCATGGCATAAACAATGAACAGAAAGGCATGTTGTATGACATCTTAATGAAAAATAAGAGTTCTTTTTCTTCGAAGCCGGGATTGTGCAACTGTTTTAAATATTCCTTTAAAGTGATGGAACATCCACCTATAAATATTAAAAGTAGACCCATCCCTATTGCCATCAGAGAGCAGGCAGATCAAATGATAGATGACATGTTAATGCAAGGAATAATACAGAAATCTGATTCTCCTTACGCCAACCATATTTGCTGGGTGTTAAAACCTAATGGCAAAATTCGCCTGTGTTTAGACAGTCGTAGGACTAATTCTTTCACTGTCCGGGATAATTATAGGCCCGAGACAATTGAAGCATCTATAGCAAATATGAAAACAGGTAGATTTATTAGTTCTATTGATTTAACTTCTTCATTTTGGCAGATAGAACTAGACCCCAAAGTTCGGCCCTATACAGCTTTTATACATAATGGAAAAGTATATGAATTTACCAGGTGTGCATTCGGTCTAAGAAATAGCGGAAGTGCGCTTCTTAGAGCCCTAGATATTGTACTATCTGATGATGTTAAAAGACATTGTACTATATATGTTGATGATGCAATTATTATTGATAATGTTTTTGAGAATCATATATCTCATATTGATTTAATGTTGTCTCAATTAAAGAATAGTGGAATGACAGTCAGCCTAGAAAAGTCTGTGTTTGTTAGGTCGGAGGTTCAATTCCTAGGATACAGGATCTCTAATAAAGGGATTACTCCTGACCCAGACAAGGTTCAAGGAATCTTAGAAATTCCTTCACCAAAGAACATAAAACAACTTCGTAGATTTTTAGGAATCTTAAATTACTATTCGAAGTTTGTCATCAACTATGCCTCAGCGGTTAGTAAGCTGAGAGGGCTGCTGAAGAAAGATAGTAAATGGAGATGGACAGAGGACCATCAATCTACTTTTGAATATGTTAAGAAGTTATTTGCAAATAGTATTTCACTACAGAGACCAAAAATGGACAGAGAATTCCATTTATACACAGACGCGAGTAAAACTGGCCTCGGTGCTGTTTTAACTCAATTTGACGATGATGGGCAACAGTATGTTGTGTCGACAGCTTCGCGCTCGACTACCATCATTGAAGGAAATTACACTGTTTCAGAGTTGGAGCTTACAGCAATATTTTATGCTCTTAATAAATTTAGAATTTATGTTTATAAAAACAAAGTTATTGTTCATAGTGACCACATTTCACTAAGTTTTATAAGTAAATGTAGATTATCAAATAATAAACTGAGTAGGATGATCATGGAAATAATTTCCTATGATATTGAAATAAAACACATAGAAGGAGAACAGAATGTGTTTGCTGACCTCCTGTCTAGATTGAAAAGTGTTGGGAAAATACCTGAAACTGTACATACTCCTAAACACGAAGTAGTAATGTTTAATGTAAAACTGTATAGAGACAAAGGATTTTCATTGTTGATGAAAAACATTGTTGAGCATCAAAAATCTGATATAGAGTTACAACGATTGAAGTATAGTGCGAGAGATATGAATAATGATGACAAAAATGGAATTGATTGTAATAAGAGAATCGGTATAAAGGATGACATTCTTTACAAATTACATGGGAGAAATGTGAAAAAATGGAAAGTTATAATTCCTAATAATATGGAAGTTCCACTATTTAGAACTTTTCATGTCGGCTTAAATCATGCAGGTTGTGAAAAAATTAGCTCTCAACATAAGTGAATTTTTTTATGTTAAACATTTAGATAAAAAGTTGAGAAAGTTTACTTCTTCATGCATAACTTGTCAAAAAGCCAAATGTATGAACGTAAAATATGATATAGTTCCACAAAACATATTAAGGAACAAAGTAAATAGCTTAGTAGTAATGGATACTCATGGAGAAATGCCTACTACACAATTTGGTTACAAGCATATTCTTGTATTATCTGATGTATTCTCAAAATTTGTAAAAATATATCCATTAAGAAGTGTAAATAGCAGAGCTTGCCTAGGTAAAATTGTGAGAGATTATTTACCTAATTATGGACCTATTGATGCACTACTTAGTGATAATGCTTCAGTGTTCTCAAGTCCTAAGTTTAAAGATAAACTTACTGCGATAGGAATTAAATTGTACCATTGTAGTAAATATCACCCAAAAAGTAATCCCTGTGAGAGAGTTAATAGGGAAATTACTACAAGTTTAAGAGTTTTGACCCATCATAAACATTCTGACTGGTTTAGACATATCAGCGTCATAGAGAATGTTATGAATCATTCAATTAATGTCAATACTGGGGAAGCACCCATATTCCTAATGACAGGTAAACAACCTGACAGGTTAATTGCTAATTTACCATTACCTATCATTGATAAAAGTCAAATCCCGGAGACATCCGAGGAAATATGTAAAAGAGTTATTGAAAGGTTAGAATGTCGCGCAGAAAAGCGCAACAATAAGGTTAAAAGACATAAAAGGAAGTGGAATCCCAAAGTTGGAGACAAAGTTCTCATAAGGGATATTTCATTATCCAATGCTTTAAAGAAACAATATCATAGGATGAACCTATTGTATAAAGGTCCCTATGAAATATTTAAAAATTTTAATGATACTACATATGAGCTAAGAGAAATAGACACTAGAAAAGAAATTGGAAAATATTCCAAAGAACTGTTGAAACCATTTCAGACTCCTATTAATTAGTTGTAGCTGGTGACTTCAAATAGTTCAAAGTGTATTTAAAATATTGTATGTAAATTTTGTAAAATTAATACTTCTATTTCATTATGTAACATGTATTTATTATAATTGTGATGTATTACATTGTATTGATTCTAATACAGATGAATCTTGTATAGAAAGAAACTTGATATTTGGGGAAAGTGATTTATTTTAATTTAGCCTCACACTTAGTTGTAGCTAAGATTAAAATAAATCAGGGGCAATTTAAAACCGGATATTTATCCCCATATAAAAATAATAAGGGTTTTTGTTTTGTTTATAATTATATTTATTTATATGAAGAATGGACATAAGATTTATTTAAAGAATTCATATTTTTTTATAAGTATATAAAAAAAAATAACTGGTCAATATAAACTGTTAATACAGTTAGATGTTTTTATAACTGATGCAGTATGTAAAATACTTCAAATATTCAAATTGATAATTTTTATAAAGAAATAAATGGGATTGGACGAAGAGGATAGAAGTTAGCTTGAAAATACTCCTTCCTTTTCTGTTGGACCAATCAGAACCTAGAGGTTATTACATAATAAGAAGATGGCTACAATACTTGAAGATGGTCGGTCATGTTCAGCGACTGCTCCTTAAAGAATAAGGAAATAATTGTTTATTTTATTGATGTTGGTTGAAAGAAATAGTGTTAAAAGTATGAAAGATTATATAGTGATATAATAGTCATCCATCTTGGTGAAAAACAGTTTCTAAGTGAAAATAATGAATAATAATGACTGGATTGACCGTTAGCATTCGTCATCCATTAAATACATAAAATGGTAATCTTCTAGAAGTGAAAAATATCAACCTAAGCCGGAATCTTTTGGAACTTTTAAATTACAAGATTCATCTTAACCAAAGTGAGAGTTTTAAATAAACTAACTTATAGTTCAACTGTTAATAAAGTGTTGTTATTTGTGTAAGAAACATTTCCTCATTCCCCTGAAGAGAGTTATTAGTGCCGTGGCAGATTTAAAGTGATTCAAGTTATATCACAAATCTACAACTTGGGACATCATACCGAGAAACCCAACTTTAAATGTCGCCACAACGAGGGGCATAAATTAAATACAACTTTAGGTATTAAGTGGAATATTGCAAGATTTTATAAATACTGTTGGTATTAAAATAGCAGCGTGTACTAATAAGGGAATATGTCTGAGTATATTGATTAATTAAGTATTCTAACCTTTCACGACACACATAGATATACTCATATTTGTGTTGTGGGTGAAAAACTAGTGGTGTGTGAATAATTGAATGAACTTGCATCAGAGTGCATGTGGTCACAAGTATCGATCTCACACACTCGCGTGATGTTATCGAAAAACGCTAATCGATACATTATCGCTGACAGTATCACGAAAGTGCTAAACTTTGTATTTATTCTAAACTAAGGTCTGTAAAAACTCACAAGAGTAGCAGCTGGTTTGATTTAAGTCGGGCCATTTATCACAAAACAACTACCCACAAAACAATCTTTTGTGAGCTATCAATTTCTCTTGTCGGCCTCAGTGGTCTAGTGGTTATGGTCCTTGCCTCTAGACCCGAGGGACGCGGGTTTAAACCCGGCCAGGGTCGATAGATTTTTAGGATGGAAAAATTCCAAGGTAAAAGTCCTCCAAAAGGGATTTTAAGCCGTGGGTTCCGAGTCAGAGGATTTTAGGGCTCGTGAAAGAACCTCAAGTCTGAATAAAAAACCTCTGAGCAAGATTTAACCGACCTTCAGCCACCCGAGTAATACCTTAGTTTCCTACTAGATGTCGCCTCGAGGAGATGTATTAACTACATGTCCCTCGCTGACATCTGTAAGGAAATAAGCGCAACTAAATTAATCTGGTTAAGAAACTTGCCACTAGGGAGGCACACATGTCCTGCAGTTGAACGAACGGGGATCAATCAGTCAATCATTAATTTCTCTTAATATATTCCAGAATTGAGCCTATGTTTAATTTTTCTGTGCATCTCATTCCTATTTGTGATTATTGTTCCTAGGTGTCTTTGTATTCTCTAGGATACATGAGAGCTTTAATTTCTCCTCGCTCTATAAACAAACTACCTTCTCCGGTGATTGTTTGTATAAGTTAATGTTCGTACATCATTATCCTACACGGATTAGGTCCTTGCCTGTTCCAATCTCACATCTGTTCAGCTCAGTGCTTTCTTGGTCTTCCCACCTATCTTCGCCCTCCAGGATTCCGTCTGGCTTAATCGTGTGGGACTTTTGAGAAAGATCGTTTTACATACCCGACGCACAACCTCCAATCTGTAGGACCGGAGGTTTTCTGTTGGGTCCCTTTTCCTTAGAGGTTCCCTTCTCTTCGGCTGATGAGAGTACTCTTCCCGAGTTTAAGATTTTTCCTTCTCCTACACCCTTACCTATACTCACACTTGGGGTAAAGTGTGCTGGAGTTTTTTTCGACAGCCATGTCTAGATCCGCCGTTTCAGTTCAAGCAGGGCCACCTCTTGCAGGATATGGTTCTTCGCCACGTACGGACGGTCCTAGTTATAACTTCATCGGAGATAAAGGTATGTTCGTACATAAGTGTGCTAACTAACTGACTAACTGACATTATCGAACCCGTAGGGAGAGATGAAAAAAAAACTCATTGTACCTCAGTTAAACTTATCATTACATGTCATACGGCTCTTAGGCAATACAGAGACACATCCGAGAGAGGATTTTTATCTCTGGATGATATTACATAGATATTTTTTGACCACACACACTCATATACAATGATGAATGAACAGTTCAATGCAGGGATCACCTCCAAGACAAAACGAACATTTAAAACGTATAGTATTCACTCTTATGTTCATACTAAACAAGACGAATGTTGTATGGATGATTATTCTGGTCAGAAAATAAGGTTTCAGAATTATTTGGATTTAAATTTTCCTTATATTTGTGTAACAGATGAGAGAAGAAATGATAAAAGCTCACCCAGGAAACTTTTTTCCGACAAGGAATCGAACTCTTACTCGCTTCGCCAGAGGCGATTTTAGTCCGACAACTAGACTACCAGAGCTACTTGTTGAAAAAAAAAGTATACAGAAGACAGTTTTCTCAGATGGTTGTAGATCTTAGGGAAGTAAGGATTTTAATTAATGACGATTCTTAACAACTCAGGTTATTATTATCATCGCGAAAAAGCTGATTA
Source organism: Diploptera punctata (assembly GCA_030220185.1). Lineage (NCBI taxonomy): Eukaryota > Metazoa > Arthropoda > Insecta > Blattodea > Blaberidae > Diploptera > Diploptera punctata. Next base: position 445,875 of record JASPKZ010004552.1, on the reverse strand, counting down.
AATTACACAAAAACCTCTTATTGAAGGCTTCAGTTACTTTATACGACAGTAGACGATTGTCTGGCGATTGTCATAAATAATGCCACGAGTGATTTCCAAATTACCCAAAAACTCACCAGTCACGAAGTGACGAATGAATTTGTCTAAAATATTTGGAAATCAACAGTAGCATTAGTTAGGACTATTTAACGAATAAAATTAAACTGTTTACTCAGAAATCATTATTTAAATACAGTTATTTTAAAATATTTATATATTTAATGTAAACGGCGATGTTTGAAAACAAATGACAAATGTTTGGTTATGTTTCATTCGTTCATCACTGTAACGTGATCATAATATTTATTGCCATATAGGATCGCAATATTGTAAGAATGCACCCTAGTGGAGAAAAAACGAAACAAGGATGAGATTTCTTTATTTTGGTAATCAAAATTCGATAATTATCGAGGTGAAGCACGACTGTGATTGGTTGTAAAACAAAATTTATTGAAACATGATTGGTCATTGACTCCCATTTGGGGAATGAGTTAAATAGTCACCCTAACTTGCTCACTAATGTGGGTGGACTTCTGAGTTAGAGTCCCCTTATATATGAGTAAACATGTTTGGCAATTGGTTTCAACGGGAACATGTGTTATCCATTGACCAATATGACGCTAGTAGTCACTTTTTCTCCGATCGAATATTCACAGATGACACTGTGGCATAGAATAATCAGAAGTAATCCAATAACAGACAATGGAGACCATGTGACATATGTTTAAAAGGTCTACATATATTCTGGAACAGAGGGACATAAAACAGTATTTTATTTAGTATAATCTTTAACACCGAATATTATTCAATTGCAATTAAAATATGAATTCGAGCATAAAATCATGACAAATTATTAGCCTTATATTCCTATTAATCTTACTTATTGGCCTATTTCACGGATGAAACCAAGGATCTCTTGAATACATGAAAGGACTGATAAATTTTGGCCGAGGCCTCTGTTATCAAATATTGAGGTTCATTTCATTATTATCATAATCAACATCGGCATCACCATCATCTTTTTCTTGTTTCCAGGTGGAGCATAGGGTCTTTAATAAAATTTCTCCATTTAGCTCTATCGTCTGTCAACGTCTTCACCTCCAACCAAGTTTTTCCCACTTCACGTATTTTTCCTTCAATAGTCCTCTTCCAAGTCATTTTTGAACTACCTCTCCTCTTTGAATGTTGAGGATTCCAGTGCACATCCATCTATAACAGTTTTAGGTTTATGCAGAGTATACATATTAAAAATATAAAGTTAGTACCTGATAAAACAGTCGTTCTCAACTAAAATAAAGTTATCAGAAACCTTCATCAAGTACAGTGAGTTTCACTCGATTTGCGGCCACTAGCGTGGACACTGCGTGGGCAGCGCGAATCGATGACTCAATGCTTACAGTCACTTTTCCCGTTATCGTTCGCAGTTCGAGTCAAACTAGCTGTAGTTAAAATATGAAGGCCTTACGAAACAATGTTTCATCTTCTGCATATCAACTTCGATCTGCAGAAGATGAAACATTGTTTTGGAAGGCCTTCATATTTTAACTATTTAACGAAGTTTTCTAACAGAACTTTATTTTAGTTGAGGACGACTGCTTTATCAGTTACTAATTTTATATTTTTAATATGTTATTACAAAAGTATTGATACGCAGAGTATGACGATTCCAACGCCATTTTCTGTCCTTGATTTATGATTTTTTTTGTTGAGAATTTTCCTCATCATTGAGGGTTTTCTCCAACCAATCTTAGTAATTGACATGAACTAAAAAGACAAATAAATATAAATGACTACGGACTTATAGACTATCAGTTTGCAACAAACATTCACAATTTCCCCTTAATTAGAGTTCTCCATCGTTCTCTGTCCTCTGTGCCTTCATCTGTTACACCAAATTTCCACATTTAATTTTGAATGTTGTTCTTCCAGGTTGTTCTTGGTCTTGCTTTTCTGTTCCTTCTTTCAATTTTCCATGCATAGACGGCCTTTGGTACTCTTCCATCCTGCATTCTTCTTACAGGTCCACACCATTTTAGCCTTCTGTGTTCAATCCCATCCATTATATTTCTTTCTGCATTCATCCATTTTCTAATTTCTGTATTTCTAATTTTTTCCAGTCTATATTTTCTGGCAGCTCTTCTCCAAAAATCTTTTTCAACTGAAGTTATTCTGTTGACATGTTGTGTCATTGTCCAGACTTCCGATCCATATACTTTCTAGGATGGATTTATAAATTAGTTGTTTTGTTCTGTTAATTAGGCTAGAACAAACATAATTAGGAATGAAAATGGGGATGTGATTGCAGATTCCAGGAGTATATTAAATAGATGGAAAAGTTACTTTAATCAGCTATTAAATGTACATACAGAACAGGACATTGAGGAGGATAATTTACAGACAGCAGATATGCTAGTCGCAGAGCCAAGTGCATTAGAGGTTGAAATAGCGATTGAAAAATTGAAGATGTATAAAGCATCAGGTTCAGATGAGATCCCAGCAGAACTGATAAAATCAGGGGGAGAAAAATTGATGGACAAGGTACGCTGGTTGCTTAGTATAATTTGGGAAAAAAAAGCTCTTCCAGATGAATGGAAGGAGTCAATTATCGTACCAATTTATAAGAAAGGAGATAAAACTGATTGCAACAACTACAGGGGCATCTCATTACTTTCAACTTCGTACAAAATTCTAACAAATATATTAGTAAGCAGACTTACTCCCTATATTGATGACATTCTAGGAGATCATCAATGTGCATTTAGAAGAAACAGGTCTACAACAGATCAGAGTTTTAGTATAAGACAGATTTTAGAAAAGAAATGGGAATATAATGGTACTGTACATCAACTGTATGTAGACTTCAAAAAAGCATATGATTCAATTAAGAGGGAGAAGTTATATAGTATCCTGCTGGAGTTCGGAATTCCTAAAAAATTAGTTAGACTTATACGAATGTGTCTAAATGGCACAAAGAGTAGGGTGCGTGTAGGCAAACAGTTTTCGGACACTTTTGAAATCCAGAATGGGTTGAAACAAGGAGATGCACTATCTCCTCTACTATTTAATTTTGTACTAGAGCATGCCATTAAGTCTTTAGAGAATGAGGAAGGCTTACAACTCAATGGTATTAATAAGCTGTTAGTTTATGCTGATGATGTAGTATTACTGGCCGATAGCGAGGAGATACTAAAGGACAACACGCACACACTATTGAGTAACACTAAGAAATTAGGACTGGAAGTAAATATCAATAAAACTAAATATATGGTCACACGTAGAAATTCATTAAATAATGGAAATGGACAGCTAATGACAAATGAGGGAAATTTTGAGGAAGTGGCTGAATTCAAATACCTAGGAACAATAATCACAAATAGGAATGAGATGCACAAAGAAATTAAACATAGGCTCAATTCTGGAAATGCATGCTATTATGCATTGCAGAGACTCTTGATGTCCCAACTCCTTTCAAAAAACGTTAAACTGAAAATATATAAAACTATTATTCTACCAGTTATATTATATGGGTGCGAAACATGGACTCTTACTTTAAGAGAGGAAAGGAGATTACAAGTATTTGAGAATAAAGTACTTAGGAAAATTTTTGGACCAAAGAGAGATGAACAGACAGGTGAATGGAGAAGACTACATAACAATGAACTACATGGTCTTTATAGGAAGCCAGATATAATAAGAACAGTTAAGTCTCGTAGACTGCGATGGGCAGGACATGTCGCGCGTATGGGGAATGAAAGACTTGCATGGAAGCTTCTTGTAGGAAAGCCAGAGGGAAAACGCCCAGTTGGTAGACCAAGAATGAGGTGGGAGAATAACATTAACTATGATTTGAGGGAAGTAGATTATATAGGGAATGATTGGAAAGCATTAGCTCAGGATAGGGATGTATGGAGAGCTTATGTCCGTGCGGCCATGAACCTGCGGGTTCGATAGTGCCAGTGAGTAAGTAAGTAAGTTCTGTTAATTATGTTTTTACTCCATAGTATAGAGTTTAACATTCCTATGGTTTTTCTTCCATTATTATCCTTTTTACTATTTCTTTGTTTGATGTTCCATCTTTCTCTATAATTGATCTCAAATAACAGAAACTATCGCTCTTCTTTATCTTTACCCCATCAATATATAATTCATCTGGGTCATTTGTTAAATACTCTGTTTTGTTTTTGTTGATTTTCAAACACCATTTCTGATATGTTGTTAGCTGATTACGCATATAATTTGCATCTTTTCCATCCTGGGTTATAATTATCTGATCGTCGGCAAAAAGTAAATTTATTTATGTAACATAAATCCAAGACATGAGATTCACGAGTGTACTTCCTCTCTGAAGAAACCCATATTAAAGATTTTTACGGCCTAAAAAATCCACTGACCCTAAATGGACGATATAATTATTTAATTCCGTATGAAAAGAAGAGCTCAAACTGCAGCTAGAATTTAATTGTGAAACAAATTAAGGAACACGCTTATGTAAGTAAGGTTTACATTTTTTATTTTACAGAGAACTCGATGCGATTTAACACATTACATCTATTGTGCTGCGTAATTCAACGCTCATTTGTTCTCGCTGTTCAAGAGCAAACAATTGAAGAGCTAAAACCCGATGGAGGGCATTGTTCGATGTGTACAACACCACAGTTCTGAACAAAAGTGGGGTTTAGTCAAATCATAAATCAACTGTGTGAAATATTCTATGGGGTATTATTAACAGTACACGAAATAACTGAGAAACCTGACTCCATGTTAACGTACACGTAAGTTTCATTCAGGTGAACTCTGCTTCAAATTCCGGTACTGGTCTAGTTGTTCAAAGATTTTTCACAAAAATCGCTTAAGCGAATGTAGGAATGAATATTACTTAAAATATTTTAAACAATAGTTTAATTACCTTTTTTTATTCGTCTACCTCAATTAGAAATGATTTTTATAAAAAAAACTGTAGATTATTACAATCATGAAAAAAAGCTCCAAGCGCGACAGGCCTAGAAGGTCCTTACCCAACCAGCCGGCTGCTGGTCTCACATGCACATGTGTTAATCACAGAGGTAGTTGATGGTAAGGCAATGTAGGGGTGACATGTGGGGTCCCCTACCCGATATAGCTGGTTTTCTTAACCTAGAGCCGCTATTCATTGTAGGTATCGAAATGCCTCACGATGCTGGGTGGGCACTGGCCCCATAGGCCGAAATTCCACGAGAAAATTTATTCCCCCATTGGGACTCGAACTAGCGCAAGTCCCGCAGCTCTGCGCCAAGGCATCTCGCTTAACCACTCGGCTATGGTTTGGGACATTAATATCATGAAGGCCTTTCAAAACATATTTCATCTTCAGCATGATATTTGGTAACGCATTTTTATTAAAAATCAATTCTAATTGAGGAAGACGAATAAAAAAGATACCTATATTATTATTTAAAACGTTTTAATACATGACTTCAATTGTGACAATGACAACAATGTATGTAAAAAATGTTGAAAATTACTTGCACCATATGAATTTAATATAATTTCTTATAGGCCTACCTATAATTGAGCAAACAATGTGAAGAGCTCGGGATCAGATAATCCCATGTCAGATAATATTTAAAATGAGATATAAGACTTTTTAAACCAAAAAGTATCAAGGAGACAAAGAAATATGTAAGAAACATACATGAATTACTCTGCCATCTGTTGAGAAAACTTAACAGTACTTGAACAGTGAGAAGAATGACTACTCAGAGATCATATCTCAATTCCTTCTATAATGTAGCATAGGAGTATCTGGTCCTAAGCCCTTGATATTATCTCACTAGTTAGATATCATAGTTAAAGTTCTTCTTCTTCTTCTTCCTTCCAAGTATTAGGCGAAGGCCTGTTCCGATCCTATAGAAAATGTTCCCTCCAGCGTTTCATAGGACGGCCCAGTGATCTTCGTCCTCTTGGTATATAATTATAAACAGCTTTGGGGATCCGATTTGAACTCATTCTTTCTAGATGATGTTTCCAATTTAGTTGGTACTGTTTAATATATTCCAAAATTGGCGTAGTCTTCAATTATTTTAAGATATCGGTGTTCCTTTTCCGATCCCATTTGGTGTAGCCCGCTGTTCTGCGCATGAATCCCATTCCACAAGCCGTTATTCTGCTTTCATGTTGTCTTTTTAGTTTCCATGCTTCACTACCATAGGTCAACACTGGTCTAGTCAAAGTGTTACATAAACGTAATCTGCTGTTTTTTTGTACAAGGGATGGTTTCATAACTTGATTAATAATTCCCAAACTTTTATTATAACTAGTATTTTTTCAGGGATATCCTTTTCATCCCAGATTGAGAGATAATATCCAAGATATTTAAATTGATTCGATCTCTCTAAAATTTTATTCTGGAGACAGATTTTATCTTGTATGGGGTCCTTCCCATGAAATGCCGAAATTTTAGTTTTGTTAATTGATATTTCCATATTAAATTTGACACCTACTTTTTGTAAATTATAAATTGATCGTTGCAAATCATTTTCGGAAAGTGCTAGAAGAACTAAATCGTCTGCAAAAAGAATAGCATCGAGTTTGAGATTCCTATTGATGGGTATATATTCCCGTTGTGTTTTCCTCCATTCGTTTATTATTCTATTCATATATATATAATGAAAAGCACCGGTGAAAGTCCACATCCCTGTCTTACTCCAGTGTTGATCTTTTCCCAAGAAGATAATTTGTCATCTTGTAGTTAATGTTTTATTTGACTACTTGTCTGATGCCCCAAATGGGAGTCAATAACCAATCACTTTTCAACGAATTTTGTTTTACAACCAATCACAGTCGGGTTTCACCTCGATATTTATCTACTTCTGTTTAACATATTAAAGAAAGCTCCTCCTTTTCAATATTCTGAACAGGTCAGAGCATTATTTTGCAGTGACTGACTCTCGAACAAATACGTTGAATATAGCAAATAATGAACAGATTCCTTCGAACTACACATTAGATACCGGTAATTGTGTGTTGAATAATTATGTTTTTAAATAATGAATTTACGTTTTTGTTTGCTAAAAAAATTACTAATAACATATAATGTTGGTTATAATATACAACTTTTATAAGATTCATGATGTGTTCCGTTGAGGTTTATTCAAAATTAATATAAAATTATAGAATATTCACCTGAAAGGTCCGTCTCCTCAACTTAATTATCATTTAACTGTAGCGCTTTCGGGACTTGTCCCATCATCGGCAGGATTCAAAACTGGTGTTTCACTGAAGATCTGGTAGAGGGGGTTGCATGTATTGGGTTCGTTTTCGTTTATCAGGCTGTCGTTGTGAGCTGCTTTCATGATTTCCATTCTCTTCGAGTACGTTTATCTTCGCTGGATTATTTTCTCTGTGCATTACTGTTAGGGTGTTTTCAATATTTAACATGCGATGTCCTTCATGGATAAAACGTGTTTTGCATAGCTTGATTTACCTTCTGCGTGAACGAAGTCTCGAAAATGTTCTTTGAATCTGATGTTAAAACTCCTGTTTGTCCTTCCTATATAAAATTTGTTGCAGTCCTTACATGTCAGTTTATAAACTCCTTTGCTGTTGAAAATGTTATTTTCTTCAATGTTATTGTTTATTATGTTGTTTAATTTGTTATTGGTTCTGTATGCTATTTTTACGTTTTTATCGGCTTTCTTTAGTGCATTGGCTAATTTTGTCGTTTCTTTTCCTGTGTATGTAAGTGTTACCCATGTTTTCTTGTTGTTGTCAGATTCTTTTTCTAGTTTAGTTATGTTGGTTATGTTGTTCTTCCTTTTTTGTTTTTTTACGAGCTTATCTATGAATTCTTCATTATAGCCATTGGTTTTTGCCATATACTTAATGTAGTTGAGTTCTTGGATATAATTGTCTTTGCTTAATGGGAGTTTCAACATTCTACTGACTAAGCTATTAAATGTACTAATTTTCTGTTGAAAAGGGTGTGTAGAATTTTTATTTATGGCCAGAGCATTGTTTGTGGGTTTCCGGTAGATACCGATTTCTAGTTTATTGTTGTGTAGATTTTTGGTTATAGACAAATCTAAGTAGTTTATGCTGTTATTAACTTCTATTTCTTCGGTGAAAGTGATTTTTTCATGCATGTTGTTTAAGTCTTGTAGTATTTCTTTTTCTTTTCTGTTTTCAATGGGGAGTCCTACATCTGGAATAATGGCAGAAATCTTCCTACAAGAACTGGAAAATAAACATTTTGAGGAACAATACACAAATTCAACATAAAACTAATAACACGATATGTCGATGATGTACTAGTAATATATGAAAATGAAAACAGAAAAGAAAAAGAAATACTACAAGACTTAAACAACATGCATGAAAAAATCACTTTCACCGAAGAAATAGAAGTTAATAACAGCATAAACTACTTAGATTTGTCTATAACCAAAAATCTACACAACAATAAACTAGAAATCGGTATCTACCGGAAACCCACAAACAATGCTCTGGCCATAAATAAAAATTCTACACACCCTTTTCAACAGAAAATTAGTACATTTAATAGCTTAGTCAGTAGAATGTTGAAACTCCCATTAAGCAAAGACAATTATATCCAAGAACTCAACTACATTAAATATATGGCAAAAACCAATGGCTATAATGAAGAATTCATAGATAAGCTCGTAAAAAAACAAAAAAGGAAGAACAACATAACCAACATAACTAAACTAGAAAAAGAATCTGACAACAACAAGAAAACATGGATAACACTTACATACACAGGAAAAGAAACGACAAAATTAGCCAATGCACTAAAGAAAGCCGACAAAAACGTAAAAATAGCATACAGAACCAATAACAAATTAAACAACATAATAAACAATAACATTGAAGAAAATAACATTTTCAACAGCAAAGGAGTTTATAAACTGACATGTATGGACTGCAACAAATTTTTATATAGGAAGGACAAACAGGAGTTTTAAACATCAGATTCAAAGAACATTTTCGAGACTTCGTTCACGCAGAAGGTAAATCAAGCTATGCAAAACACGTTATCCATGAAGGACATCGCATGTTAAATATTGAAAACACCCTAACAGTGATGCACAGAGAAAATAATCCAGCGAAGATAAACGTACTCGAAGAGATGGAAATCATGAAAGCAGCTCACAACGACAGCCTGATAAACGAAAACGAACCCAATACATGCAACCCCCTCTACCAGATCTTCAGTGAAACACCAGTTTTGAATCCTGCCGATGATGGGACAAGTCCCGAAAGCGCTACAGTTAAATGATAATTAAGTTGAGGAGACGGACCTTTCAGGTGAATATTCTATAATTTTATATTAATTTTTATAATATACAATTTGATGTGTTTCATTTTTTCTCCACTAGGGTGCATTCTTACAATATTGCGATCCTATTTGGCAATAAATAACATGATCTAGTTGTAGTGGATGAACAAATGAAACATAACAAACGTTTCTCATTTGTTTTCAACATCGCCGTTTACATTAAATATAAATAAATAAATATATTTATTTTAAAAATAACTATATTTAAATAATGATTTTTGAGTAAACAGCTTAATTTTATTCGTTAACTAGTTCTAACAAATGCCAGTCCTGATTTCCCAATTATCTAGATAAATTCACTTGTCACTTGGTGAATTTATCGATAACACTAATCTACAAAAAAGTTACAGTTGTCTCTATTCTTTACAAAAATAGTCAATCCAACCAAATTGAGGTCGAAGAACAAGAATATGACACCAGATTTTTTTTTGTTAGTTCTTGGTTTGAAGATATATATATATATAGGCATGTGTGTGAAACTTTTCCCTTTGAAATGTCATCTATTTAACTATCTCCAGAGCGTTTTTTTTTTTTTTGTTTGTAGTCTACTTCTGAGGCATCTCTCATGAGGTTTCAACAATAGTCTGCAAGCATATAATAGAGTTCCATTTGCCCTGATACCTTCTTTCCATTGCTGGAATGTCTTGTTGGAAGCGCTCTGCGTGTTCGTGACTCAAAACATCAGAATTCCTTAGAAAGAAGTCGAGATGTAAACACAAAAATTTGATCCTGAGCTCTTGGTGTGGCCTCAGAAGTTCATTAAGAGCTATATTGTAATTTTCAGCTCTTTGATTTGCCAAGAAATTGAGAACAACATTTTTTAAGGATTCTCAAGCTGTTCTCTTTTTCCCTTCAATGACCCTATGAAATGTTCCATCCTTAAGCAGTTCTCGAACTTCGGGCCTCTTCGATCTTACATAACTGAGATGTGGGAATTTTGTCTTCAAATACTTTACCTGAGGAAATTTAACTTCAAGCACGGAAAATTACTGGGAAAGAAGAACAGCTAGGTCTCTGAGTACAGTAAAGGATATTTATGTAAACAAAATGGCTCCTCTAGAAACAAAATATGGTTAACTTAGTGCTGAGAACCTATATTTGTAACAAGAAAAAATTACCAACATTACAAAATTTCCTTATATCATATAATTAAATCCTGTTTTTCGAGAGAATCATTGTAAACATAATATCTGTTTAAGTCACATCGAAATCAATAGGAATTAATATTTTTAACTCGGATAGATTTTGAGTGTAGACCAGTGTAATTTGGAAATCACTGGTGGCATTACTTATGATAACGCTCTTCTACCTTAGTAGAAGTGATGAGATAAAAGAAGATTTACAAATAGAACAAATTTCAAATTGGATAAATAATAGAAGGGAAGAATGGAATGAACATATAAATAGAGTGTCAAACTACAGTCAAAATAACTAGAGATAAAAGAAGATTTACAAATAGAACAAATTTCAAATTGGATAAATAATAGAAGGGAAGAATGGAATAAACATATAAATAGAGTGTCAAACTACAGAATAGTCAAAATAACTAGGGATAAATTCTTAACTGGGAAAGAAATATTGGATGCCCGAAGAAAAGGTGGACAGATACAATTGAGGCAATGCATTGAAGAGGAACAGACACCTTGTCTATATTGGATGAAAGAAGAAGAAGAAGAAGAAGAAGAATCTTCAACATCTCAGGTCATTAGGGTCGTAATCCAAATCTGTTGTTAAAAGTTCGAGAATTTTACTTAGAGGTTACCTATTTCATATTTACGGTTATTTTATGTACTAAGTTTAAAATATGGAACCATGGATGTTAGTTCCCATCAATTGAAGCTTTATTAAGAACATTTATGACTCTAAAAATCAATAAGCCCTGTTCATGCTTGAACCGCGATCTTCAGAGCCAGGGACTAGCTTGAAAAACATGTTCCACAATGACAGAAAAACTACAACTATTCAAAAATATCATACGCTAATTCATAGAAATAATAATGATTTATAATATTTAATTATATATAGGCCTACATTATTATAACTTTTTAAAATTATTCCCAGTTATTAAAAGAAAATAGATAGGCCCCTATTCTCCGAGAAATGACGAATACGTTTCTGAAAAGAGAGTTGTGTCAATATTGCTCTGAACCAATACAGTAGAATTGTCGCACTCAAAACTGCGACGCAGTAGTTCTCCAATGTTACATTATATTACTAATTGTGCGTAATCTGCATTATTTGTACCATTCAAAAGCAGAATAATTCATACTATGCTTTCAAAAAGTTGAAAGTCTACTTTTGCTGATATGGAATGCTTTGTAAAAATACATTCTACATTATAATATCATTGCAAATCAAAACATATATTCAATGGTTAATCTAACCTAAATCGGACAACGTTATACATCAACCTGCTATGTGCCATTATGCAAGTGTGGAGAAAAATACGTTTAAAGTTCCTTTTTTTAATTCTAGCGCCTAACTAACAATACTCAGTGTTATGCATCAACAATCTACGAGCGGGACTATTTGACGCTTAGCTGCATGATACAAAATTTAGATTAGCATTTATGAAGATCTATTTTCATAGCTTTTGTTGTAAAACACAGAATCTCTGATAAGACTAATGGCGTTTACATTTTCTTTAATAATAAGGCTATATTTAAAGGTTTGCAACTGATGACATGAAATTATAAATTAAAAAAAAATACTAGGGAATATCTCCGTGTGCTGCTTCACCGAAATAAATGGAATATGTGTTCTTATTTTTTAATTGAATAAGTTAGAAGAAAATTACGAGTTAATTAAATTGTATGGTATACATTGCAACGAACCTAAAATGACGGTTGCTAGAGTCAATTTTTAATTTCAGATTTCAGGTAAACCCCGACTTCTAGTAATCGGATTTCGCTTATATTTAGATGATTCCTACCTCGATTTATTTTAATATCATATACAGAGTTTCGTTGTGAAAAATCAGAAATTGCAACCACTAGAGGGATTTTTAAATTTTAGTTTCAGATGGATTCCTACATTTAATGGTTTTAGCGAATAATAGATAGCGACTAAACATTCTCCGTACCTAACAACCTGTATGTACAAATGTTTATAAAAATCGACGGACTAGGCCTACTTATAGAGTTTTGCGAGCACGAACATACGAAAGCTCAATTTTTATACATAAAGACAATGGCTTTATAAAGTACTAAAAAAACACAATGGCGCGACCGGCCTAAAACTCTTTGGGTTTCCAGTGTGTTGTTATACTCATAACCATATGCGCCATTTACAGAATAGGGCTACATAGGGATGATATGTAATCAATGTGTCGAATCCGAAAGCTGTTATTGCTGATTTTCTCAACCTGATATAACTTATAGGCTAGGTCAGAATCAACCAAGGAAATTACTGTGTTCAGAATAGGGAACTGAGTTCACATTTTAACACTATTTTCTTGAGAGAAATCCTTATATAAAACTGAAGATTGCAACGCAGTAGGTACATAGTTCTAACTTATAGCCGTCCAAGTCACCTCCTCTTAAAAAAAAACAGTTACCATTTGTCACAGAACTCGTGCGGATCTGTACTATCCTTGTGAAAGTGTCGACTCTCATATTTACTACAAAACTAGTTTGCATGCCGTAAAAGAAAAATTATGTTTTTTAAATGTGTAGTACATAGAGATGGACAAAGTACTGCTAATCTTGCCCCTCCTCCCCTCCCTAAACAAACAAATAGGCCTACCGTTATTATGGGTTTGGCAACATCTACCCTCTGTACTCTACGTAGGGGGACACTGGCATAGCCCATAAGGTCTGTAGTAACTTCCTGGTAAATTACATATATATATATATATATATATATATATAGAGAGAGAGAGAGAGAGAGAGAGAGAGAGAGAGAGAGATATATGCGCCTACGCAACACACACACACACGGTGTGAGAGATAGAGACTACATAATTTTCGAAGGAATATAATAAATATGGTTAAAATAAATTATCTGAAATACCCTTAAGCCTTGCTTTGAAATTAATGAATAGACAGTAACTTTTGTATAATTGCAGACTTTCACGGCCGGCGTCTTGATCCCTGTTTCGTTCGTCTTCCGGTTTAAATGGCAGTGGTCCGGTTTTCTCGAAACTCGAAGTTTCGTCTACTGCTGCGGTAGACCTCTTCAGGGGATTCTGCGTACTGTCTGTGATATCCTCAACAGTCTGCAGTCGGCTGTTGAAGAGTTCACAGAGAGCAAGCAAAATCTCCTGATGAGGTCTACCGCAGCAGTAGACGAAACGTCGAGTTTCGAGAAAACCGGACCATGACCATTTAGCCCGGAAGACGAACCAAACAGCGATCAAGAGAGCAAGCTATTATAAAGATATAGATGAAATATATTTTTTAGGATCGTAAATTTGAGAATAGGCATACTTTTTACCTTTAAACAGTACATCAACAGGCAAACTTTTTACTTCATCAGCGTAACCATTCAGCCGGATGTGCTAAATAAAGGTAGATCTTAGAATGTTATGCAAACCAAATAAAACCGATTCTATAAAGAGGATTGAATTGAGATCAAGAGTTAGAAATATTCATCCTGTCTTAGAGTAGAGCATTTGTGTCCATCGTCAAATATATATGTGTGTATATATATATATATATCCATCGCTGTGGTCTCGAGGTAGTGTGCTGCCTTGTCACACAGCGGGCGCGGGTTCGATCCCCGGTCGGGGCAGTTTTTCTGGATGAGGTTTTTATCGGGATTTTTCCTCACCTGTTAGACAAATGTCAGGAAAAATTTAAGGCCCAAATGGTCCCCGAAATAATATGGCCATCATCATCATATCATCATCCTTATCATTATCACCATCATCATCACTATCCTTCACCGGTGTGGAAAGCAACGGAAAATTACCACACCTACAATTCCCTAGTAAAGCTGCAAGCATAGCGTGAAAATGCTATGATTGCAGTGAAGGACCTGCCTTTGGGCAGAATTACTATGAATATATATGGATATGTATATACACACACACACACATATTATTTGTCTAATGTCACCAGGTTGTCTTTTATGACATTTCTGGTTTTCTCCCCTAGAATTGGCGGAATTGTAATCCATTTCTTAGGTTGGGATACCTGAAAGGCGGAGTTATGTTACCCCAATGATGAGATGGGTGATAAATGAAGTACCAGGAGAGTTCTTAACCTAAACTTAACCTAAATTCCAGGCCATGGGCAACTACAGGAATAGATTAGATTAGATTAGATTTAGATTAGATTTATTTAGCCTAGTGGAGTTATTCCCTTTAAGGAAAAATTTCCATGGTTTGACCAGGAATCGAACCCGGCACCTCATGAACTGTAGTCAAAAACGCTGACCACTAGCCCATGAGACTGGTTTCACCAAATATATACGAGTCGTCGTTCGCATTCCAGTCAATTTTCAAAAAGATGGTCTCAGAGATGGAGACTAAAAGCTTTGATATAAAAAATATCTGACTTCGCAAAATACATTTTGACTAATAAAATACTTGTTAAATTAGTTTGAAAAAAATGATTATTTAATCCCTGGTTGAATGTCCATATTTATGGCTCTTCGTTGGTCCCTATCCTCAAGCAACTGAATCCTGTCCGTATCTCTAAACACGTTTAACCTAACAAGGGAACACTGTCCAATATTGCAGGTCGATACCCCCTTGAAATTTCTCTCAGAGAAGCGTTTTTTTAGTAACAAGGCAGGGTCCAAAAGAATATCTGTTTGATTAACTGCAAGGACACAGAAATCGATTGTGTGTTAGCAGATGGACTCCCTGCTTGAAAGAGAACAGATTGAAGTGATGCTCGGTGCAGCGCGGAAGGCACAGGTCAGTCTAGGGAAGTGGGATCCAATCCAGTAACGATAGAAGATGATGCATTACTTCCCTATAGTTTAAATGAGAGTTATGGCGCTGCATTTAAGTCTCGAGTTCGAACATAAGTCGGGAAAAGTTTAGTGGATGGCATTTATTCGTGCAGGTTTCTTTGTGTTTACAAAGTTTTATTTTAGGGGGTAGAAATTTAATTGGAATACATGTAATGAAATATTCAACTTATCAACCGAATTAACACTATTTTTAATTATTCTGCGTCAGTAACACAAATCTCAAGAAACTGTAATGACCAAGTAGATCGTTGCACCATTTTGTAATAAAATGTCCATATCAAATTCGGCTAGTTTAGTATGAATTTAGACTTATGATTGAATGTTATTTCTTATCTTATTATCTCAGAATAGACTCTGAAATTGAGCTGATCACTTATCCTTATGTGATAAAAAAATGTGTTTAGACCTACGTGACCTAAATTAAAAAAACACATTCCTAAAAGATCTGCTTGTCTTCCTTTTCCACTATATTGTTTTTTAACTGCAATATCCCTATAAGGGTTGGAGGATGTGGCACATGTAAAATAAACATACCTACTAAGGCAGAAGGGGGCACGCAGTAACGTAGTTGGTTAAGGCAATACGTTACTAGCTGGTGTCGTCACGATTTTTAAAATTACCCAAATCTTTTGACAGCACCATGGCTCAGCCTCTAATCGAAATGAGTACCAATAGCTTGTTCTGGGGGTAAAGACGGCCATTAAGCAGGGCTGACAATCCGTCTTCATGAATTTCCGATCGTCTAGAAAAGTAGGAGCCTTCTATTCTATAGTAATTCTGCCCGAGGGCAGGTCTTTAACTGCAATCATAGCATTTTCATGTCATGTTTTGCAGCTTTACTAGGAAATTATAGGTGCTGGTAGCTTCTCTTTGCTTTCCACGCTGTTAAAGAATGTTGATGATAATGGTAAGGATGATGATGAGATGATCGGATGATTTTCGGGGACCGTTAGGCTCTAAATGTCCTTACATTTATCTTACAGGCGAGGAAAAAACCCTAAAGAAAAACTTCACCCAGAAGTCTGTCCTGACCGGGAATCGAACCCGGGCCCGCTGCGTTCCAAGGCTGCACGTTATCTCGAGACAACAGCGGTGGATCTAGTAGGGTTCTTAATCTTCTAGTATCCCAAGGTTCTCCTAAGGCCTGTAGTAGGATCACTTTACCTTTACCTTTTTCTAATGAAGAGAAAGAAAGAAAGAAAGAAAGAAAGAGAGAGAGAGAGAGAGAGAGAGAGAGAGAGAGAGAGAGAAAGAGAGAAAGTGTGGGAGATAATGTGTGGGAGATAATGAGTGCGAGAGAATGAATGAGAGTTTGAGAGAGTGAGAGAACTAGAGTTAATGAGAGGGTGAAAATTATAATGTTAACTACAGTATTTTTAACCCAAGACTCAATCTTAATGTGAAGAGGGAAACCCCTAGAAACAATGTACAAGTCGAACTAGGACAACAACCCCTGGTTGCAGTTGTTCATCAGCAAACTTTTAATTAAGGAGTGTTTTAAATTTTCTGCCTCTGGGAAGTGCTCTTCGGATGACATCTGAGTTTGACAAAGAAAGAATTACTGTGTACAGAACACGTCCCTTCTGGGAAAGAGAACGACCGTTGCATCGTAACTATCTTCTTCACTTCTCGTGATTCGAATCTTTCATTTCAAGGAATGTTAACCACCATATCTGTGGTGTTATCATATTTTATGAAGATAGTAAAGGAACAAGCCTGATTTTTCTGTTATTCTACAAATTTGATTCCATTTTGGGGATCTATATAAGATTACCTCACCAGCCTCATGATATAGTGGTCAGCGTTTTTGACTGCAGTCAAGCCATAGCAATTTTTCTTTAAAGGGAATTATACCTGTGGTTAACGATGGTCTAGAATTTAAGTTAAGGACTCTCCTAGCGCTTCATTACGTGCCCCAATCTAAGAAATGGATTACAATTCCACCAATGTCAAGGGAGGAAGCCAGGAATCTCATAAAATACAATCCGATAGCAATATATATATATATATATATATATATATATATATATATATATATATATATAATGTGTGTGTGTGTGATTAGTTCTAATATTAAGAATCTTGGGATGGAATTCAATATCAATAAAACTAAATATTAGGTCATAAGAATAAATATATTATTACATGGGAAATGACGCTTGAATATGCAAATAGGAATGAGATTAAAAAAGAGAGAGAGAGAGAGAGAGAGAGAGAGAGAGAGAGAAGAGAGAGAGAGAGAGAAATTAAACTTATGCTGAATTCCGGAAATGCTTACTATCTTACTATTACGCATTACAGGAACTCTTGTAGTCCCAACTTCTCTTTAAAATATTTAAG
Organism: Diploptera punctata; assembly: GCA_030220185.1. Classification (NCBI taxonomy): domain Eukaryota; kingdom Metazoa; phylum Arthropoda; class Insecta; order Blattodea; family Blaberidae; genus Diploptera; species Diploptera punctata. The sequence continues at coordinate 428,240 of JASPKZ010004552.1, read as the reverse complement.
TGAAAATGTGTATACCGGTCACTGTTAGTCTTCAATTTATGTTAAATGAATCCGAAGCACGGTTTCATACTTAAAGAGAGGAGAAAATATTACGAGACGTTCAAGACTTATGCTGGCGCGCGCGCGCGCACGCACGCACGCACACACACAAATATATAAAAATGACTCACTATATAGCAGCGTTTGAATTGCGCGGCGACGACGCGCCGCGGCGGTGGGAGTACGAATTTCGCATTATTAGTGGATAGAAAAATCGCGAGTTGAAAAACCCGCGCAGAAATTTCGATTTCCGTCTAGCCGTCTATTCCGAAAGCTTCTCTACACCTCTACTCTCCATGTCAGGAAAGTTCGATGTCAAAAGCTTCCATACTAGAAAAGTCTCAATTGGAAACCGAGAAATGTCCTTCCCTGAACTGTTGCCAGGGTAGAGAGCGAGTTATTTGTGTTGTGATAGCGATACAGTGAACTGTAATCAGACAAAACCGTAGCAAGTGAAACCATTAGGGACTGAAAAATAATTGTGCAACAAATAAACTGTAAAGCAATACTAATTATTGCAACAAGTTGTATGTAAAATGTCACTGAAAGTTTATGTGAATCAAATAAAGTTATTGTGAAAATTTACATTAACTTCTGTTAACGTTTTTTGAAAGAAAATAAAGGTAGAACGACCCATCGGTATATGTGTGTGTGTGTGTGTGTGTGTACAGGGTGTAAATGAATTATACCGCACAAATTTAACTACATATAAATGCGTATTATAATAATCAATTTGAATTAATGAACTAATGGTCTATGAATAAAACTGTCCGAGTTATGATTCAATTTGTGAAATGGATGGTCCGCCACTGATTACTTAAAATTAAAATGGAAATAATATGATATAGAGACTGTAACTTGCAACAAGCATGCGCCTTTAGCTCAGTAGTTATATCAGTCTTACCACCGACGCAAATGTAAGATTGATGTACCACGTTCGAAACAATTTACAGTATGTGTACACTTTTTTTTTTTTCCCCCTTCTTCCTTTATTATGTATGTCCTGTAAATTAGTTACGTGCGTAGATTTACTTCTGGTTTAATTGTTTATCCATTATTTTACGGAATATGGCATTGGAATGTCGGCGCAGTACATGAGTTACAAAACTATCTACGTACGTATTGTACAGAAAATTGTTTCAAAGTTTGTAATAATAATGCACATACTTTAGAGTACAATAGGTTTCGCAAATAAAATGTGCAATTGTACTGTACCGTAGTTACGTACTTAAATAAATTATAGTGCAGCGATTACAAGAGTAATAACATGAATAGATATAGTGTATGTGCACATGGCATACATAATATTATTGGCGAATAAGAAACAATACATTTGAATAAACCAGAAAAAAAGTAAAAAGCACCTACAGACTCATTAGAGAAGTTGTTCAAATTGACCACCCCCATTCTCACATCACAGACGACATCGGCGACTAAAGGATTCTCGTACCCCGTTCAAGATACTCTCGCGGATCACATCACATGCTGCGATTATGCGTGCAACTAACAGTTTATCTGTATCAATAGGGGTCGCATACACCAGTGTTTTCAGGTATCCCCACAAATATAATCAAGTGGGCAGATATCTGGAGATCAAGCTGGCCACACTACAGTTGAAACTACCCCTTCCTACATCCAGCGGCCAGGATACACTTCATCCAAATGATTTCACACATTCCAGCAAAAATGGGGAGGAGCCTGATGTGAAGAGGAACTTCTTCTAGCAATCTAGGTAGGACGTGCTCTAAAATGTCTTATAAATGACACAATTTAATCTCTGGGGAAGAAGGTAGGGGCCAATGATGTGGTCAGAAATTACGCCTACCCATACGTTCACCGAAAATCTCTGCTGGTGACCCTTCTCAAAGATGGTATGAGGATTTTTATAATCCCACATATAACTGTTCTTTGAGTGCAGAACCAGCCCATCCGTATTTAATATTGTACCTCATCAATGAATAACACAAAGGAAAAGAAGAGCGGTGGCTGCAGCAAAGCCCAATTACAAAATTGTATCCGTTGAGCGAAGCCCACTGGCTGTAAGGCTTGCATTTTTTACAGATGAAAGGGATAGAGCTTGTCTTCGTGCAGGACTTTACGTATGGTTTGATTGTTTTTGCCCATTACGCGTGCGATAGTACGAGTACTAGTAGAAGGAACATTTTCTTCGAACTCTGCAGTGCGGCGCATACGTCTTTAACCATCAGTGTTCGAATCTCAAATCCATCGCTTTAACCATTAAGCCACAAGTTAACTACACAGATTCTGCGTGTTTCACTCTGAGCTAAGGCTCTCATTGTTTCGATGCTACTTTAACTAGTGCAGTGGCGTGCAATCATCTGCTAAGTTAGGCATTTTAAGGAATTTGATAACCCAATATTTCATAAACGTTGTTAATGAATTATTAGAAATCAATATCTCGGAATTAAAACTAAGATCTGAAGTTATTATAGTATAGTTTTCTCTCCTACTTTGCTCTCCTGTTCATTTATCTGTATTAATTGTCGATTACTTTCATTCCCTATAACTCGCCCATTTACCCTCCTAGACCACTGGTTCCCTATCTCAAATTACTTGTATAGTACCCCTCTGTAAGCAGTTAAATTTGTGTGGTATAATTAATTTACACCCTCAATATATTTATATATATATTTGAATGCTATTACGTTATTATAATTTAGACATTCTGGTATTCTCTCCTGGCATGGCGTTATTGTAATCCACTTCTGAGGTTGGGGTGCCTGGAAGGTGGAGTTACACTGCTCCGATGATATATGATAGGTGATGATAATGGTAATGATTCGCCAGGAGAGGCCTTAATCCTAAACTTAATATGTTAATGACTATAATGATGGCCAGATGATGTTCGGGGACCATTTGTGCCTTAAAGTTTCCTGAAATTTATCTTACAGGTGAAGAAGAAAACCCCCCTCAAAAAAAAAAATCACCCAGTAAACTGGTCCAGACCGGGAATCGAACCCGGGCATATATTGTGGGGTGCTACCGGGGGATAGTATATATGAATTATTGTCTTCCATTGAGTCACTGTAACAACATTCTGTTAACAATATATTTGTAGTCTACATTTTGCCACTTTTAAGTCATTGTGAATTCTCTTGAAAATACGTATTTATTTTCATTTTAAAATATTCTACATCTACAAGAATTTTTCATCTCGAACATTCCATTACTTAAAATAAAGCTACTGAAAATCCATCCCAAAGTTTTGCTTTTTATGTGTTGCAAGGAAGTCATTTAATGTGTCTCAAGTACCATTCAAGAGCAGCGAGAAAGAACATTTAATATATGATTAATATTATGACGGCAGAAACTCTCTAAATCCTAAAGCTGGAAAATGATGCACCATCTTGAATCTGAACTAAATTATTCTTTGACAGATTACGAGTACAAAAGCGAAGCAACTCTTTGAATTAAGTGTAAAAGAGAGCTGCGAAAATAACAGACTTCTCCATTCAATAATTCCATATTCTACTGATGTTTTATAAATAAAAGGATACGCTTTTACGAGTTTTAAAGCCAGTTAAAATCCTTTGCAAACTCAGTTTAAACCCTCAAGAGATGAACTTAGAGACGCGTTTCTCAAGTGCTTTTAGTCCCGCGATATCCAAAACGTTACAAAAAAAAATCTTCGCGACATCTGCTAACTAACTCACTCACTGGCACTATCGAACCCATAGGTTCATGGCCGTGCGGACATAAGTTCTTCATACATCCATATCCTGAGCTGATATTTTTCAATCATTCCCTGTATAATCTACTTCCCTCAAATCATGATTAATAGTATTCTCCCACCTCATTCTGGGTCTACCAACTGGGCGTTTTCCCTCTGGTTTTCCTACAACAAGCTTCCATGCACGTCTTTCATCCCCCATCCGTGCCACAGGTCCTGCCCATCACAGTCTACAAGACTTAACTGTTCTTATTATATCTGGCTTCCTATAAATACCATGTTTTTCACTGTTATGTAGTCTTCTCCATTCACCTGTCTGTTCGTCTCTCTTTGGTCTAAAAATTTTCCTAAGATCGTTATTCTCAAATACTCGTAATCTCCTTTCTTCCCTTAAAGTAAGAGCCCTTATTTCGCATCCATATAATATAACTGGTAGAATAGTAGTTTTATATATTTTCATAAGTAATGCCACGAGTCATTTATTTAGATAATTTGGAAATCAAGAGTGGCATTTGTTAGGACTATTTAACGAATAAAATTAAGCTGTTTACTCACAAATTATTACTTAAATATAGTTATTTTAAAATATTTATATATGTAATGTAAACGGCGATGTTTGAAAACAAATGACAAACATTATATTTAATTTGATCATCCACTGCAACCAGATCATATTATTTATTGCCAAATGAATGCACCCTAGTGCCAACATTATAGGTTATTAATTAATTTATGACGTCCTATGACGTAAATATGTCAATTATACTTTTCTGGAACGTTGACACCAGGGAATCAATACGTTTAAGAAAGTGCAAAGAGTGGTTTCTTTTTATTGTGGTATAATCAATTGCTACAAATTGTTTTTCTATTATATCTCGCAAGCAGTAATTGCTTACATTCGTGTACCATATATACAATCTGGGAGCCACTTCTGTCCTAGGATTCTTACATCTTAATATATAAATTGCTATATTCAACGTATTTCTTAGAGAGCCAGTCACTGCAAAAGAATGCTCTGACCAATTCATAATGTTAAAAAAAGAGGAGCTTTCTTTAATACGATAAACTTACGTTGATAAATTCGAGATGAAACATGACTGTGATTGATTGTAAATCAAAATTCATTGAAACGTGATTGGTCATTGACTACCATTTGGGGCATGAGATAAATAATCAGTTTAAAGTTTTTTGAAAGGAGTTGAGACGTCAAGTGTGTCAGTAATACATAATAGCACGCATTTCCAAAATTGATCTACTATTCCCATTAATATCTAACTCACTCGCACTATCGAATCCGTAGGTTTATGGCTTCAAGGATATAAGCTCTCCATACATCCCTCTCCTGAGCTAAAGTTTTCTAATCATGCCCTGTATAATCTACTTCCCTCAAATATTGTTAATGCTATTCTCCCACTTCATTCTTGGTCTACCGACTGGGTGTTTTTTCTCCGCTTTTCCTACAAGAAGCTTCCATGCCCTCTTTATTTCCCCATTCGTGCTCTCCATGGTATATTTACCTTGTCGTGGGGGAGTCGCTCGCGTGCTTAAATGGCCCCGAGAGCTATGCCGGCGGTAGCATTGCTGCCAAAAGGTTACCCATGCCCGACACGCCGAAAGCGATTAGTCAGACGAAAAAAAGTACCCTGGTTGAAAGGGTAACAATCTTTCATTATAAGAATACAATCGCCAAGAAAATTTTCTGGATGTAAAATTGTTCCCCATTAGGGTCACCGAGCGGGGATTACTTCAGGGAATCCATGGCAAAAGCCCAATAATAATAATAATAATAATAATAATAATAATAATAATAATAATAATAATAATAATAATAATAATAATGGGGCACGCCGTAGCGTAGTGGTTAAGGCACTGAGCTACAAGCCGGAGGGTCGAGGGTTCAAGTCCCGTTGGGGTCAGGATTTTTAAACTGACCCAAACCCTCTGGCAGCACGATGGCCCTGGGGTCGACTCAGCCTCTAATGGAAATGAGTACCAGACTCTTGTTCTGGGGGTAAAGGCGGCCGTCACGCAGGGCTGACATAAAGTGCCGATTGTCTAGAAAAAGTGGGAGCCTTAACCTCCTACTACCCCAAGGGCCTCCGGGCCTGTTGTGGGATCACTTTTTTTACTTTACTTTAATAATAATAATAATAATAATAATAATAATAATAATAATAATAATAATAATAATAATAATAATAATAATAATAACGATAATATTAGTATTAGTAGCAGTAGGGTAAAAATATAGTAGGGCTATTATGTATGTAGACATATGTACACCAAATGACCCTCATGGAGACATGGGTGTTTTCCTAATGGGAGTTTTAACAATTTAGTTTATTTACGCACATTTCCTTACAGGTTTAATTAAGTGACATGGGGTCAAGCACATTCCCTCAAAGAGACATCTAGTAGGCAGCTAAGGTAGCCTATTACTTGGACTGGAAAGACCTGTTAAATTCCCCCCAATTAAAATTTCATTAGCAGGACTCGTTTCGTGGTAATCGCCATTTCATAGTATAATTAATTATTATAAACGTTCATAACAACACGTGACTACTTCCACATAATAGGTATCTGCTTAACGCATTAGAATACAGCCAAAGATTTTTAGACACAATATGACGTTACGTAATAATGCGTCTATAAATAGCCTTAACATGAAGTAAAATAGAAAAGTTTATAATTTGTTATGTAGCAAACTCTGCTAATTTCGTGATACTAAAGTTTTAGACTATTATTCCTTAATATTATGAAAATGTTAGGTTAGTAATATTAAAGTTAAGGATATGTCAATGAAATAGGCCTATATATGCGAGTTGTCGAATATGTATTTTATTTTATTGCCAATATGACATACATTATATATCCATTTTTTTCGTGATAGTATTAGAGTAAATTCGATACAAACTTTTTAATCACTCTCCATGTTACATCCAATGCATTTGAAATCCCAATTATAAACAATCAACCCTTGACACTTTTCATGGTAGTACAGATCACACATTCGGCATTGTATCCATGGTGCACTTTTAGTATCGAAGAATATCTACTAAAAATGTTTTACAAACATAGACAAGCATTAATTCTAACAACTGCTAACATGAATGAAAACACTTCCTCTACAAGTTAACATAAAATGCATCCAAGGAAAGCTATTATCACAAATATGAAAACACAGCAAGAAAGTAGACCTTTTGCCATCTACGAGACAGAAGAAGAATTTGTTTTTTTTTTCCTGCCAATTCAACTTCGCTAAAAACAAAATAAAAAAAATATAACGAAATTATCCGTGTCACGAATTTAGCTGACTTTGCCCTACAGGATTATGACTTTAAAAAAATAAGATGATGACGATAATAATATTAAATTGTGAATGATCCTCTATGAAATGCAAGGACAAAGCTGACCCATTAGGTCTGCTTGGAATTCAGAGTGAATAGAGAGAATTTCTTGCCGCGAATCCTACCGCTCTGCCATCATTGTACTCTATATGAATGTCAGATGAGCAGATAACGTCCGTTCCGGGAGACAAATGAAGCAAGCCATTGTTTCATCATGAGAATGACGATGTGCCGCTGGCGTTAAAAACACAAACAAGAGTCTGCGTCCCCTTATTTGTCTGTTCTTTTCACCTCTGAACAAATCAATTTCAACACAAACTAGTAAAGCTATAAAAGAACAATAACATCAATAACAAAAATAACAACAATAAAAATAACAATAGTAAGCAATAACAATAATATCATTGACTAACAGAACCAATAATTAACAAAACCAACAATAAAATAATAATAATAATAATAATAATAATAATAATATTATTATTATTGTTATTATTATTATATTATTATTATTCCATTAATTTAGTTCTTTCATATATTTAAATCAGGGGCACGCCGTAGCGTAGTGGTTAAGGCACTGAGCTACAAGCCGGAGGGTCGAGGGTTCAAGTCCCGTTGGGGTCAGGATTTTTTAAACTGACCCAAACCCTCTGGCGGCACTATGGCCCTGGGGTCGACTCAGCCTCTAACGGAAATGAGTACCAGACGCTTGTTCTGGGGGTAAAGGCGGCCGTCACGCAGGGCTGACAACCCGGCTGACATAAAGTGCCGATTGTCTAGAAAAAGTGGGAGCCCTAACCTCCTACTACCCCAAGGGCCTCCGGGTCTGTTGTGGGATCACTTTACTTTTTTTACTTTTATATATTTAAATCACATATGCACCAACTTAATTTACTCCTGTGATTGATTTTTCAAAAAAATATTACTTCAGTGTTTCTAGACAACCTCAATTTATTGTTAGGCAGATTACTTAAATTTAATATTAAATAAAAAATAATCAAGCCAACTAGCTGTAAGCAGTCGAAATTGATTTTTGGAGGCGATCAAGAAGAATTTCAAGAAGCGATAAAGTCATAAGCAGCACAACAAAGGAAATTATGCAAATTAAAAAAATAGAAAAATAGAAGAAAACGTTTGAAATGGGATGGACACGTCACAAGAATGAAAGAAGATAGATTACCAAAGAAGATCCTTGTTTGGAAAGCTAATGGAAGAAATGGAAGAGGCAGACCTAGAGAACGTTGGATAGATGGAGTGAGGAGAAGTATGGATGGTAGAGAGAGGTTTGAGAGAAGAAGATGCTTCAGGCAATAACCTCTGACGACAAATCACTTAGGTTGAACGAGAAACACTGTATTCAGCAATATTCCTAAAAAAAATAATAAGTTAAATATAATCAGTGGTAATTTCGAACATAAAGGTTCATGTTCGCTCTCCGTGCGTCCCTATCCTGAGCTAATGTTTTCAAATCATCCCTGTATAATTTCTTCTTCTTCGTCTTCACGGGTTGTTACAGATAGTCGCCATTTTTCTCTATTCTGGAATTCTTCAATGTGTAAGTTCCTTGTCATTACCACACTCCAGTTATGTCCCTGTATAATTTACCTTCCTCTAATAACGGTTAATACTATTTTCCTACCTTATTCTTAGCATTGGGTGCGCACAATCGTAGGTTGTTAAGGCAATACAGACGTAGCGTACAGAAGGCCGAGCTTTCGAGTCCCGGTGGAGTCAGGATTTTTAAACTGACCCAAACCTTCTGGTGGCACAATGGCCCTGGGGTTGTCTCAGCCTCTAACGGAAATGAGTGTCAGAAGCTTATCCTGGGGTAAAGGTGGCCGCATGTAGGGCTGACATCCGACTGACATCAAGTGCGGACTATCTAGAAAAAGTGGGAGCCTTAACCTCCAATTACCCCAAGGGTCTTCTATGGCCTATAGTGGGATCACCTTTACCTTTATTCTCCGCATACTTGCTGGGTGCTTTCTCTCTGGATTTCCTGCAAAAAGTACTCAAATGTGATGGTTTTTCTCTCCGATACTCGGATGACTAATTGTGGTGGAAAGTACTGGACGATGGAGTCCCCACGTCGCGTCGCGTCGAAAGGAAGTACTACTCAGGATTTGTACACCCTTAAAAATCCATCAACCCCAGACTGGGTTTGAGCCCATGAATCTCGAAAACGTTGCCAGTATGATGGTAACTGCTAATATTTGTCTCCATTCCCGTCAACCACTATCTAACACTTTGCTCTTGAAGCATTGAGAGGATCTTTGCAAATTCCACGACACCATCTTTATTGCATAAATTAATACAAAGAAACATTGCCATTCTCTCAGTTTTAGATATACTGTAGAAAATTATATAGTTTGTGTATTTATACTTTAGATTTCAATTACGTCCACCACTGTGGTCTCGAGGTAGCGTCCATCCTCGTACACAGAGAGCCGGATTCGATTCCGGTTGGGTCAGAATTTCCTGGATGATGACTTTTTCCATGGTTTTTCTCAACTACAAGACAAATGTCAGGAAACTCTAGGATCCACACCAGCATCTGTGTCATAATCATCATTATCATATTCACCATGTTTATTAAGAATGTTTGAAAAATGGTGTGTTTTGTCTTAATGTTGTGTTGTCTCAGACAAGGCCTTGATCATCATCGTCATCTTCCATAACGAGGATTAAGCCCAATGGCCTATTCCGATCTCATTATAGGTTGAATTAGTCCTTTCATCTCTTCAATGGTCTTCCCAACGTTCTTCTCCCTTTTGGTTTATAATTATGCATTCTTCGTGGTACGCGCTGTTCATTCATTCGTAATACGTGCTGAAGGTAAGCATTTTTATAGTATTTTATTCTTTCACAGAGATTAAATACATTAAGTTCTGTTCTTATATCTTCGTTTTTCCTTTTATCGGTCCTTTGGTATCCTGCTATTGCTCTCAACATCTTAATTTATGCAGCCTCTATTTGTTTATTATCTGCCTTTGTTAATGTCCAGGTTTCACATCCATAGATAAAGATATGGAACTGCCAATACTTTGTAAAATTTTAAAGTAGCTTTTTTTTCTAGTTTTATTCAATAAAGTACGTTTAATTGTGCCACATAGATAATTGAATCTTATTTTAGTGTGTTTATCTAAATTTCTGTTATCCTAAATGACATGCCAAATAATTAAAATTCTGAACTTGGTCTATAATTACATTGTTTATCACTATTTTTGTTCTTATTGCACATTTTCCTTTCAGAGCTAATATTTTTGTTTTAGATGTAGATATTCTTAAATTGTATTTTAGAGAGATATTATTTAAAGTATAAAGGAATTGTTGTAAAGCATTTTCTGATGATGTCGTTATTACTTGATCGTCTGGAAAAAGCAGAGTTGCCAGTCAATACACCATTTATATTAATTTGTTCTTGCCATTCATTTATGACATGGTCCAAGTATAAATTAAACAATTCTGGTGACAACGAACAGCCATTCTACTACTTGAAACGATGATTATTCTCAACTAATCATAAGGACATTGGAACCCTTTACTTCATTTTCGGAGCTTGAGCGGGAATAGTAGGAACATCATTAAGTATACTAATCCGAGCAGAATTACCCTTGTCTTACTCCCTGGTTTATTTCTATTTTTTGTTTTACTAATTTTATCTCCGCAGACTATTTTTAAAATTTGTTTCTATATATAAAATCTGAATGGCTCTTTTAAGGTGTTGGGGAATTCCTTTCATTTCTAATATGTTCCATATTTTATTTCTACGTACACTATCAAATGTTTTAAGGTATTGATTAAACTGATGATTCATTAGGGAGGCCCTCAGTGTCCTTACGTGGTCAAAATGTTATGTGTGTGGTTCAAAATATAAAAAACCCTCTCCCGATTGGTTGAACCACTATAAGGCGCAGATGGCGTGGGTCTGTAAAAGTACCTATGAAGTGAGAGATTAAACTACGATGGAGAAGTAGTTTCTGATCTTATTTATTGTGCAAAGTTCATTGTACAGAGCGATCAGTAAAGCATTGGACAGCTAACGCGGGGATTTCACTGTACACTGCTGGTGCACTCGCGGCGGGGAACGGACAGCATACGATCGCGGCGATACAACCTTACACATTTTCGTAACTATTTTACAAATTGTCGTACTTACCAACTTTAACAATTTTGTAGCTTTTTATACAGAGCCATAAGAAATTCCTATTTGTTGCGAAAGGCGCTTAGTGACATTCTAGGGGACTGTTCCAATCGATAACAGACGTTGTCTATTGTTTCTTCTGTGAGAAAGCTACGCGGCTTGTGTGGTTTCTTAGGCTCGACACTTCCCGTTCCGTGAAATTTGTTGTACAGATTACGGACTGTTGAAAGTGATGGAATTTTTACACCCGGAAATAGTGTTTCAAAGAGTCTTCGTACTTCACTGGCAGACTGAGTTAACAAATATTGATCATAAATAAATACACGTTGTTCAGTAGAAAAATTATTAGATCATATACAATTTACACTTATACATATGTCATTCAGTACACAAGGAAAAACGAGCGAGCAACTTATTCACTCGAGGCACACAATATAACTGCGACCGTAAGTGCGTGGAATGTACTGTGCAGTTTTCGCTTCTATGGCCGCATTTGAGGAGTGTATGATGCGATAAGAGGGGGAGAGAGAGTTTCAGGTACTGCCTGCAACTATCCTCAGTTTTGGAAACGTAATAGTTTCTACACGTTGAATTTTTTATCTACTAGTTCTGTGTTAGTGAATAGTTTTTAATGTCTAATAAGTTTGAAGTGTTCATTATAGAATAGCGTTGTTTTGTAACAATTACTTTTATTATGATTATCATTATTAATAAGATAATGTTTTGCATGGCTACTAGTTCCCTCCTGTCACGTGCCTTTGGTTTTACCAAGAGGCTACAGTTACCAGAACTGGAATATACTCGTATACTGCTGAGTCAGCGCACATTTCAAGTCACGTGTCTGCATGTGTAAGCGTTCGTCATCGCACAGCACTAACCCCGCGTCTGCTGTCCAAAGATATACTGATCGCTCTGTATAAGCCATCTGTGTCGAATGAGAAATCGTAATTGGAGTCAGATATTATAATAATCTTATCTGAGAGGCAGGAATTGTAATGGCCTCAGTCTAACCTGTAAGGTTTAGTATTTGCTACCGTAATGAGCTTAAAGTGGCAACTTCCCGCATCATCAGGAAACCTTTGCCCTCGAGATATTTATAAACCAAACTCCATGGCGCGACAAGCCTAGAAGGTCTTTGGCCTATCAGCCAGCTGCTGGTTCTGTTAATCACAGAGGTGGAGAGTATAGGGGTGACATGTGGTCAGAACCTCAGTTTTCTCAAATTGGATTCGCTAGTCATTATAATAGTTACTTGCTCATATATTTTGAGGCTCTGATCTCATACTGGACGCAATTCTGTGAGAAAATTTCTTCCCTCTGGGGTCTCGAAACAAAGCAAATCCTGTAAATTTACATAAATCATTCATGCCTTAAACCGCTTGGCTACGGGGCGGGACTTACAAGGTACTTAATATTGCATTCCTAACGCAATTTATCCTCTCGTCTTATAGTTACTTTCATGTGTCACACGCCACCCGGGCCTAACAGCGACGTGACATGTCGGGAGAGGGGTTTTAAGTATGGATCACACACATGCTTTTTAACCACATAGACATGAAGGGCCTCCCCGAATGAGGGAACAGCTCAATGCCAGGGCCTCCTCCGAGACAACATAACATTAAGAAGAAATATATCATTCATTCACACCCATTTATTCTAAACATGGCGAATATGATGAAATTAATAAAATTGATATCAAATTCCGTCGAGGTGAATAGTCATAAGATACTAATTAAAGTATGTACCTTTTTGGCAGGTGCCGTCGTCCTCAATTGTGTTAAAATGTTGTATTTAAATATTAACCCAAGGCCTTTCGGAAGTTAATTTCCATCATCAGCAGGGTGAGCATGTGCTACTAGCTGCTGCTGTTTTTTCTTAAAAACGTAAAACAATAACAGTTAGTAGCACATATAATCTTACTGATGGTGGTAGTTAACTTCCGAAAGGTCTCCAGTTAATATTTTAAGTACAACATTTTAATACAGTTGAACCTGCCAAAAGGTACTAATTTTAATTTTTATCTTATGATAATTGATGGTTATGATGGCCTAATGATATTCGAGGACTGTTTGGGCCTTAAAATTACCTGAAATTTTTCTTTCAGGTGAAGAGAAATCCCGATAAAAAGCTTACCCACGAAACTTAACCTTACTAATGATTGAACTCGGATCTGCTGCTTACGAAGCAGCGACGCTACCCCGAGAGCGCAGCAGTGGACTAATCTAATAGGCCTATACGAAAATGAATGTTTGTTTGTTCGTATTTTATGCGCTGCCATATCGTTCATCCGATTGTGATGGAGATTTTTGCAAAATGTTCAGGAGTTTCCCGGGATGGTTATAGGCTAAAAGAGAGCTGTAATATTCGACTCCTACACCCTTAAAAATTACCGTTTATAAAAGTAGATTTATGGGGGGGGGGCGCTTAAATGCCTTACGCTGCCTAAATCATAACATATGCACAAAATTAATGTACACAGAATTGAGTATCTAAAAAAAACTCTAAAAACATTTCGCGACAGTAGGCCTATATGTTTATCTTTTACGGATAACTCACAATAACCATTTTCGTCTTTGACCAGAAGATCGGGATAAATAGATTCTAGGGCAAGCGTAACACGGCGGGTAATTCTTTTATGGATAACTCACAATAATGAATTTTGTCTTGCCAGCTTATTTATGCCAAGAAGATCGGGATAAATAGATTCGCGGACAACGCCGAGTAATCAGCACGGGAAATATTAAAATAATTACGACATACTTTTATAATCATTTTTCCTTTTACTTATTAAAACTAAACATAAAATCACATCAATTTTCTTTTTTCAGCTCATTTATCCCAAAAAGATTGGAATAAGTGTATTCCCGGGCAACGCCCTGTAATCAGCACGAGGTATCTAAAAATAATTACGATATAAATTTTACTTTCCACTTATTCAAGTAAACATAAAAACGCATTAATTTTCGTCTTTCAGCTCATTTATGCCATGAAGATCAGGATAAGTAGATTCCCGGGTAACGCCGGGTGATCAGCACGGGATATATAAAAAATAATAACGATACAAACTTTTCCTTCTACTTATTAAACTTAACATAAAAACACAATTTTCGTCTTTCAGCTCATTTATGCCAAGAAGATCGGGATAAGTAGATTCTCGGGCAATGACGGATAATCAGCACTGGGTATCTAAAAATAATTAAGACAGAATATTATTTTTCCTTTCACTTATTCAACTAAACACAAGAACACAATTTTCATTTCTTTAGGCATAGCAGGGTGTTAGCTAGTGTTTTATACAGACTGGTTTTTGTTTCACGTGTCGGATATTTTGAATTAAAAAAAATTATTTATTAAAAATAACATTTCTTAGCGTTTTGTATTCTTTCATTAATTTCTTCCTGGATAATATTATGTTTATATTGTTCCTTCAAACAGGAGTCCATAAATTATTCAGTTATTGAAGTAATGTCAATTTTACTGTTTGGGTCTTGCTGATAGCAAATGCCAATTCTAACAAAACTATCACAGTCTTATTCAATTCAATCTTCTCCCACATATTAAATAGCTGGAATGTTAAATTGGCAAAACAATAATTTATCCTGCCAGTTATTTTAATGTTCCGGACCGCAAAGAAAACAAGATCATGTAAAACTCTAAGTTATTATTGTAGATTATTATGTAATTTGATGCAAATGTAAGTAATTTCTACAATTTTTTCTATTGTTTTATCTATATATAAAAACTAATGTATGGCTGTTTTTCCTTTTATAGACTTCTAAACCGTTCAACCGATCTTCCTGAAAATTGTATATACAGAGTTTCAGATGCAGCGAGCGTTTAGCTGTTATCTATTATGTTCTAAAATCATTAGGTTAGGATTTCACCTGAAACGAAAATTTAAAAAATCGCTCTAGCAATCGCAATGTTCTATGTTTCACAACAAAACTCGGAATACCGTATTAAAATAAACCTAGCGAAATCCGAACGTTATAAGTGGGGGTTTACCTGAAATTTGAAATTAAAAATTGACTCTAGCAACCGCCATGTTTGGTTCGTCGCAGTGTATACCATATAATTAATTAACCCTCAATGTTTGATTTATTTAGGTATAGCAGCGCACGCCGGGTATTAGCTAGTATTTAATATATACCATCATCATCAACAACATCAAGGCTTAGGTCATCTGGCCCGTTCCAACTTCAAGAGATGTGGTCTCTTATCCATCTAGCAAATGTCTTCTTTGACTTCCATAGCCTATAGGTCTGTAGTTTAAAATCTTTTAGGAGGTCTATCATCTGGCATTCTAAGTAGATGCTCATACTAATTTTGTCTTTGTTTTTCAGTTTTATCCGTCAATTTAAAAATATTTAATTGATCTCTTATCTGTGTATATCTTTTCTGGTCCGTAAGAGTGTAGCCCGCCATTGGCCTTAAAAATCTCCGCTGCCTCTATGTTTCTCCTATCTGTACGAGTCAATGTCCAATTTTCACTACCATACATAATAGTAGGAACGGCCATAACTTTATAAAATTTCAGTTGAGTATCTTGAGTTGTTTTATTCTTTAGAGTTCTTCTTATTGTTCCACACATTCTTTGAAATTTCTGTATTTTTATATTTATATATTCTTTTTTGGTAGTATGATATATTAAAACACAGATAATTATAGGATTTCACTTGTTCGATGAAATTATTATTTATGGCAATTTTGCATCTGAGATGATCTTTTCCTCGAAATGCCCTTGATTTTGTTTTTGTTCATGAAATGTTTAAATTATATTCCTTGCCTACTTTTTCTAATTGGTTTGTAGCTCTCTGGAGATTATCTTCTGATTAACTAAAAATAGCCTGGTCATCTGCGAATAAAATTGTATTTAAAACTTGTATTTAATACATGTATAATATTTAAATATTTATTAAATGTTTAGGATTTGGACCATCTACAAGCTGGTATCTATATATTCAGTAGAAATTGAGTATTAAAATTGGCATATAACATTTGCCTGTTTTAAGATTATAAAAGATAATGCTGACTAATTGGAAACTACGGAGTGATTAGTAAGGCGGAAGTAAACATAGCAAGGTTGTTAACACCTGGTGGTTTGTCGCAAGGGTTGGCAACGCGCTGTGTAGCATATCTGCAGTGCCCTCTCCCCACCGCACCGTATTGATCGAGTGCGCGTGTGCGACCCCATGACTATACTCTGTTTCTTGTAAGAAGTGCAACTACCGCAACCACACAACTTTTCCCATATTTCCAACTCAACGCAAACAGAAAATAATATCTACATGCAAGATTCCCAGGATCACTGGCACTATCGCACCCGTTGGTTCATGGCCGCACATTCATAAGCTCTCCATGCATCCCTATCCTGAGATAATGCGTTCGAATCGTACTCTGTATAATATGAAAAATTATCAAATTTATGCCTATAAATTACAACTCAACAAATCACTTAATTTACGCATCGATAAAATCTGTGATAGTCGCTATGGAAATAATTTATTAATGGGATATCTAGAGAAAATGATACAAATGCCTGTAGTTTTAGTTGATTAAATACTATTTTATTAAACGACGCTCTTTAACAGCTCATGTTATTCTCTACGCAAAATAAATCTCAGCCTGAAAGGGCAAAAAAAAAATTGCTCAATGATATATTTTTCAGGCTTCGTGTTCTTTTAACTAACTAACTCACTGACACTATCGAAGTTAGGTTCATGGTTGCACGGACATAAGATCTCCATACATCCCTATCTTGAATTAATATTTTCCTATCATCCTCTGTACAAACTACTTTCCTCAAACCATATTCTTTCACCTTATTCGTGGTCTACCAGCTGGGCGTTTTCCCTCTGGTTTTCCTACAAGAAGTTTCGATGCCCCTCTTTCATTCGCCTTTCTGTTCATCTCACTTGTGTTCCAATTTTTTTTTCCTTCTAAAAAAGTGTTCTCAAATAATCACCGTAAGTTTCTCTACTCTTAAAGTAAGAGTCTATGTTTCGCATCCATATGGGAGAACAAAGTTTTATATACTTTCAGTTTAAAGTTTTTGAGAGAAGTTAGTACAACAAGAGTCTCTGTAATGCATAATAGCATGCATTACCAGAATTAAGCCCATGTTTAATTTTCTGGTGCTTCTTATTCATATTTGTAATTAATGTTCGTAAGTATTTGAATTCAGCCACTTCTTCAAAATTTCCCTCAATTATCACTAACCATTTCCATTATATAATGTATTTCTACGTATAAACATATATTTAGTTTTATTGATGTTTACTTCCAATCCCATGTTCCTAGTGTTACTGAATAGAGTGTGCGTGTAAGCCCTTAATACCTCTTTGATATCGCCAATAATACTATGCCATCGGCATAACGTAACACCTGATTGATATCACTAAGTTATAGGCCTTATTCATCCTCTAAAGATTTGATGACATGTTTTAGTACAAAATTGAATAGTAGAGGAGCTGCATGCTTTAACCCAATGCGAATTTCAAAACTATCCGAAAACTGTTTGCCTACACGCACCCTCCTCTTTGTGCCATTTAGACATTCGAATAAGTCACGTTATTTTACATAGCGCAATTCCACAACACGGAATCCGCGGTTTAATTCCCATCAAAGGAAGTTCATAATATGCTTAAGAAATGTATTTCTTATCAATTCATCGAATCTGTACGAGTTCAACTCGAGAACCTCGGACGCAAATGTCCAAAGTTTTCATTGTCATAGATGTTATATAGCTATGACACTAATCCGCACCGTGGCAGAGTGGTCTAAAGCATTCTGCCTTGGCACTGGTTCGAGCTTTCATGAGGCAAAACATTTTCTCATGCAATTTTGCCCAATACAGTAAAAGCTCCTTACTCGCGGGGGATATGTTCCACAAATATGCAGCGAATACAGAAACCGCTATTATGTAATGGCAATTTGTATGGGTATATAGGAGATGCGTTCTATGGCTACAAAATATGTTAAAAATTCATATTTGGTTCGTCTTCCGGGCTTATAGGCCGTGGTCTGGTTGTCTTCTTACTCGACGTTTCGTCTACTGCTGCGGTAGACCTCATCAGGAGATACTGCGTGCTCTCTGTGAACTCCTCAACAGTCGGCTGCAGACTGGCTGGTGGTTCTATCTATCTATGTGTTGGCAGCGCGTAGCGCCGCCCAGTGTGCCGCGTTTGGAACCAGTTGTAGCTCCCTGGCGGCTAATACCTTTGTGGCTATCGTTACGTGGTTTTTCGTCTATTGTCACTAGTTAGTGGCGTTGGTGTTCTATTGTTTTGAATGGTGTTTTGTAAATTTATTTAATATGTTTGTGGAAATGGAGTTCTATAGATGAAATGAGATGTTTCCTCTCTAGAGCAGGGCATCGGAAACCACTGGTGAGACAAGCAGAGAGTCCGAAAGCCGACCGAGTGGAATGAACCACTCTACTCTAGCTGTAGCACAGTTCTCATTTCTGTTATCTGGACCATCATGGGGGTCTGGTAAATATGTTTTTGTGGACAGCACGCCGCTGTAGCCCGTGTCCTATATTGCGAACAATAGGGTTCGAATGAGTTTGAATAGTTTGGAACATGTGTTCCACTCTGTCATTAATTTGGGTCGCAATATATGGCATATTGGCTAGGTTGTGCAACTCTGCGATCCTCGTGTATAGCGGGGCCGAAAATATGATTTTTAAACATTTGTTTTGAATTATTTGAACTTTCTTTTTGTGGCAAGCAGCGAGGATGCTCCAGGCTTCACAACCGTATAGCAGCATGCTACGGATCGCAGCTGTATATAAGGTTAGCTTGATCCGAGATGGCAGTGTTGTAGGCGACTTTAAAAATGGATATAGTATGGCAATTGCCGCATTTGACTGGTGAAGAAGATGTCTAATGTGAATTTTGAAAGTTAGCTTGGAATCCAGGTGAATTCCAAGATACTTGACTGAAGTCTCCAGGGCCAATTGATGGGCTCCCAAGGTGAGTTGGATAGGGCTTCGTCTACTGGATTTTGTAAATAAAACAGCTTTTGTTTTATTAACGTTAAGTTTGATGTTCCAGAGACGAAGCCAGGAGTGGATGGTATTTAGTGCCGTTTGGAGCACTAGGATGCGGCGTTCAAGTAGTCGGAAAGGTGTTTGATGATACACACAGGTGTCATCAGCAAAGGAAGGTATTTGGATACGGTTCGGAGTTGGAATATCAGACACATAAAGTGTGTACAAGATGGGTGAGAGTTCTGCACCTTGGGGAACTCCTGCCAAGAAGGGCTTGCAGTTAGAGTAACACCCACTAATAGACACATAGAATTGTCGATTAGTTAGGTAAGTAGCAAGTAATTTGATCAAGTCTGCCGAAATTTGAAATTTGATTAATTTATATAGTAATCCATTTATCCAAGTCGTTGTCGAAAGCTTTCTCAATGTCTAAGAATACTGCTAGTGTGCTTTTCTTGTTGTTGAAGCCCGTAACGACCTCGTCAATCAGTCTAGCAAGCTGTAGCGGAGTGCTGTGAGTTTTCCGAAAGCCGAATTGATGGTTTGGAATTAGGTCTAGAGTTGAGACCTCGCGTTTTAGTTTCGAAAGAATTATATTCTCCATTACTTTGCCCAGCACTGGTAGAAGACTGATTGGTCGTAGGTTGTCAGGATTAGAAGGGTCTTTTCCAGGTTTAGGAATAGCGATTACTTTGGCTTTTTTCCATACTTCTGGGAAGTATTGGAATTTAAAGCAAAGCTTCACTATTTGGAGAAATAGGACTAAGGCTTTTAGCGGCAAGTGTTTGACCGCAAGGTATGGTATTCGGTCGTGTCCAGGGGAACGGTTTGATGGAAGTTTTTTGATTACGTTTGTCAATTCCGACATCCGTATATCTGGAAGAGTGAGAGGGATGGGTCTCTCAAGAAAAGCACTTACTGTATGGTGTACTTCAGCTTCGTGAGCAGGTGTAGTGAGCTCATGTGGACGAAACCTTGATGCTAAATGTTCCGAGAGGGGAAACTGTCTCTCTTTTTATAGCTAAACCCCGGGTGGTGGGGGGGGGTTTCTGCGCGGACCGAGTTTTTTGCTGTTGTGCCGATTGCAGAAGTCATAGGCTTCGTTGTCGTGTTATGCAGTGCTGGGATCCAAATTTTGTTTATCTTCATGGTTTCTTCTTTTTTTGTTGAAGGAATTCCTTCAACAAAAAAGAAGAAACCATGAAGATAAACAAAATTTGGATCCCAGCACTGCATAACACGACAACGAAGCCTATGACTTCTGCAATCGGCACAACAGCAAAAAACTCGGTCCGCGCAGAAACCCCCCCCCACCACCCGGGGTTTAGCTATAAAAAGAGAGACAGTTTCCAACCACCAGCCAGTCTGCAGCCGACTGTTGAGGAGTTCACAGAGAGCACGCAGTATCTCCTGATGAGGTCTACCGCAGCAGTAGACGAAACGTCGAGTAAGAAGACAACCAGACCACGGCCTATAAGCCCGGAAGACGAACCAAATATGGATCAAGACGCCGGCCGTGAAAGCCTACAATTATATATATTAAAAATTATCAAAATAAAATCAATTAATGAGAGATTTTGAACAATTTCTGTTAATTATTATTATCATCATTAGAATTAGGCAAGGGCTTACATAACTTAGTAATTTTTTTCTGTTATGCCGCTTTTAAAACTATCATTCAATAAAGATTCATATTCATGTGTGAATTCCTTATTTTGCCTTCGGATTTCTTGATTCATTAACATTGAAACAGCGTGATATAGACGCAAACGACTCGCCAACGGGTAAACTATCAAGCATTTCTATTTTTACTTTAAGCGGCAACATTACTTTTTTCAGCTTCAGAACTAATTTTCTTTCCTTTACTCGACATTATAAATTGGCAAACAAAGCAGAAGAGACGCGTGTTATTCAATCAAAATTGTTCATACGAATGACAAGTTGAAACAATAAAACACCGATTGTGACGAGGGGGCATTTATCAATGTACATAGCGTCACGTGAAATAATGCGGCGGTGGCTTTTAATAACGAACTTTAGGCTTAGTGACAATAAGGTTTGTTTTACTTTGATATTAATTTGTCCATTTGGATTTAATCGCTCTTTGTAAAAGCCGCCTTGGCACATGCATGCAGAAAAACAGTTGCCGATGCGTTAATAAAGGATACTAACCCTTCTAATATATCGACTGGATCCCCGAATAAATAAATTTTTAGCCGCAAATATAGGAACTGTATCGCAATTTTTTAACCCGCGAATAAGGAGTTTTTACTATATATGGAATCGGACACAGCATTGTGAGGAATATGAGAAATTAGAATTAGCAGCTCCAGATGAAAACTTTGTAACGGCTATACTGATCCAATATGTTCACTTCGTACCACCTCTATACTTGATGGATGAACGTCCATCCATTTTATTGACTCACATTTATGTTATGCCAGCAGCCGACTGATAAGACAAGGAATCTTTAGACCATAAAGCTTTTCGCTAAGATACTGAAAAATAAGATAATATAAAACTTATAAATAAAACAGTCCATGATAAGTTAATACATTTGGCTTGAAACAATTTGTTACCTTTCCTTTAACCTATAAATTGGCAATATATCCTATAGGATACAACTTATTTAATTTATTTAATATTTTTAATAAAACAGAAGAAAACGCACGAATAGAAATTACATAATAAATTACACAATATATCTAATGACAATTACATATGATTTCATTTTCACTGCGGTCCTACACATTAAAATAACTGACACGAGAAGTTAGTGTCTTGCCAATTTAAGGGCTAAATTGTTTTTTCTTTTTCTTATTTTTAAGGGGTTTAAGATTTTACGCAACAAAAATTAAACAAAAAGGTAAACATTTAAACAAAACATAACAGAATAGAGATATTAAAATACATTTTGTCAGATAAATGGCAATAGTTACTAAACTCAGAATATATATTATATGGAGACTAAACCTGTACGCATTATAATATATTTAAATAAATGAATGAATGAATGAATGAATAAAGAAATGAATAAATAAATATATATATATATATATATATCCATCCATAATAATTCTGCCCGAAGGCAGGTCCTTCACTGCAATCATAGCATTTCCCTGCTATGCTTGCAGCTTTACTTGGGAATTGTAGGTGTGGTAGCTTCCCGTTGCTTTCCACACCGGTGAAGGATGATGATGATGAAGATGATAATGATAAGGGTGATGATGATAATGATGGCCATATGATTTCGGGGACCGTTTGGGCCTTAAAGTTTTCCTGACATTTGTCTTACAGGTGAGGAAAAACACCGATAAAAACCTCACCCAGAAAAACTGCCCCGACCGGGGATGGAACCCGGGCCCGCTGCGTGACCTCGAGACCATATTGGTGGACTATAGGATATATATATATATATATATATGAATGCAGTTAGTGACTTAGAGACTTCTAAACCGCTCTTCATGGAAATTTGTACATACAAGTTTGTAAGTACCACAAGTGTTTAGTCGTTACCTAGTATTCACTAAAAGTGTAAAAGTTCACCTGAAATTATAATTTAAAAAATCGCTCTAGCGGTCGCAATTTTCTGTGTTTCAGAACGAAACTCAGTATATGCTATTAAAATAAATCGAGTTAGGTATTATCCAAAATTGAGAGAAGTGTGACTATTGGAAGTGGGGGTTTATCTGAAATCCGAAAATAAGAATTGACTTAGCAAACCGCCATGCTTGGTTTGTTGCAATATATAACTTAGTGTATACATATTTTCAGGTACGGCGAGTGTTTAACTGTTCTTACTCCCCTCAGCAAAATCAAAGGGAGTTCGATTAGTTTCAGCTAAACAAGAGGTAAACCATACTAAAGATAAAGGTAAAGTTAAAAAAATAAATCATAAATAACTCTGAAATACATTAAATATTATTAAGTTATAACTGTATGCTCTGAACAACATTAGGTGTAGGACTTCACCTGAAAATAAAATTTGAAAATCATATTCGATTTATTTAGGCGCAGCAGCGAACGCCAGGCATTATGTAGTATTCTATGTTTATGAAGTTGATTCAAGTGGAAATTGAAAACCAGGGGAAGAGCAACAGGAATATTTTGAGTTTTAGAAACAGTATCTGAAATTAAAATCGCCGCCCTGTCTAAGGACATGGAGAAAACGCAGGCAATGACAAATAGGTAAGTAACATCTATTAAAATAAATGCAGCTGAATTAAAATACGTAACGGATTACGTTTACTTGGAACAAACCGTCTCATTCTTCAAGTATATACAGAAATAAACAAAGATAAATTTACTCGATATGAAGAGCATTCCGGTCACAAACTCATGTATGCATGATTGTATATGTATATATCCATACGTCCCTGTTGAAGATATAGTGTTCTTCCATCTCGAGTTTCTTCACCAAGTTAATGTAGTTACGCTACATAAGTCAGTGAGTGACATGAGATACCCAGTAAGCAACACGGTGTTACTTGGATGGGGAAAGCCGGTTGGTCGGAGACACTCATTTTGGCTTGAGGTTCTTTTACGCGCCCGAACATCTTCAGATTTGTGACCCATGACAAAGTACCACCCAGGGTATTTGTATCTTTTACTTTTTCATCCTAAAAATCCATCGACCTCGGCCGGGTTCGAACCACGACCCTGGACATTAAAGGCAAGGAACATAATCACTAGACCGCCGAGGGTCACCATCATCAGCATCAAGGACCTTAAGTTCTGTTCCGATGTCATGCTAGAATTGATCTGTCCATCTTTTACTGGGTCTTCCAACATTTCTTCGTCCTAATGGTTTGTAATGAAGAATAGTTTTGGAATTCTATTGTTATCCATTCTATTGTTGTGGTCCATCCGTTCATCTCTGTATTGTGCAATTCTATCTAAAAGTTTGAAAATATTTAGTTAATTTCGTATTATTTCATTTCGTTTTCGATCTGTTATTGTACAGCCAGCCACACTTCTCAGAAACCTCATTTTTTGACTTTTCTATTCTTCGTTCCTGGTTTTTGGTTAAGACCCAATGTTCCGATACATGTAGTAGTGTTGCAACCGCCATTGTTTCATAAAATTTTAAAAGTGTCTCCTTTCTTGTTCCTTTGAGCCTTCGTTTTATGGTGCCACACATATAATTAATTTATTTTGTTTTCAATACCATTGAAATTTAAAAATACTGATATATGAATCATCGAACAGGAATGTGAGATTGGAAGCATTGTACTTCTATATCTCCCCAAGACTAGCGTACGGATGCGAAACTTGGAGTCTGACAGAAGTCCAAATGAGCAGCATTAAATTTTGCTAACAAAAAATGGAACGGAAGACACTACGGATATCCCTTACGGTCAAAATATCAGCAACATTTCTTATAAGGATGTCAGGAAATGGCCCAATATTTATTTTCATTATATGAGAAAGAATAATTACTAATCAACAACTTTTATTCCTTCAACCTGCAAACATCCTGAAATTGAAATTATGGGAGTCACCTTGCAAGGCTTGAAAAAATAGCAGATGATGTTTATCTCCATTATCTGAGACCTCTCATTGGCAGAAAATGAAGAGGAAGATTGACAATGAAGTGGATAGACTTCTTCTGGAAAAATGTCGGAGTTCACTGGTTGTACGGGAAGATAACATCTATCTCTAGTTAAATATGTTTAATGAGAATATTTGGTGCAAAACTATGTGATGAGAGACTCTATGAAATTAAATTAGGAAAGTTAGAAACACGGAGGAATGGATAAACAGTGTATACTTAGAGACAAGAAAAGTTCTTGAGAGTGTAAAATAATGATTATTTGTACATATGAAACATTGCTGTTTACATTTATACTGCACGATAGCTCTGAAGTAATATTGTCCGATCTAGGTGCTGGCTATTTTCATTAAGTCTTGCTGAAAAAAAAAAAAACAAGAGTCAACCAATAGTATAAACATGAATGGATAAATAAAAAGTCTATTTCCTGTATGACAATGCCATTCACATTGCACTTATCCCGTTTTGTAATACTTAATTCAAACCTTGTGTTGAACTAACAGAGACTAGATGATAAGTAGGCACATAATCCGGCCTTTGTGTAAGTACCTTCTCTTTTCGTATTTGTAAGTCTACAGTGATGCCACTTCAAAAAACCTTTGATGTCTCTAAGTTCGCGAAAAGTTTATAAGCTCTCTTCTAGGCATTTCTAATTTCAATAGAAGTAGAAATTATCATTTAAAATAAGGCACGTTATACAAAAAAATCAACTATAGTAACTCATTTATGTTATGAGCATGAACAAAGATCACCATTAAAAATTGTTATATCATAATGTCTCATTTCAATGTCTTATGGTTAATAAATGGCTGGACGACTGGAACATAAAGCAAAAATCATTGTAATATTCATATAACAAATTAGATATCACTACAGTCAGGATTTTCATGTAATCTAATCTAACATATAAAAATGTAATGTTTGTTTGTTCGTATTTTAAGCGCTGCCATACTGTTTATCCGATTGTGATGCGTCTTTTTGCAAAATATTCAGCAGATTCCCGGGATGAAATAAGGCTATAAGAGAGTTGTCACCCTTTTAGTGAAAAACGTGAAAAAGAGGAGCTTTTTGGACGTTTAAATGACCTGACCTGATTTAACCAGTACTATACTGATCTATATAGACCCAACCTAACCCAACCAAACCTTACCGAACATAATGAACCAAACCGAACCTAACCTAACCTGAATCGAACCTGCACCTAACCAGAACCTAACCTAAACCTAACCTGAATCTAAATTGAACCTAACCTGAACCTAACCGAACCTAAACCTAATCTT
Source organism: Diploptera punctata (assembly GCA_030220185.1). Taxonomy (NCBI): domain Eukaryota; kingdom Metazoa; phylum Arthropoda; class Insecta; order Blattodea; family Blaberidae; genus Diploptera; species Diploptera punctata. Next base: position 402,195 of record JASPKZ010004552.1, on the reverse strand, counting down.
GAACTTAAAACAAGCCTAAAACCGAACCTAATCTAAACATACCTGAACCTAACCTGAACCTAATATCAAACTAAATTGAACCTAACCTGAACGAAACCGAACCTAGACCTAATCTAAATCGAACTTAAAACGAACCTAAACCTAACCTAAACCGAACCTAACCTAAACACACCTTAACCTAACCTCAACTTAAATTGAACCTAACCTGAATCTAATCAAACCTAAACCGAACTTAAATATAACTTAAACCCAACTTAAACCAAACCCCAAAACGAACCTAAACCGAACCTAAATGAACCTACTCTGAACCTAAAGTCAACATACACTGAGACTACATTAAATGTGCACTGAACGTACACTGAACCTACACTGACCCTAAACTGAACCTAAAACAAACCTAACACGAATCTAACCCGAACCTAATCGGAAACTAAACCGAATTTAAACCTAACCCAACCGTGCCTGACCTAACCGAACCTAATCTAACCTAACCTGAACCTAATATGAATTCAAATCCAAACCCGAATCCAAAACAAAAAACCAAAACACGAAACCAAAACTGAAAGTAAAACTGAACACAAAATTTAAACCCAAACTGAACTCAAATCCGAACCCAAACTTAACCCGAACCCAAAATCAAACTGAACCCGAATTCGAACCAGAACCCAAACCCGGATCTAAGCCGGAACTAAACCTGACTTAAACCAAACCTGACCTAAATCTGACCTAAACCTGACCTTAACCCGGATCGGACTTTACCTAATCTAACCGAACCATACCTAACTGATACCTAACCTAACTCAGAAACATAATTTAAAAAGTCCAACCGATCCGACCAAACTACCGCTAAACACCGATGAAAGTACCTCTATAACGACTAAATTACCAATAGCCAATCAAACTACCTCGATGAAGACCAAAACTACCAGTAAAGCGATTAAACTAGCTTTAAAACTAGAAACTACCCGTAAACTGTTAATTACGATATAAATTTATAATTATTTTTCTTTTTACTTATTTAACTAAACATAAAAACACATTTAATTCATTTAGATGTAGCAGCGCACGCCGGGCATTGGCTAGTGAAAGATACAATTGCAATACAGATAGTACTTACTTACTTACTTACTCACTGGCACTATCGAACCCGTAGGTTCATGGCCGCGCGGACATAAGCTCTCCATACATCCCTATCCTGAGCTAATGCTTTCCAATCATTCCCTGTATAATCTACTTCCCTCAAATCATAGTTAATGTTGTTCTCCCACCTCATTCTTGGTCTACCAACTGGGCCTTTTTCCTTCTGGCTTTCCTACAAGAAGTTTCCATGCACGTCTTTCATTCCCCATACGCGCAACATGTCCTGCCCATCGCAGTCTACGAGACTTAACTGTTCTTATTATATCTGGCTTCCTATAAAGACCATGTAGTTCATTGTTATGTAGTCTTCTCCATTCACCTGTCTGTTCATCTCTCTTTGGTCCAAAAATTTTCCTAAGAACTTTATTCTCAAATACTCGTAATCTCCTTTCCTCCCTTAAAGTAAGAGTCCATGTTTCGTACCCATATAATATAACTGGTAGAATAATAGTTTTATATATTTTCAGCTTAACGTTTTTTGAAAGGAGTTGGGACATCAAAAGTCTCTGCAATGCATAATAGCATGCATTTCCAGAATTGAGCCTATGTTTAATTTCTTTGTGCATCTCATTCCTATTTGTGATTATTGTTCCTAGGTATTTGAATTCAGCCACGTCCTCAAAATTTCCCTCATTTGTCATTAGCTGTCCATTTCCATTATATACTGAATTTCTACGTGTGACCATATATTTAGTTTTACTGATATTTACTTCCAGTCCTAATTTCTTAGTGTTACTCAATAGTGTGTGCGTGTTGGCAATTAGTATCTCCTCGCTATCGGCCAGTAGTACTACATCATCAGCATAAACTAACAGCTTATTAATACCATTGAGTTGTAAGCCTTCCTCATTCTCTAAAGATTTAATGGCATGCTCTAGTACAAAATTAAATAGTAGAGGAGATAGTGCATCTCCTTGCTTCAACCCATTCTGGATTTCAAAAGTGTCTGAAAACTGTTTGCCTACACGCACCCTACTCTTTGAGCCATTTAGACACATTCGTATAAGTCTAACTAACTTTTTACGAATTCCGAACTCCAGCAGGATACTTCTCCCTCTTAATTGAATCATATGCTTTTTTGAAGTCTACATATAGTTGATGTACAGTACCATTATATTCCCATTTCTTTTCTAAAATCTGTCTTATACTAAAAATCTGATCTGTTGTAGACCTGTTTCTTCTAAATGCACATTGATGATCTCCTAGAATGTCATCAATATAGGGAGTAAGTCTGCTTACTAATATATTTGTTAGAATTTTGTATATTATTCAATTGTTTGTGTGTGAAACAAAAAAAAAGACAGAAGTCTCACTTTTCACAATACTATTCAATTGTTTTTGTGTGAAATCAAAATAAGGTAATAAGTCTAACTTCTCATTATGCTATGTTGCAATTTTACCTTTTAGTTGAGCCGGCTTCTTAATTTCGTGGGCTGCAACGAGACTATCAAGTCTCACCTTATATTGTATAAGGGCCGCAGGGGAGCTTTGCGCACACGCACGCACGCACGCACACACACACACACACACACACACACACACACATACATACACCACACACGTCTGGCTGTTGCTTCTCTATGTTCGATTTCGAGAAGGATCTATTAGTGAAGAACTGCGAGCGCCGATCTTTCCCGAACTTTGGATATCGGCTACGTAAACATAGCAGAACAGATGGGAATCAGTCCAGAATAAGTCGCGAGTCAGTAGTGTTCTGCAAACGACCAGTGAGCTGTATTCTGGGACACCTAGCGTGATTCTGTGTATCATTTTAATTCGCAAACCTCCAATGTAAGGGGTTTCATCGCATCTTATTACTCGACCAGGCCATGTGTCATAAACGAGTTGAGGAGGAGGGGTTCCACATTATTTTAATTCTCCAGATCCATAGGCCTATATATTTTTATTAGGGTCAAACATTTGTCTCAATATTTTCCTTTCTAATACTGACATAACTCAGCAAAAAAAAAAACTATATGACCTAATAATAACTTAAAAATAGAAATCACAGTTGAATATATGAACGCTCTTCACATGAATAATTTTTTGTTTATTACAGTTACCCTCGGTCGGTGAACGTGAATAATAATAATTATTATTGCTACATCTAGTATTGTGTTCGGAAAGAATGAAAAACAAAGAATGATGTAAATATACAAAAGGCAGCGACTACTTATATCTCATTAAAACAGTGAATAAAATGCTACATATTTCTGTTGATACAATGGTTTTTCCACAAAGAGAGATGCGCTTTGTTCTGTTCAGATTAAAAAAAGACAAAATTAGCGTCTCTGTAACTTAATTTTCAGCCAGCAGATGTGATTATAAAACTGAGTACGACTTGTGATGTTTTATTCCTAAATGTACGGTTTTAATTCCAAAGCCCAGTAAAATATTACAATATTACTGGCATAATTTGCCGTCTCGGTGAAAGCGTGGCTAGCGACGCTTGGCTGTCAGACTGGGATCTCAGAGTCGAATCCTGGTGTTTCCGAAGGAGTATCAATGGTGGCATTTATTAGGACTATTAACCATTAAAATTAAACTGTTTACTAAAAAATAATTAATTAAATATAATTACCGACATATTAAAATATTTATATGTTTAATGGTCCACCGCTATGGTCTCGAGGTAGCGTGCTGCCTTGTCACGCAGCGGGCCCGGGTTCGATCCCCGGTCGGGGCAGCTTTTCTGGGTGAGGTTTTTATCGGGGTTTTCCCTTGCCTGTAAGACAAATGTCAGGAAAACTTTAAGACCCAAACGTCTCCGAAATCATATGGCCATCATCACCATCATCATCCATATCATCATCATCATCATCATCCTTCATCGGTGTGGAAAGCAACGGGAAGCTACCACACTTACAATTCCCTAGTGAACCTGCAAGCATAGCATGAACATGCTATGATTGCAGTGAAGGACCTGCCCTCGGGCAGAATTACTATGGATGGATGAATATGTTTAATGTAAACGGCGATGTTTGAAAACTAACCAGAAACGTGTGGTTATGTTTCATTTGTTTATTCACTGCAACTAGATCATATTATTTATTGTCAAATATCACAATATTGAAAGAATACGAGTTTGATTATAACGAACATTATAGGTTATTAATTAATTTTTAGTAAACAACTCAATAAAATCATCATTTAAAACACAATTATTGAACACAATTTTCAAATGTGTAGTTCGAAGGAATCTTTTCATTATTTCCTATATTCAATGTATTTGTTGGAGAGTCAGTCACTGCAAAATAATCCTCTGTTCAGAATATTAAAAAGGAGGAGCTTTCATCATCATAAAAACAGGAACTGGTAAACAGAATTCATTAAAGAACGAGGTGAAACACGACTGCCATTGGCTGTAAAACAAAATTAATTAAAACGTGATTGGCCATTGACTCCCATTTGGGACATGAGTTAAATATTTGATATAATATCCGCCTTGATTAGCATGATAGAGTGAGCTAAGTGTGTCTTGTTTTATATGTTCATGTTGTCTTGGAGTTGATCCCAGGTGAGCCCTCCTTGTACATGTGTGAACAAAAAAGTGTG